>JACEFZ010006981.1:47500-135482 GCA_014155875.1 Cepaea nemoralis | reverse complement strand
AAGAGGCAGCCAGATGGACGAACATCGCAGGATCCAACAAACCATGAACGTTGGCTCATTGTGAGGCACTCGTTCTGAACATCTGATAATAGTTGAATTGAGTTAAGAACCGACATCACTGTACTCCGGACATTCTCATACGTGCTCCGTCCCCTCGTTCAACATCTAGCGAAGAGTCATACTACTAATCGTTCCCACCGCTATCTGATTAAAAGTTCTCGGGTCTTCCTTCTCAGTTTTGAGATTCTTCCAGAACCCCTGCCGATCCTACGCAATCTCATTCTTTCCACATATGGGTTCTCAATCTGTTCCTCCGCCTTCTCCACCTGGTCCCACAAGCGCATGACCACCTCCCCCTTGTCCATAGGCAAACTACCATCAAGAGGTGCATTCCCTGCTAGCCTATCAGCCTGTTCATTTCCCCGTACCCCCGCATGGCCAGGGCAAAATATCCATACAATTCTCGCAATCTGCGACCTGCTGAAACATTCCTTTCTCCAACTTACTAAGCATATTCTTTGAATCCGTAATGAATACAAAGTGTGTTGCATTGGTCTCCTCTAGCCACCGGAATTCCGCTGTTACAGCCTCCACCTCCAATCTCATGCTGGAGGTCGTAGTCTCATATGCCAGACTCTCCTTTTTCACGACTCGTCCATTAGCCTTAGCAATAAAGCCCCAGCTTTTACGTCTCCGTAGAGAGCCCTTCAATTGGAATCCGCATAACACACGAAAGAGAGAGAGAAAGAGAGAGAGAGAGAGAGAGAGAGAGAGAGAGAGAGAGAGAGGGAGGGAGAGGGAGGGAGGGAGAGAGAGGGAGAGAGGGGGAGGGAGGGAGAGAGACAGACAGAGAGAGAGAGAGAGAGAGAGAGAGAGAGAGAGAGAGAGAGAGAGAGAGAGAGAGACCTAAAAATTCATTGATAAGAGAAGCAGAGGCAGAGATGATTAATATAAAAAATGTTAGTTCCATATCCTTTACAGGACGTTGCAGTTAACACCAGCATTTGTTGCTGTTGTGATGTCTTGGCAAGTTTAAGTTCAGTAGTTTGAATAATACAGGAAGTTCATGGAAGGTGTTGCAGGAGACTACAAAAGATGGGACGGTTTGGCGTGAACTGGTTAAGGGTTTATATTCCAGCGATGATAAACGGCAGCAGTCGATAAAAAAGGTTTACAATGCAAGATGATCTACTTCATTGTACCTGGTGATATCCCATATGGTGTGGCACAAAGTACGAACTCCGTAGCTCCAGCGACGATCCCCAGGAGTCTCAGAGAAAATTACAATCGTGAACCGAACGGGGTAGCCCAGAATCGAACCCAATTCGTCGGACAGCGAGGCAGTCGGGGTAACCAAGTAACCACCGAGAATCCCTAGCAGTCATAGTACAGCATTAGAACCGACCAATCATCTCTCTTCTTTAAATGTGTGTTAATATTACTGGACACAGCATTACGGTCCGATGTGTTTGTGTGTTTGTTATTTGACCTATGCTGGTTTAATATAAATTATGAGACCTATGGTACTATCTCAATGGTTTGGTACGAATTCTGTCCGTAGTCCATAGTTGTAGATTCATGTGTTTGATAGACATGAATAATTAAGACACTTTTTTAGGAGTGTGTAGTTGGTCATGTGTCGAAGTACAATTGTTCCAGCAGCGAGGTGCTGTCGCCATTTGAAGGTGACAGTTTTGAATCCCAGTCGGTAACTATAGTTTTCAGATTTTATGTTGTCTAGTGCGTCCTCTAGTCTCTACTTCTTTCTTCTCCTTCTGGGTGCGCCAAACAATACTACGTGTGTTTATTTATGTAACTGTAGCAGTCATAGATGATAAACAACCGCTACCTACATTTTGCACTCCCCGCCTGGAGAGTTCTCTAGCAAGCTTAGGGTGGGCGTGTCGCTTATCTCCAGTAATGTTGCACTCCCCGCCAGGAGAGCTTCCTAGCAAGCTTAGGGTGGGCGTCTCGCTTATCTCCAGTAATGTTGCACTCCCCGCCTGGAGAGTTTCCTAGCAAGCTTAGGGTGGGCGTCTCGCTTATCTCCAGTAATGTTGCACTTCAAACCTGGAGAGTTTCCTAGCAAGCTTAGGGTGGGCGTCTCGCTTATCTCCAGTAATGTTGCACTTCACACCTGGAGAGCTTCCTAGCAAGCTTAGTGTGGGCGTCTCGCTTATCTCCAGTAATGTTGCACTTCACACCTGGAAAATTCTCTAGCAAGCTTGGGGTGGTCGTGTTGCCTACCTGCCGTAATGTTGCACTTCACACCTGGAGAATTCTCTAGCAAGCTTGGGGTGGTCGTGTCGCCTACCTGCCGTAATGTTGCACTCCCCGTCTGGAGAGCTTCCTAGCAAGCTTAGGGTGGGCGTGTCGCTTATCTCCAGTAATGTTGCACTTCACACCTGGAGAGTTCTCTAGCAAGCTTGGGGTGGTCGTGTCGCCTACCTTCCGTAATGTTGCACTCCCCGCCTGGAGAGCTTCCTAGCAAGCTTAGGGTGGGCGTGTCGCTTATCTCCAGTAATGTTGCACTTCACACCTGGAGAGTTCTCTAGCAAGCTTGGGGTGATCGTGTTGCCTACCTGCCGTAATGTTGCACTTCACACCTGGAGAATTCTCTAGCAAGCTTGGGGTGGGTGTGTCGCTTACCTGCCGTAATGTTGCACTCCACGCCTGGAGAATTCTCTAGCACCCCACGTGGCTTCATCTCTAGATTTCACCCATCGGCAGTAACTCTCTATGACAGTTGTAGCAGACGTCTATCTAAAGTTGAGTTTAAATGTGCTACTCTTCGCATGCGAAGCATTGCCGACAACCACGCGCGACAACTGTCTGACTTCAGCTCGAATATAACTATCCTCGATCAGCGTCTTAGACAACTTACCTCGAGTAATTATTTCTTGTATTGTGTTATACGGTGTATCATCAATAGCACTAACCACCATCTATACAAGTGTCTTTCCGCGGCCAAAAACGCCAAGCTAGCCAAACTCCGTGCCCCTACCTCCACTCCCTCCTCGCCTCCTCTCCCACCTCAACTTACCACTGGCTCCGATAACCTAGTTGTGTGCATACCTCCCGACCTTCCACTATCGGCATCTGAGAAATCGGTCCTCAGCAAAGGGCTCAGGTTCATACCGCTACGTCCCTGTGGTGATAGATACGCATTACTGCAGGACGTCCATCGGTTCCATCGCACTCTCAGGCTACAATATCACTTCAGCAATCAACCTCATAGCGATAACTCTTCGGATCCTACCGACCATTTCTCTCACCTCTCCAAACGCAGGTCTACTTGGGTTCCCAATCCAGGGGCATCTAAGGCCCTTGATTTATACATCGACAAAACACTTTACGACATCCAAAAACTCAAATTTAAGCCACTACGATATTCCAACCTCACCGCGGATGAACAACGGGCACTTACACAGTTGAAACGTCGTGATGACATAGTTATCAAACCTGCCGATAAGGGAGGGGCGCTAGTGGTTTGGAGGAAAGACTTATATATACAGGAAGGCAACAAGCAACTTGGGGATGCCACCTTCTACAGACCAAGGATACGAGATGGGACAGTCAGCAACAACACCCAGGTCAAAAGCGTGACTAACGCCATTATCCAGCAAGGTCTTTTGCCCAGCTCCGCCACCTCGCTGATCATCCACGATAGCTGCTTGGGCAAACCCGCCTTTAATATGCTGCCTAAGACACACAAACCAGGTAACCCAGGCAGACCTATCGTCTCGGCCTGCTCTTGCCCTACAGAACGGATTTCAGAGTTTCTAGACAGCATGTTTCAGCCGTTGGTTGCCAGCCTCCCTTCGTATATCAAAGACACCAACCACGCTATCTCCATCTTCGATTCCATCAGTTTCACTAACCCTTCTCAGTATCACATCTTCACTTTAGATGTGACTTCACTCTACACATCCATTCCTCACTCTGACGGCCTTAAAGCCTTAGAATTTTTCTTGGAGAAAAGGCTTAATCCCTCAATAGCCACTGGACCATTACTGCGTCTTGCGGAGTTAGTCCTCAACCTCAACTCGTTTGAGTTCAATGGGGACTACTTCGATCAGATCAGCGGTGTGGCCATGGGTACTAAGATGGGTCCCAGTTATGCCTGCCTCTTCATGGGCTATCTGGAGCACCAGGTATGGAGTCAGTACACCGGTAGGCTCCCGGAGCTCTACAGGAGGTACATTGACGACTGCTTTGGTGTCTCGGACATGCCCTTGCCTGACCTACAGAACTTCATTGCCTTTTTTTCAGACTTCCATCCCAGCATCAAACTTACCTCCACCATTTCTTCGTCGGCCGTCAACTTCTTAGACCTCACAGTCTCTTTAGGTTCCGCTGGTCTATGCACGACGGTTTATTATAAACCAACTGACTCGCACTCATTCCTTCTCTATACCTCCTCACACCCTCCCTCGTGCAAACGTTCTATTCCTTTCTCCCAACTGTTACGTCTCCGACGACTTTGTCAGGATAACAACGACTTCCATCAAAAAGCCCACGAGATGCTTGATTTCTTTCGCCTTCGTGGCTATCCTGAGAATGTTCTATATACAGCTCTTCACAGCTGCCAGTCTATCAGTCGCACTGAGGCTCTCTCCTCCAGGCCAAAACCACGAAACAATAGACCTGTCCTCTCACTTACTTATCATCCCCACAATATTGCTGCCAAGAATATCCTTTTTAAACATCTATCCATTCTCCGGGCGGACTCGACCACTAGTGATGTCTTCCCAGAGGCTCCTCTGGTGGCATATAAGCGGGATCGTAACCTCAGAGATGTGCTGGTCCATAGCAGGCTACCCCAACCTCACCAGTCTCTTCCTGGCACGGTGGCGTGTCTTCGATCGGTTTGCAAGACCTGTCCATACGTACTTCAAACCCAGAGTCTGACATTCCCTAAGACGACCTTCCACATCCGTGAGGGTTTCTCATGCATCAGTCGCAACGTCATCTATGCGATTACCTGCACACGTTGCGACATGAGATATGTCGGTGAGATAGGATTACGTCTTGGGGACAGATTTCGACAACACCTTTCTGACATCACCAGCGGCGCCCAGAAACCAGTATCCATGCATTTCAACAGTCCTGACCACCATGGCGTAGCCGACATACAGGTCACGGCCATCAAATCATGCGCATCCCACGAACGGGATCGGAAGACATTGGAACACCGTCTCATCTTCCAGTTGGGCACACTCTCCCCTCACGGCCTTAATGTCCAACACAGCTTCATTTAACTCCCCACCCCACCCCTCCCACCCCTAGCTTACAGTCCACCATCTGGGTACGTGCAGATCCTTTGTATGACACTAGTCAACTCTCTTGGCGGATTTACGTTCGGTGTTTTGCCATCCTTTTCTGAACGACCGCCACTCATGCCCCTCTGTGTATACTAACACTATAGAGGTTTCCGCAGCGGTGTTTCGAGCGCTTAACGATAATTGCTAATTGTCATCTGCGACCGTAACATCTTTGCCGGTCTCAAATTTCACTTTTCCGCACACATGGGCGCGTCTCCACCCCACTCCCCCTCCCGCTTGACCTTTGACCCGTGTACCATACATCCGGTCTATTGATCCACTGGCGCCCTACGCGTGTCAGACTTTCCAAGCCAGGACACAGAATTCAGATGAGTACATTTAATTTTAATTAGTTTAATAGTTTAATATTGTCATAGTGTGTTTCATGTAGTTTTGTGTTGGTTTGTATTTGTTTGTCCTGTGCTGACGAAGGCTTTGGCCGCAACGTCCAATTTGTCTCTTGTAGTCGTGTTTTAGTAAAGCTCACAATCTACTTCTCGTTTATTTTGGGTGATTCATTCATTGTCTAGCAAGCTTGGGGTGTTTGTGTCGTCTACCTGCCGTAATGTTGAACTCCACGCCTGGAGAGTTCTCTAGCAAGCTTGGGGTGGGTGTGTCGCTTACCTGGCGTAATGTTGCACTCCACGCCTGGAGAGTTCTCTAGCAAGCTTGGGTTGGGTGTGTCGCTTACCTGCCGTAATGTTGCACTCCACGTCATGGAGAGTTCTCTAGCAAGCTTGGGCTGGGCTTATACTATACAATATACACGGGGTCACAGGTTAATTACACAATATACAAGGGGTCACAGGTTAATTACACAATATACAAGGGGTCACAGGTTAATTACACACTATACACGGGGTAATGGGTTAATTATACACCATATCCTGGGTTATAGGTTAATTCTACACTATACGCGGAGTCACAGGTTAATTATACACTATATACGGGGTCACAGTTTAATTATACACTATACACGGGATCATAAGTTGATAGGGGTCACAGGTTAACTATACAATATACACAGCGTCACAGGTTAACTATAAGATATCCACGGGGTCACAGGTCGCCGGAAACAACGTCTTAAACACAGCTGCGGGCGATTTGGCAGCAGACCGCCTTGTGTTTGTTTTTACGGAATGGTATGGGTGCCCGTGGTTCAGAAAGCAATGGCATACTACTGAAAGTACGCTTGCCAAACGATCAGGATAGCATAAAATGCTGGTTATTACTGCGACGTCCTGTGAATGACGTGCAACTAACTGTAACATGAGGTCACAGATTAATTACGCATTATAAATGGGGTAACAGGTTAATTACACATTATACAGGGGGTTCTTGATTAATTACATATTATACACGGGGTCGTAGGTTAATTACACATTATAAGTGGGGACTCTTGATTAATTACACTATTAAATTCGCATATCCTTTACAGGACATCGCTGTCAACAGCAGCATCTTTCAGCTGTCTGTTTATTTCTTGGCAAGATTACGCTCAGTAGTTTGCCATTGCTTTCTGAGCAGCCGGCTCAGTTATCCCGCAAGTCACCAGCGGGGGTAGAACCGCTTCCAGTTCTCGCCCGCTACGAGACTGCGTGATAAACGGGATTACGGAGAAAGTGGTGTAACCCCTCGGCCAGAGAGACCGGCCGCGGATTAATTACACGTTATAAATGGGGTCGTAGTGTAATTAATCATTATAAACGTGGTCGTAGGTTAACCTTCTGATATAAACGACACTGACCTCTCAGAAAAGGTTGAGATCCATTCAAATCAATCATTCAGATTGTCTAAATCTGACCTGTAGACAAAAAATAATCTAAATATTTAACGCTACCTCGATTTGATTGTTGCTATCTTTTATTTAGGGGTAAAAATAAGCGCAAAAAAGAAGAACACAATTGCAGAGTGTGTTGTCACTGACAAAGAGTAGAATTTCAGGGTCGGAATGTTATTAAACACAATAACTATTGATGTAAAGGAAACACAAGGGAAGTGAAATGCAATAAAATTAACCTAAATACAGGCGGTTTAGGATAATTAGGGGTGTTGGTTTTGCGTGGCTGTTGATCGTAGAAAATAAAGAAACAACACAGAATCACCGTTTGCGAAAGGACACCGTTAGGCCGCGCATTTACACCAGAAACATAAAGACTTTAAAAAACTGTTTGGCTTAATCAAAGGATCAAACAAAGCCGGAAGCTGGTAATTCGGGAAAAATCGTTAGCGCTTTCATAGGAAGAATGATAACAAGAAAGAAACAATCCACTACTTCAGAGGAATGTGTAATCACATTTTATTGGTATTGATCAAGGCCATGTAAACAATGCCAGCATTTTACTTTGTTCTGAAAATGTGAAACTGAGTAATACATTGTGAAAAATTTAGATATCTAAGCGTGTTACTATTTACAGGAAAGTGTACAGTTAAATATTATTCCAAGACAGGTCCAGCAACCGTTGAGGGTTTAACTGTACGAAAAAACATGATCTAGAAACGAAGACATTTGACGACGGTAGGCAGAGGATCTCTTTTTGAAGACAATGGCTACGGTCATCGACCAATATGGTCATTGCTATGTAGGAAAGCAATGAAAACTACCATCATTATAGATGCCAAGAAAGTCATGTTGTGATAGTTTGATAGAAAATCAGAGAAACGGTGTACATGGGTGTTCCGTTGGAGCATCCTCCTCTTGTCATGGTAGGCATGTGCACCAGGTGACTCCAGACAGTCAGCAAGCGGCTGAGTACTAAAGAGTGTCGGGACAAGAACAGAAAGCTGATCTACGACTTTGTTGATGTGTAAGACGGCGAAACATAACAGCCCACGCTTACCGGCACGGCACATGATGATGATAATGATAAGAAACGAAGAGGAGATCGTATCAATCAATGCGGAGTAATACTCGGGGCATCGATACAGCAACACTAATCATCTGTGGTTTTGGACATAAAGAAGTAGAAATTTAGAACTTTATGAAGATCACACAACATAAAAATACTAGGTCTCTCAAAGTGCAGGAAAAGGCGAAATAATATTTATGACATACACGAAAATTACATTCTGACACGGAGTGGAGGGAACACAGGACAACACAATACACAAGGAGTCAGATGTTTCATTCAGTTGAGTAGAGAACCGACATACAGCACCCGGCACATTCCCACACATTATCTGCAACAGCCAGCGAAGAGTCCCAGTACTAATGGTATTAGTAGCAATTTGATTATGTGTCCGTCTGGCCTTTCCTCGGAGTTTTGAGTGTCGGCCAGATCCTCTAGTACTCTAGTCACTCCCTGCAGCACCATTCACTCCAAGCCCTGATAATCTATCTGTTCTTCCGTACTGTACACATGATCCCAAAAGGGCCCCGACCACATCTGCCTTATCATGCCCCAATACCCCCACCTAGAGATGCAGACCCAGCCAATCTGTACACCTGCTCATTCCCCACCACACCAGCATGTCCTGAGGAAAATAAAAATCAAACAGATGCTCTCCATATTTGAATGTTAAATGGAAGACTGTCACTCTGTCCATTTCATGACTGTCTTCACCTTTCTCATCATACTTTGTGAGTCTGTTGCAATCACGTTAGCTAGCAGCGGGTGAATGAGGATTCGACCGTAACGTAATCTCAATCACTCACTGTCAGCTACAGACATTGACAGTACAACCTACAAACTACAACCTACAACCTGCAACCTACAACCTACAACCTGCAACCTACAACCTGCAACTTACAACCTGCAAACTTCATGTCACCTACAATTATCACTAAAAGAGTTAAAGATAAAATTACAACAATAACGATTATACAGATGTGTGCACGGTGTAATGATAATAGCACTGATGAAGGCAAAGACGACTTCTACAAAGAACGAACGAGTGCACTTCATTTTCAAGGGGTCGCATATTGGGCACGCAGGCCAGACTTATATTCTGTCCTTCCAACCGTTCTTCTTTCTTACATTAATTATCTACTGTGCACTTTACACTCACTTAAGAAGAAAACATGGTTACATGAAAGTTGTGAACATAAACAATGCATATTACCGTGTTATGAGACAAGCAGGTAGGCGAACGAGCGCGCGCGCGAGCACAAACACACACACACACACATCCACCCACACTCACACTTGTATAGATAATACACACTCACACATTCATACATACATATGTATGCCATTTTGTGATTGTGAGTGAGTATATGTGTATGCGAGGGAGTGTGTATTTGTGTGTTATTCAGTGGGTGCATAACTGTGAGAGTTTGTGCATATGATGTAAGAATGTACGCAGGTATGAATGTATGAGTTCATGTATGTGCGTGTGAATGTGTCTCTGGCTGCTTGCCTGTCTCATCATATGGTAATATGCATTGATTATGTTTACTACCTTCATTCGACAATGTTCTTTAAACATAGGTAAATATAACATGCAAAATAGTCAATTTATGTACGAAAGATGAGTGATTGGAAGGGCCGAATGTAAGACGGGCTTGTGTGCCTAATTTGTGACCCTTTGAAAATAAAGTTCGTTCGTTTATTCACTCCCATATATACTCATTCATACATAAAGCACAGCACACACATACACTCCATCACAACGAGCTGTCGAGCACAATACACAGCATACGAAACTCGATGACTTAATTGTGAAGGGAGATTTCAATGGTAGAGTAGGGAAACGACGATTTCCATGGAACTCACACCACGGGCCATACAGGGACACCATTACAATGTAATGAGAGCGGAGAACACACGTTAAATCTATGAGCCGAGCTTGAATTCTTTATAACAAATACATCCTTTAAACATAGAAGTAGTCAAATTCAAGCAAGGTATAAATGGAATCAATTGAAACGAGAAAAAGAGTGTTGACGTGCTACATAGAACCTATACTTTTGTGTGGATGTCAAGCGTGGACAATGAGCAGACAAGGTGAGAAACATCTGATGGTTGTAGGAATGTGGTGTCTGAGGAAAATGCAAAGAATACCATGGACAGACAGAAAAACCAATGAACAAGTCCTTCAAGAAACAAATGAAGATCGTAAACTGATTAGAGTCATTAGACGTAGACAGTCAACATTTTTGGGGCATGTTATGAGAAGAAATGAATTGGAGAACTTGGTGACAACTGGCAAGATTGAAGGGAAGAGACCAAGGGTAAGACCGAAAAGTAAATACCTGGATGGCTTGGCCACGTGGCATGGTCGAGACAGAAACACGGAGCTGATCCACGACTCTTGTGATCGAGTGAGATGGCAAAACATGATCGCCCACGCGTATCGGCATGGCACAAGATGGATGGATGGATAAATGGAAGGTCCTCAACCATTCAGCTCAAACAGATTTTATATTAACCAGACTTGTCAAGGGAAGATTTGTAACGCACAATAATGTAATGCCAAGCTTAAGTATAGACACCCACCATCGTTCTGTTGTGTTGTACCTGAGATATGCGACTGGCCAAAAAGTATCTCGCACAGCGACATCAGAAGTAATCAAAACAAAGAAAACAATGGAAGGAGAGATAAAACAAAACATAAAACATGAGATAGAAACAGTATTAGACCAGCATCGAGAACACTGGGAAAACGGCGAAGAGAAAATTAGCATTCTTGTGAAACGACAGCACAGACGATATTAGACAGTAAGTGTGACGTTGTTTTAAAAACAATGGGTATAAGGGACAATGAACAAGAAGGAGGAGTGAGCAGGTAAAGGCTGCAGTGAAAGGGAAGAAGATCCGTTTAAATAAAAACAAGAAATTGTGTTGACTATACCCCGTACCAACAGACCAGACTCGACAGCAAGAAAATGATAAAACTACTAAGAGAAGGATTCGTGGAATAAATACGGAAATTCTAACTGAAATCTCTACGACATCCCCTGGGAAATTTTCAAAACTATTAAAGCTATGCAAATGAGAGATGAGTGCTTCACTTCCACCACGAGAATAAATTAGGAGTATGGGGAACAAATACTTTATACTGTTCGGACTAAATGTTTTGTATATCCTTTATAGGACATCGCTGTCAACATCAGCATTTTTCAGCTGATTGTTGATTTCTTGGCAAGATTACGCTCAATAGTTTGCCATTGCTTTCTGAGCGACCCGGCTCCATACTCTCATAAGTCACTGGCGCGACTCGAAACGCTTCCAATTCTCTTGCGCTCACGTCAACCACGAGAGTATTCGGGGTTACGGAGAAACCTGCTAACACCTCGGCCAGGGAGACCGGCAAACTTCATACTACTGAAATAAAAAAACAAACAATGGGGAGACATATTTGAAAGATCCACAAACAACAAATGCAGTGACGAGTCAATGCAACCCTTTCTATATAGAATATGAAGGATCAAGTATCTTAGAACAGGAAGTGATTTAAAAAAAACCCACCAAAATCAAAGCTTCAATGATTGATGATATCCCAGTTGAAGCCATCAAAGCATGCCCAGACGAAGGGATAGAATGATTAACGAACATATTTAGAGGAGATTGACAGGCGGCTGTGATTGTACCTGTATGGAAAAACAAGGTTAGTAAACAAGACTGCAATACATACACATGCATATCTCTACTCAACAATGTGGAAAACTCTGGTGCAAAAATTGTCCAACGCAGAACAAGATACAAGATATAACCGCTTCTAATTGCTCAATTTAGCTTTAGAAAAGGAAGACACAACACTAATACTATTTTAGAATTGAAAGAGATGAGTGAGTAATCGATAGAAAACAACAACAAAGTGTGGCTTTCAAAGATCAAGAAAATACCTTTGACCACGTAAAGAGGAATAAGCTGTGGAAAGTGCTCGAAGATTGCGGTGTAATTGGGCAACTGTTGGATAACATCTGGGCTACTTAAGAGAGCAGTGAATGTGCAATCAGAATACATGTGGATATGCCAAACTGGTTCCAATGTGACGCCCGGCGTGTTTTAATTATGAAGGTTTGTTCATCAACAACATAGATAAAATTACTAAAGAAGCAAGTCCACAACCAGAAAGTTTAAATGAGTTGCTGTTTGCAGACGACCCGCGTTTACTGTATAAGAATAATACAGATCTCCAGCACCATACTGATGGCATCATTTTGATGTGAGGATGAACATCGAAAAGACATAATTTATGACTGACAACCAGTGCAAGATAACGTAAATATAAATGGAAAATCATTCAAACAAGTTAGGGAGTACAAGTATCTTGGCAGTGGGTTCACAGAGGATGGAAGACTAGATAGAGAAATAGAAACAATAATACATGTAAAACAAGCAATATCAACTATCAAATAGCACCTAGTCAAACGTCCCAAGAAACTATCGGGAAGGTTAACCCGGTCAACAAATACCCTAACGGCGCAAGAACGCAGCTCTGCTGTAAACAGGCACAAGACAATCACGTCCGGAAAAAAAAAACTCCGGATGAACGCAGAAGAAGAAGAAGAAGAAGAAGAAGAAGAAGAAGAAGAAGAAGAAGAAAGAAGAAGAAGAAGAAGAAGAAGAAGAAGAAGAATAAGAAATATCCAAAAATTAACATGCAAACGCGCGCGCACACACACACACACAAACGCACACACACGCACACACACACACACACACACACACACACACACACACACACAAAGGTGATGGATGCTACATTTGTCCCAACGATATGTTACCAATGCCAGACAGGACAGTAATAGAAACAGACAGAGTAAAATCGTATCATGTGAGATGAGATGCACCAGAAACGCAGCTGAAAAAAAAAAGCAAACAGATAAAGTGAGAAATTAAAAACTAAGAAAAAGTGTAATGATAACACCTATTACTGACTTTAATTAAGGGTTAAATGGTTCGGACATTTAGTTAGAATGGAACAAGATCAATCAGCGGCTAGAACGTTGTACATCAGAACATCGAGATACAAGGTGAGAGGACGACCAAGGAAGAGTTGGCTAGATGGAGGTGAACTGACATTGAAGAAATCAAACATGTTATTGTACAATTGCAAAAAACATTGGATGTTGCGGTGACATAATTTAATTAGCCAAAAAAAACAAAAAACTATTACACATTAGACTATAATTGGCACACATAGAGCGGACATGAAAACAAACAAACAAACAAACAAACAAACAAACAAACAAACAAACTAAAGCAGTAAGCAAAGAATACTTCGGACCCAGGCTTGCAATTAGGAGGGTACAAACCCTTAATTAATCTAGTGTGAGGAAATGCAAAATGCAACTTAAAGACTAAACGTCAAGGCGAGGTAGACCAGGCCCTGAGCTTTTGTCGACAACTGGTCTAGGATGGAAGCTCCAACAGGCGGACATTTTGCTTTGCTCATGCGACAGCTTCTGCAACTTGACTTATTCCAGAAGTATTGGTGTTACCTTTAATTTGGAGTAAACTTGGCAGGCCGAGAGAGGGATCATGCTGCATGGGCAATACATGGTCTCTACAATTGAGCCCAGGTTTTGTGCTATGGAGAGGTATAACATTCGCTACCGCCATGGGTTGTAGCTGATGTGCCTTGTTTGAACCACAATGTAACAAACTATCGTCTGTCAAGACGGCAAGGTGCCGGTACATAAAGTTTTGTGGAAAGAGAGATAGGGGAAGACAGCGAGAAAAACGTATAGTGTAATTGTACTGAAGGATGTCAGTGCACAGTTTGTCAGTGAAGGTCGTAAGTTATGAAAACACACGATTGGCCTCGCCTCTCGGCAAGGCACTTGGTACTGACAAATCGGATGCTTGTTGCCGGTGATTTTAAAATCGAAATCAATTATTCCATGAATGCTAAAATGAATCTTAAAAACAGCATAACTCACACGCACAACCGATAACTCAATTCCTAAGTCACAATTTCTGTCACGGATCAAGTTTCATTACACAATTTTGACTGAATAATTCACACTGGTAATTTGATTCTAGCGGATCGATGCTTCTTGTGCAGTCACACATCCATGAGCTGTCTAACACATCACCGCTATTCTTGTGGCTTCCGCACGTGTACAATTTCTTTCATAGAACTTGCAATGTTATTTTATAATTTTGCAGTGCTTATTTTATTAATTCTCTCATCTCCGAGTAATTTCCCAGAATTCTCCAGCTGGGATCATCAATTTTCTCCACAGATCCGTCAAATGTTTCATCTCATGTTCCTCTGAGCCGCGTCTTTTGTTTCTTCATTCACTCGCTTTGAACCCAGACGTAGTCCATACACGTGTCGAGATGAAGCATGTTTGTAAACTGATATTCTGTGACATGGAAACATTACTTACAATACTAAAATAGGTGAGACAGTTATTAGAAGTGAAGAATCATTTCAGAAAATGACAAGTATCTTTTGCAATAAGTCAATATCTTTGAATATAAGAACACGAGTATTGAACTGTTATATAGATCCTGTTTTAATGTATATCACTGAACCATGGAATGTAAACGAATAAACTGGCAGCGTTTTAAATGTGCGCTTACCGTGGAGATAACAAACGCTCAACACTCGAACAATATCAGTGGCTATGTGTTTTAAGTATTTCAGTCAAAGTATGATTCTTTTATTCACTTCTATGATATATGACTCTGCAGTATGCAACTGACGAGATGCAGCGAAATATGCCAGGCAATAAATCGTGCAACCTATTGTTTGAGGCTACTGTGTTTAAATTAGGAAGAACTTGGAATTAATAGAGATATAGTTTGAAATAATGTTGTGAATACCCTGGAATGCCAGGGATCGTATGGAATCAACAGAGATATAGTTTCATTTAATGTTGTGAATACCCTGAAATGCCAGGGACCGTATGGAATCACCAGAGATTCAGCTTCATATAATGTTATGAATACCCTGTAATGCCAGAGATCGCATTGAAAAGGCTGATGAAAGCAACACATTGTATACACACATAATTGATATCAATTAGGGAAGCCTTTGAGGCCACTAAGACAGTTCATAAATAAATACACATATATTGATTGGCGTTCACCGAAGCAGCAGAAGGAAGTAGAAACTGAAGGACGTACTAGACAACATAGCAATTCAAAACTATAATTAGCAACCGGGATTCGAACCTGTTACCCAAATAATGACAGCGCCTCGCTGCAGGAACAAGCGTACTTGTCTCATTTCTATCTGCTACTTCTGTGAGTGCCAGGCAGTACAGGTGTGTTGATTTACACATAAATTAGAAGGCGTTCATGTTCTTTAGTCATGTCAGGAGAATCTGGACATGTAATGGCGATGAACTGACCGATCAGTGGTAGAAGAGACAGGGGAAAGCCGATAGCAATGATGCTGGATGGACTCAGACGTGGCCTGGGGGAATATTCATCAGTAGAATTGATCCTTGACACGCAGGAAGAAGATCTGTGGAGGTACATCAACACCATGTCAGTTGCATTTGTCAAAAGTTAGTTGCCTATCCTTTACAATCAACCCCCATCATTTTGGCTGTTTGTGATATACAAGGCCAGCTTTCGTTCAGTAATTTGCCATTGCTTTCTGCACAACCAACGATTATACCATTGCTAAAAATCAAGAGAAGACGGTCGGCTTCCAAATCGCCTACACGGTTCGCTACTCCATCGAATTGTCATATGATGATGATGATGATGATGATGATGATGATGAATGATTAGAATAAGGAAACACAATTACTTGGAATAAGGGAAGACAATTACTTAATTTTGGGGAAGACACGCTGCAATAAGGGATACAATTCTTCGAGTGTAATCACATTATATTATTTACTTGTTAGGGGAGATAATTATGTTGATGTAAGGGACACAACTATTATCTTTGAATGGAATTACATCAACAATATTCCGGCATCATTGAGAACTCAACCGGTAAATTGCTTGTGAAACGTCTAAGATGAATTCACGCTTGCTTAATTTCTCGCGGAGAGGAAGCAATTACATTATATTTTCGATAATGTTAGAATGTACTTGTTTACTCCCGCTGGCCTAGGGGTTAACGTCTTTCTCCGTAATCCTGGATATTCTCGTGAGTAACGTAACCTGAGCGAGAATCGGTAGCGGTTTAGTCGCATTGGTAACTTACGAGGTATGTGAGCCGGTCGCTCAGAAGGCAATGGCAAACTAATGAGCGTATTCTTGTCTAGTACATCAACAGCAGTTGAACAATGCTGATACTGACTGCAACGTCCTGTAAGGGATATGCAAAATTTAAACATCCGCGCATAATTTATACTAGCATTATTGTGAGGAAAAGAGCGCTTGCTTGAAAACTACTGCTGCGCTGATGGCATAGTAGGTGGTTCAACTGCACCACCAGCATCAAGTTAGACTTAAACATTCGTCCTCTTGGTTAAGACCAGCGTCATGGATCAGCTCAATGTTCCTGTCTCGTCCATGCCATGTGGCCAAACCATCCAGGTATTTTCCTCTCGGTCTTCCTCTTGGTCTGTTCCCTTCAATCTTGCCAGTTGTCACCAAGGTCTCCAATCCATTTCTTCTCATAATATGTCCAAAACATTTTGACTGTCTACTTACTGAAGGTAAAATTACATTGAAAGCCAACTTGGGATTGAACGCAACGTGCTGCAAAGGACATGCAACAAGTTTTTAACTGGATTATCGCGTTGGCAAACTACATCATATAGTTAAAATGGTTTTGCATGTCCTTTACATGACGTCACAATCAATCCCAGCATTTATTAGCTGTTTGTGATGTAACGATCAGTAGTTTGCTATTGCTGTCTGAATGACTGATACCATACCATTGTTAATAATCAATGCAAAGCGGTCTTCTTTCAAATCAGCTGTTTCCGAACTCATGCGTGTTTGTGAAACACGTTAACACCCCTAATCATAGACGCTATGTGGTAGGCAGTGTTGCCATCTCCCTTTGATGAAAAAGCACCAAAATCGACCCAAAAAAAGCCCTAAAAAGCACCAAAATTTTTTAGGGAGCACCAAAAAAAGCACCAAGTGTTTTCATTACAAATGTAACAAGGTAGCACAGTATAATTTATTATTATCATTTCATATTACCATGAAGTTTATTCCAGATCCGCCAAATCCCAATCAGAACTACTTTCGAGCCAAAAAAGCACCAAATTGCAATACAATATTTTTTGGGAAATCACTAAAACAAGGCCTGGCGGTATTCATTCAAAATGTTATAAAGTAACACATTATAATTTATTATTATCACTTAATATTAGAATGAAGTTTACTCCAGATCTGCCAAATCCCAGTCAAACAACTCCTTTTAAGTTTCTGTAGCTATTTCCTGTTGTGTTTGCTCCTGCGATGATGAGGATGAGGAGGATGATTGAAAGAAACATGTATATGCCTCCTGTGACCCAATTTTTCGCAGAATATCCTTAGGTAGTTTATAATCATGACAGCATTTGCCATATCTTTTCATTCCATATCTAATAGTCAAAACAGCTGTCAAACTCTTTATGCTAAGTCTATTCCGCAATTTTGATTTTATAACTCCCATCTGACTGAAAATACGCTCCACGTCCGCATTAGAATGAGGTAAAATGAGCAGAGTTAAAGCTAAATCTGTAAGATCTTGGAAAGGATTTTCACCGGTGGCATCCCTGTATGAGGCTATTTCTGCCCACAGTCCAAGTGTGTCAGAGGTCTGTGTCCACTGCATATGATGAAGTTTTCTCCACTGGAAATCGATGCGGGTGAGAGTAGCTGCATCTTCTACAAACATTTTAGCAAGATCCAATATACAGGGCTTCATTGGCTGTAGACATTCACTTCCACTAAGACATGACATGGACTGCAACACTCGAACGTTATCGGGTGTACGTAAACGCAGCTGTGTCAATAGCTCTATTAAAAACTGGATGCACCTTCCACGAATTTCTTTCTCATCGGGAAATTTGTAGTCTGCTATTTCTTTCTCAAACTCATAACCTAGATTGGGATTAGGATCTAAATAATCTTGAATAGCATCACTTTCTGTTATTTTTTCCCCAGGAATAGCAATCTTTGAACTGATAGAATCAATGAGCTGGACAAGATCGCTGAGTAGTTTTGTTGGATCCTGTATATCTGCTTCGAATTTCTTATTCACACTTTGAACTTCTCCGAGAATATGCTTGAGAAATATGAGATACACATAGTTTTTCATGTCGCTAAACATAGAATGTAGAAGTTCTGCTGTATAACAGCGCTCGTTGAGTCTTGCTACATCAAAATGAGTTCTGAGCTCGACCCACTGCTGCAATATTCTGACAATGGCAGATAGAATGGACATCCATCGTGTCTGGCTTAATTGAACAATCTTTAGCGGATGTTGTCCATCATTTATTGAAGCAAAAAGCTCCCTGTACTTTGCTTGACGAAGACTTGAGTGAGAAAACCAGTTATATGTTTCTCTAATCATGAACTCGATGTTCCTGGGCAGACAAGCAGCTGCAGCCTGTGACACTGCCAGCTGAAGGGAATGACATACACACCTAATTAGTACCAGATGAGGAACTTCGGATTTTAATTTTGTATATACTCCATTGTTTACACCTGTCATGACAGACGCATTGTCAGTGCCGAGTGCAACTAGTCTTTGCAACTCAAGTCCATTCTTGTTTAAACAATCTTTTAACGCATTGCATATTGCCTGTGCGTTGCAGTCACTCAGTTCAACTAAATCTAAGTAAGTAACCACAAACTGCTTTCTTGTCTCTGAATAGTACCTAATAGCTACTCCAAGTAGCTTAGATTCAGAAATGTCATTGCTCTCATCAATCAATAAGCTGTATTTACTTTTGCCAATATCAGCTGTCAAGTCTGTTGTGAAATATGGTGCAAGTATATTTGAAATAACTGCTTTGCACTTAGTTCTTGCAACCTTTGCTGTCACCAAAGTGTACCTTGCAGAGTTCACTTAAATGGTCAACAACGCGAAGCGAACAATGGCCAGCTATGATCAAACTCATGCATCCTTCTATTTCTTTGACATCATCTTTCAGTTTGTCAAATGCAATTGTTGTTTGCCTTTGTGTACTGAATGGTTGTTCGGCTTTCTGATGTTTCGTTGTATTCTTGTGCCTCTCAATATCATTTAACCTGGCTGCAATTGAACATTTGCAATATTTGCAAAAACTCTTAGTATTATCCCCTTCTACTTTTAACAACCATTTTTGAAATCTCGTGTCACTGAGCCACTGTTCTCTGAAATGTTGACAATATTTCTTGCTCATGGTGAAACAAAAATAAGCTTAATAGAAAGGATCATGTAGACACCACAAAATTATGAACTCGATTACAAGCTAATGTATTGTCGTTTGGACTTGTCTGCAAGATGGCGTTCGCTTTCAGCTAAATCGTATTAAAGGGAGCTAAATTAGTTGAATATTGCGCGGTAACGTACTATGACTGTTTTACTCCCTCGCTTCAGTTCAAATTCGGCGTTTTAGTGTTCCCAAAATGAATTTTAAAGTAATTTTTACCCACCCCAAAAAAGCACCAAAAAGCACCAAAAAAAGTTTGTGAAGCACTAAATTTACACGGCCGCGCTAAAAGGAAAATTTTCGCACTAACTGATTTGAAAAAGCGAAAAGTACTAAAATGGCAACACTGGTGGTAGGTGAACCATGTTCACATGACAAGTTTATGTGGGTGTGTTGCATGAGATTTTGCACGTCGTTGCCATCTACTGCAAACCCATGATTATTTTTGTGTGTTATAATTTTACGTTCAGTAGTTTTCTATTACCTTCTGAAAGAGAAGTCCATGTGCCTAACTGACTGTTAAGGTACCCAGTCTAAAACCATATACCAGTCACACAAAAATTGCCTTTAAAAGGCCCGGACTGACAGCGTATGGTCAAAACCTGGTTCAACCAACTCACGAGAAAGAAGCGGAGGCGGGAAGGCTGTGGCTAAGAAAGCAGTAGCAGACGTACCGCGACCAATAGCAAGCTTCCTGAGACCCGTTGTTAGATGTTCTACGCTTAAATATAATACTGAAGTCAGGCTTTCGCGAGTTCCAGGTGTCAGCACAAAAAAAGTTCCAGGTGTCAGCAAACGAGCTGCAGGTGTTAGCACAAAAGCATTGCAGGTGTAAACAATAGTATTACATGTGTCAGCACAAAAAAAGTTGCAGGTGTCAGCGAAAGAGTTGCAAGTGTCAACAAACGAGTTACAGGTGTAAACAAAAGAGTTGCAAGAGTCAGCAAAAGAGTTGCAGGTGTAAATAAAAGTGTTGCAGGTGTAAACAAAAGAGTTGCAGGAGGAAAAAAAAGAGATGCAGGTGGAAACAAAAGAGTCGTAGGTGTCAGCAAAAGAGTTGCAGGTGTCAGCACAAAAGAATTGCAGGTGTAAACAAAAGAGTTACATGTGGTAGCACAAAAAAGTTGCAAGTGTCAGCGAAAGAGTTGCAAGTGTCAGCAAAACTGTTGCAGGCGCCAGCACAAAAGAATAGCAGGCGTAAACAAAAGAGTTGCAGGTGTAAACAAAAGAGCTGCAGGTGTCAGCAAAAAAGTTGCAGGTGGAAACAAAAGGGTTGCAGGTGTAAACAAAAGAATTGCTGATGTACACACAAGAGTTACAGTTAGTTAGTTAGTTAGTCGACAGATCATCCTCATTGCACATCGAACCATTCAGTCCATAAGTGCTCGGATCCCCTCCTCAGCAAATCCCGCAACGTGTAGCGGCTAACGACGCCAGTTCTGTGTTGGTTTATAAGTCTTCTTTGGCTTCCTGCGTAGTGTTCTTGTTTGGCCACCCCTCTTTTAATTTGCTGCTCTCTCAGTCTGGCCATTGTTGTAGATTCACAGTCATCACTTGGTTCTCGCAAAAGTCTTACTTCTCGTAGAGCATTCAGAATGTCGGCCTGGTCCATGGCGCGTCCGCCCTCCACAGTAGCCTCACCTGCGAGCTTGTCAGCCCGCTCATTTCCTTGTACTCCCGCATGCCCTGGCACGAAGATGAAACTAATCTTTGCCAGTCGAGACCGCTCCAGAGGCAGCAACCATTCTCTTCGGATCGACCCCTCCTCTATCCTCTTGATCATGTTCATTGAGTCGCTAAGGAAACAAGCCCTAGTGAATGTCTGTGTCTCGAGCCATGTTATTGCTTTACTTACTGCCATGACTTCCATGGTCAGGCTACTTGTGGTTTCAGTGAAAGCACCAGAGTCCTCCTTCACAATTCTCCCTCCGGCCCGAGCTGTAAAGGCCCATGAGCTTCTCACATGTCGGACGACCGACCCATCTGTGTAGATGACCGCGTCACCGTCTAGCGAATTCTCGAAAATCAACGCTTGTACTTCAGCCTCAACAGCAGCCGGATTTTCTTGTCTGCATTTTCTATCTAGTTGGATGCAAACTGAAAAGGATGTGCAGAAGTCTGTTGGCACTTGCACCCACTCCTCGCCAGGTTCTAAGTCCTCAAGTGAACACACCTGTTGAAGAATGTCTTCGGCTTGACCCATCCACGACCGTCCTCTTTTTAACCTGCTGCCCTTCACCTTCCTAATTTCACTATGCAGTGGATGTTGTGTGTTTGCGTTAATTCTGAGGTAGGCGCGTGCCCTGCAACCTTGTATTCTCTCTTTAATGGTTGGAAAACCAAGAAGGTAGCGCATCGCCCTGCATGCTGTATCTCTTGTACATCCAAGAATAATGCGCATAGCTTCATTCTGTATCCTTTCCATCCTTTCTATCTGCTTATGGCTGAGAGTCAGGATTGCCATTGCATACTCCAAAACAGACATGACCAACCCCTCGTACAGAAGACATAGATGGCGCTGCTCACAGTTTGCTGCCGCCATCACCCGCATCGCTGCCAAACCCCGCTTGGCCTTTGTTATCACCTGGTCTATGTGCACATTATAAGCAAGGCTTCGATCAAACCGTATCCCCAGGTACTTCATTGCCTGCGTTCTTTCCACCGTCTCTGAACACAGCATTACAGTTGGTGTTGGAGTGTTGACAATATGATTATTCAACGAGAACCAAGTCACTGTTGCCTTTGTTGGGTTGACCATTGCCCCAGCTTCATCACACCAAGTACTTATGCGATTGAGTTCGGTTTGTAGTTCCACAGCAACCTCCTCTCTATCCTTCCCCTGACGATACACTAAAACATCATCGGCATATGACAATGTCCTGCCAGGTCCAGTGATCTGCTCACTGGTGATTCTCACTGTGTAGGCGTTGAACAGTACCGGAGATAATGGTGATCCCTGTGGTAGGCCAGGATATATTGTTGTTGGTTCCGAAGTCCAACTGCCACATCTAAAAACTACTTTCCGTTGGAAGAGGGCTGCAGCGATCCAACTAAGGAGGAATGGACTTACATTTAGTTCGAGAAGCTGAAACATTAAAAAATCCAGTGGTACTCTGTTGTATGCGTCCTCAAGATCAATCGCTGCAGCAACGGTTTCAGTGCCTGAGTGGAAACCTTCATAGACATCCTGGGCAAAGACTGCTGCATTGGTCCAGGTTTCTCTCTTTGGACGGTACCCACCCAGGGTAGGGTGGGAAAACACCTTGCCTCTCTAGTTGGCTTGATATTTTCCTGGCAATTACCTTCTCCAGCAGCTTGCCTATTGTATTCTTAATGGTTATAATTCGATATCCCTGAATTTTTGCGTGGTCGTTGTCAGGCTTCGGCAAGGGAATCAGATAGCTGTGTAACCATTCCTCCTTGATGCTAGCACTCCCTATACTGTTGTTGTACATGTCTGCTAGTTTCTCTAGCTCATTGTCGGTACACCTATTTATGTCGTCGTATCTTATGCCATCAGGACCTGGAGCACTGTTTTTTGATCGTCGAAGCACAGCCTTGATTTCTTTCACTGTCACTGTGTCTTCATCCGAAGTGTTCTGGGCCTTGCATCTGTCTGAGGTGACCTCCTTGGCCAGATTTCGGCCTCCCATGTCTGTCTGGTTGCTTTGCTCAAGGTAGCGTTCAAAGAGGGCTTTGCCCTTGTCCTCGTCAGTCCTCTGCCAGATGAGGTCAGCACCTTGGAAGTCAGAAATGCTCTTATTCTTGACTACACCACTCATGCTTTTATGTAGTCGCCAGAACAATTTCAGTGACTTGTCTGTGCTTACTCTTTGACATACCTCTGCCCATTTTTCGCTTTTAACCACCTTGACCAGTTTTTTGAAGTAGATTACTTTTGTGTGCATCTCTCTTTCTAAGTGCAAGCAGGGACTAGGATGACCAGCTCTGTTCTTCTTGGCATTTTGCCATCTCCTTACAGCACTACGCTTATCCACCCAAGCCTTCTCCACCTCGAAACTCCACCACGGTGGCTGCTCCCAGCTTTTTTTCCTGCCCTGAAACGTTCTGCGCTTGTCACGTCTTATTTTACTCACCACATCTTGCCCTGTACTGTCATACTGGAACGTCTTTACCTTTAGCTTGTGCTGCCTGGTTCTGCCTTTCTCCACCAGTATGCTGCACGGGTGGTGGTCGCTGCCATGGTGTCCTAGGACACCCCATCTACACACTGTAGTGAGTGAAGGTGAAACTAGCGCCAGATCAATAGCACTGTCCTCATCGCCCGGACGGCTTGCTGTCCTGGTGACCCAGCCACTGTTGATACAAACCAGGTCGATGGTTTCCAGTGCAGTCTCGAGCTCCTCCCCCTGTGTATTGGAGGAAGTGTTTCCCCATGATCTGCCTTTAGCGTTGAAGTCACCACAGAAAATAACATTTCTCTCGTGGCCTAATATGCCACTTAAGCACTGCCACTTCTGGGCGTCCACACTGGCATTGCGGGCATAAACATTAACCACCACGAATGGTATACTGGAATGAACTCTCAACGCCTGTATTTGTATATCGTCACTGTCCCAACTGGACATGTCTAGCTCTGACGCCACCATGCTGTCGCGAACGAGAATCGCCATTCCCAGATGTCGTCTGTTGTAGAAACATTTGAAGCCGGCAATTTGGAGTAGCTGATCGCCCAGTCTCGTCTCCTGGAGTGCTACAATGTCGTTCCTGTAAACTAGGGTTTCTAAAATAGAGCCCCGTTGTTTTACACTGGCACAGTTCCAATATAGAATACGGATATTCCTGAGTCCTAGTCGGTGACACTTGAGTCTAAAACGCCTCAAACCTCCACGCTTACCTTGCTTCTTTTTCCCTGCGCGGCTACCACGTCGCTTCGGTATGTTGACTGCTGATCGCACGAAGAACACACGTTGTTCCGCCATGTTGAAAAAAAAAAAACGTAAACACAGACTGAGAACACCACACACGCTGCTGAAAATTAACTCAAGGATGGCTTCGCTCGATGCACGAACTCCGTAGCACCCGCGCAGATCTTGAGTAGAAACTCCTGGTTTTACATTCTGTCACACCAATTACCCGCAAGAGATGAATAAATCCATCCCCTACGCGAAAAAGTTAACGAACACAAAACAACACGACCGTCCGTCGCCATCTTCAACAAAAGAGTGGCTGTGTCAACAAACGAGTGGCAGGTACCAGTGACTTCTCCGTTGATTACCACATACTAACCCTGTCTTAGATTAACTCCAGCTGAAGGTTCAGTCACTGAAGGAGTGAGTACAAGACCAAACTGGTTGTTCCTCGCCCGCAGTGGGGAAAACCAGGCAAGGGAAATGCTTCGCCTGAAGAATTGAAGCTGGTGAAACATCTTGCAGGATCCACTGTGCTGCCAATTTAGAAGGATTTACAAATCTGAGAATTCACGTGTACCCACTGAAGACAATACTTGCGTGACCATGCGACAGGCACAAATCAACGCCAAGTTGGTTGGATTTAGACAAAATAAGAATAGGGTGGAATTGGAGAAGGAAAAATAATTTCTCTGTGAAAGTTGATGAGAAATAAATTAATGTCATTGAAAAGAAAAAGAATGCATTACGTAATATTTGGAAAGAGAATTGCAACAAGTAAAGGAACTAGTCATGCTACTTCCTAGAGGTAAAATGCAGATCACACACGACCTGCACATTCATGCTACAGTCGCACCCAATCATGGACAATCAGCAGGCAAGTGAGGAGTCATGTGGAGGATGTTAAATATGTGGTTTTATGGAATAATGATGAGAACACCATGGACAGATGGAAGAGGCATGAGGATATCTTGAAAGAAGTTAACTCACAAAGAGAACTGGTTTCTCGCATCAGAAGAAAACAGTACACATTCTGTGGGCGTGTCACGAGAAGAGAAAAGAGGGAGTATGTCGTCACAACGACGCAGTTTGAGTTGAAGAGAAGCATGGAGAGACCAAGATATAGAATGGACACTTTGACATCATGGCTTGGAGGAACATCAATATCAGAAATATTTTGCAGCACCAGAGACAGAAAGCTGTAGACACACATGATCACCAACGCCACACGGCATGGGTATAACAAGAAAAAAGAAAAAGCTTTGGAGGACTTCTACTCAACTTGGCCGGCTTCCTCGCGGTACGACATTTTTTCAGCGACTGCCTAACATAAAACATTGCAGTAACTATAAGATAGAATCGAAAGTCATAAGTAATCATCACATTTCTAACTCACTGTAAGTGCTGAATAGTTTAAGACTACTTAGTTGTATGTCCGGGAAGAAGCAATTAGAAACATTTTTATGTCACTTATAACTGTTATTTAGTTCATTCTTACCTTTATTTTCTTGTCAACAAATACCGACACACCCGAAGCATCTGCACTTCTATACTCCCCACGAAACCAGCATGCCGAGTTGTCGTATCCACATGTGTTTATTTCCTCACTTTATTTGCCGATTAATTTCCGAGATCTTTGCTTTTGGAATCTTTAACCTTTCTGTGGAGAACTCCCTGGCAAGAATGTCAGTAGTCTGACATTCACTACGAACTTAAGACCTTATTTTATATACGGGAATACGGGGAAGTAATTCTTTGAGTAAGAAGAGCCAATACATTTCTGTGCGGGAGACAATCCTGCGAGTGATCGGAGACAACAGCTAATGTTATTTAGAACAAGCAATATTTTTAATGCACGACAGAAGTGATTCCGCTGAGAGGAAATTATCTTGTATCTCAAAACTTAGTCGGGTTGAGTTGAGTTGAGTTGAGCTAAGTCAAGAACCGACATTATATGACTCGGGACATTCGTATACTTGTTCTTCATCTTCAACAACCAGCAAGGAGTTCCAATACTAATGGTACCAGTTGCAATTTAATATAACATGGCTCGAGACACAGACATTCACTAGGGCATGTTTCCTTAACGACTCAATGAGTATGCTCAAGAAGATAGAGATGGGGTGGATCCGAGGATTGTTGCTGTCTCTAGAGCGGTCACGGCTGGCAAAGATCAGTTTCATTTTCATGCCAGGGCATGCGGGTGTACAAGGAAATGAGCGTGCTGACAAGTGTGCAGGTAGTGCTACTGTGGAAGGTGGACGAGCCATGGACCAGGCTGACATTCTGAATGCTTTACGAGAAGAAAGTCGTTGGCAAGAACCAAGTGATGACTGTGAATCTACAATCATGGTCATGATGCGAGAACAGCAAAATCAAAAGAGGTGCGGTCAAACAAGAACACTACGCAGGAAGCCAAAGAAGATTATTGATAAACCAACACAGAACTTGTGTCGTTAGCCGCTACACGCTGCGGGATCACTGAGGAGGGGATCCGAGCGCTTATGGATTGAATGGTTCGATGTGCGATGAGGATTATCTGTCGACTAACTAACTAACTAACTAACTAACTAACTAACTAACTAACTAACTGACTGACTGACTGACTGACTGACTGACTAACTGACTGACTGACTGACTAACTAACTAACTGACTGACTAACTAACTAACTAACTAACTAACTAACTAACTGACTGACTGACTGACTGACTAACTAACTAACTAACTAACTAACTAAACTAACTAACTAACTAACTAACTAACTAACTAACTGACTGACTGACTGACTGGCTAACTGACTGACTGACTAACTGACTGACTGACTGACTGACTAACTGACTAACTGACTGACTGACTAACTAACTAACTGACTGACTGACTGACTAACTAACTAACTAACTAACTAACTAACTAACTGACTGACTGACTGACTAACTGACTGACTGACTGACTAACTGACTGACTGACTAACTGACTAACTGACTGACTGACTGACTGACTGACTAACTGACTAACTAACTAACTAACAGTTTAATTATGTGTCAATCTGCCTTTTTCTAGGAGTCCTGAGTGTCGACCAGATTCTCTGGTCACGTCCTGCCCTTCCTTTGTCCCTAGGCTTTGATTGTTTATTTGTTCTTCTACACTACACCCATGATTCCACAGACCCCAGACCACGTCCACCTTATCATGCACTAATACGATACCTAACTGTGTAGACCCAGCCGATCTGTCCGCCTGATTGTTTCCCACCACACCAGCATGTCCCGGGGAAAAAGATTCAACTGATATTCCATATCTTTGATTTTTTTCTTAAAAATTGAAGCAAGCCACTCTGCTCTAATCATTCCTGTCTTCATCTTTCTAAGAATGTTTTGTGAATCAAGACATGTATATAATGTTTACCGTCCTGCCAGCCGAACGCCGCAGTAACTGCCTCCACCTCCATTCCTAGTCACTTTGGTATCATATGCCAGGCTCTCCGGCATTAAACACCTTCTATTAATCTGCCGCTATGAACTCCCAGGCACGCCCCCCCCCCCTTTTAGAGCAGAGCTATCCGTGTAGAAGATTACATCAGGTCACGAACCAATTGTTGCACTTCCCATTCAGCGCAGCCTACCGGCCAATTACATGACTAGAAGTCCAGGATGCGCTGATGAAATGTGCCAGACTCCCGATCCAGTATGACTATGACCCTACACAGGTCTTGTTGTACCAAGTTCATCTTCCAACATTACTAGCCTGAATGAGTATACTTCTAACCCTGGGAGGCAGTGTTGAGCAAAGACGCTTGGTTTAAGTTACAGGGCGAGAGAAGTGATACCAACCGACTTGATGGATCTCCTAAATGTATTGTAAGACGTGGCAATAGTTCTGGCATATAAAATGATGAACACTTCTTGAGATAGCAGCCACAAACGACAAATGCTGTTGAGAGGTATTATCATTTTACTGCCAACAGTATTCTAAAAATACAATACCACATTTAATATCCTCAAAAATACAATACCACATTTAATATCCTCAAAAATACAATACCACATTTAATATCCTCAAAAATACAATACCACATTTAATATCCTCAAAAATACAATACCACATTTAATATCCTTGCCGGATACATAGTTGATGGCTCAACCCCACAGAGATCAAGGATCCAGAGTTCCTCTATCTCAATGTGATCCTGCCCGTTAAAATTAATTTAGCTGTTACTGGCTCAATGATTTGAGACCATTAAATAGAATTTTGGAGAATCAAGTGTGAACGCCTGATGCGTCACAAAATGGGACGACAAGGCACTAGATATTGATGACACCAAAACCAGTAGGGGAATGTGGAAGTATCTAAGTTCATCGGCCAAGATATTTTTAAACAGCTTGAAAGGTCAAGCTCTGAACCCGAATTGTTTCGGTTTCCTAAAACTCTACATCAACTGTCGTTGTTCTGTAGCTTTCTCAGGGTCGGGGAATGCCAGATGTAATGTATACTTTAGGTTAGAGCTGTCAGAAAACAAAACAGGCCACATAGTTTATAGGTGCATACGAGAATCAGAGATAAACGAAAGTTGTCTAGAGACCAAAATGGGTACCGTGGGCTGGCAGATTTATGGCAGTGGGAACGTGCTTGAGCTGAGAAATCTACTTCAAGGAGCATGAACTCAAACAAGGACTATGAACTCAAAAACAAGGTCGTATTGGGGTGAAGGTAGTTAGATTATTAATAAGATGCAAATTGAAGCAGGGTACGCGAAGTACTGATTGGATGACAAGGGACAGCGACGTCACGTGATTCAAGAAAGGCGCCAACTCGAGAAGTAATATATACTTGAGGATCCAGTCAGTTAGAAGAGTCGAGCAGGAGAGAGGACAGTTAATAGTGGACTCCGGGAGCGGCAAGGGGCTGAGCCCTCTTGGGGCAGCCCAAGGAACATAGTAACAGGACTTCAGAAATTGTGGCTAATCCGTGCCCAAGTCTGTATAGTATCTGTAGGAGGAGGAAGTGAAGGAAGACGGACAAGCGCTCATGCTAGAACTCGTCTGAATCACTGATAGGAGTGAGAGCGACTAAGGATCTGTGAACGGAACCTACCCAAGGCAGATAAGCCAAAGAAGGGAAAGACACGCAGAGTCCGAGGGTCGTTAAAGTGCAAGAAAGCCACTTGAGTTAAGAGGACCGCCAGCTAAGGAGACCGCTCGTTTTTATATCATTTCTATCAATTCCCTCTTCTTTCTCTCCTCTCTCTCCTCCCTCTCTCTCTTCTTCCTCTTCTTTTCTAGCTGTCACAAAAATGGCGTCGTCTGGCAAGGATATGTTTCCAGAATTTTCTGGGACCTTCCAGCTTAGTCCGAGAGCTCCCAGGAGATTCCATGTGACCTTTGTCTCGGCGGTGTCAGGTTCTACTACATAGTGAGATCGTATACATAGATTTGTCGCTTACAGTCAGTAGTTCGTGATTGCCTGCTCGATAGTTGTCTCAGTAAGTGTTCCTTTACTAGGCTACTTATCTCATAGCTGGTTGGTAAATTGTCTGATCTATCTGTCGGCGAGGTTTCTACTAAGTCTGGTCAGTTAGAAACTCTTGTGTAAAGTACACCGGCCATAACCACCTTGCTACAAGAATACAGGAAAACCCACTACAACAAAATACCCAGGGATAGCCAACTCATAAGGAGTGTCAGCGCAGCGGAATCTGTCCGAAATGAGCTCAGACAACAGCTGAGCAGAGCAAGTCAACGTAAGGGTGGTCTTATCTTGTTATCGTTAAAGGACAAGTTCCTCTTTTCAGTGCACGTTAAAGACTAACTCACTGATTGAAGGGTATCACAATAAAATACCCCACCGTTATACCAAGGCCTCCCACTCTTTGTCCAGGAAGTAGAGTCATGATTGACGACAGGGTATGGCAAGTGAAACCCAGAGCCATGCAAAGTATAAGAACAATTCCTACACCTGACATGCAGAGCAATCCAAACCTGTGGCTGTGGGACGGATGTCAGTTAGTTTGTCGGGAAGGCAGCTGTTTGCCTGGCTGAACTCAATACGTCTGGTGGCAGTGGCAACCTCTGAAACCATCAGGACAATATGTTTCAACTCCCCCCCCCCCCTTTTTCCTTCTGCAGAAGAGAACAGAGCGAGACGGGCTGTGCCAAACGTTAACAATGGCACATGTGCATACCAGAAATTCACGCATGAACAATTAGATCATCAAGAGGGGATATTCCCCTGTGTTTTATTTAGTGAGTTTATTATGGCTGTTGTGAAGAGACAAATGACAGTGTAATTCGTGGTAGTTAGAATATCCCTTTTTTTAGAGGCGGGAACAGAGGTGGAATTCATCCTACCAGCGTGTTCAGGATACCAGAATTAGACATGTTAACAGTGTTGGGCAGTGAATGACAAGTGACGCCCTATATTTCTGCCCGTGCATATAGAATAGACACAAAGAGACAATCGTAGAAATTCACTGAAGGGAAACGGAATCCAGAGAGCACCCGCAAGCAGAAACATATTCTTTATATATTTATTTCAGCATGAGGCAATGAACAGTAGTTTAATAATTAGTTAAACGTTCGTGGTGTAGTGTTGGTTCATAATTGAATGACAATTTTGTTGTAGTCACGTGCATATGGGTAGTAGCGTTTAGCCATCCTTTGTTTGTTTTACAGGTTCATGAATGTAGTTAGAAACATGTTATTTTGTTGTTTAAATGAATATGACTACTTGAGGGGATCAACTGTCGTGGAGCAGTTAGCTCCCTTGGTGTTTCCATAGCGGAAGTTGTCAAGTCGGGTACGCGAATGCTTTTATTTTTGTGTGGGCCTCACTATCGTGTTGGGCAGACACAACTGTAGTATTGGGTGTCATAGTGACAACACACAGTTCAACGTCGTGCCAGGAGGCCAAGAAGTCCATTTATAATCTGAGATTGCCCGGGTAGATGTTAATGCGGGTATATGTTTGTTTTTAATGTGAAGGGGCATGGCGAAGAATACATGTTAGCGCCATGTCCGGGAACTGGGCAAACAAATGTTTTTTTTAGAGTTATTTCAGCGCCAGGGTGTCCAAGAACTGGGCACACATTTTTTTCAGAGTTATTTCAGCGCCAAGACAATTGAGCATGATGTCCAACGACTGGGCGCACATTTGTTTTTATGTCGAAAGCTGTTTCATGATATATGTTTGGTTTGTTTCTATGACCACTAAATATTGCGTACTTACAGTAGGGGCTGATTTGTTTTTGTGTACATCGGTGGTGATCGTGAAGATTGCAGCTTCAGGCTGATGTGTCCTTGCGAATAGGGGAGAATTGGTTGTGTTATTATGTGTGGTGACCAGGCATTTGCCTGTCGTGTCACAGGAATTGTTACAATGTTTTTTTTCAGATTCAAGGATGACTACATATGTCCTAGTGGGTAGCACCTACGTGAATTTGATTGTTCGTTTTGTTGTTGTTACAGGGGAGTGGCATATTAACTGAATGCCTACATTGACATTGTTTTATTATTTTTGGTGCCTCTATGTATTGCATCCATGGAGCTGGGTGTTGATGTTGATGTCAGAATTGCAGGTTTATTTTGTATACAGAATGCATATTCCTCATCGCCACTCATAGGATACGGTAATATATTTTGGCAGAGGCTGATGATTTATTTTTGGTCACTGATATTTGATATTTGTTACTTAAAGCATCAGGTTCATGGGATATAACGGGTAGCAGAATTACACTGAAAGGTTTGGGGCCAATGATGAAGTCCCATTGACTTATTGTTTACGTAATTAGTCCCAGATTTACACAAGGCCTTGCTTAGCATACCAAGAGTATAGATATCTCTTGTTCGACGTGGGTCCGTCGAAGAGTAGGAGGGGAATATGTGAACGCCTGATGCGTCACAAAATGGGACGACAAGGCACTAGATATTGATGACACCAAAACCAGTAGGGGAATTTGGAAGTATCTAAGTTCATCGGCCAAGATATTTTTAAACAGCTTGAAAGGTCAAGCTCTGAACCCGAATTGTTTCGGTTTCCTAAAACTCTACATCAACTGTCGTTGTTCTGTAGCTTTCTCAGGGTCGGGGAATGCCAGATGTAATGTATACTTTAGGTTAGAGCTGTCAGAAAACAAAACAGGCCACATAGTTTATAGGTGCATACGAGAATCAGAGATAAACGAAAGTTGTCTAGAGACCAAAATGGGTACCGTGGGCTGGCAGATTTATGGCAGTGGGAACGTGCTTGAGCTGAGAAATCTACTTCAAGGAGCATGAACTCAAACAAGGACTATGAACTCAAAAACAAGGTCGTATTGGGGTGAAGGTAGTTAGATTAATAATAAGATGCAAATTGAAGCAGGGTACGCGAAGTACTGATTGGATGACAAGGGACAGCGACGTCACGTGATTCAAGAAAGGCGCCAACTCGAGAAGTAATATATACTTGAGGATCCAGTCAGTTAGAAGAGTCGAGCAGGAGAGAGGACAGTTAATAGTGGACTCCGGGAGCGGCAGGGGGCTGAGCCCTCTTGGGGCAGCCCAAGGAACATAGTAACAGGACTTCAGAAATTGTGGCTAATCCGTGCCCAAGTCTGTATAGTATCTGTAGGAGGAGGAAGTGAAGGAAGACGGACAAGCGCTCATGCTAGAACTCGTCTGAATCACTGATAGGAGTGAGAGCGACTAAGGATCTGTGAACGGAACCTACCCAAGGCAGATAAGCCAAAGAAGGGAAAGACACGCAGAGTCCGAGGGTCGTTAAAGTGCAAGAAAGCCACTTGAGTTAAGAGGACCGCCAGCTAAGGAGACCGCTCGTTAGTTGCAGTAGATGGCTAAACGTCAAACAGGACGACCATAGCCAGGAACACTGCGGTTGGAACCACGCAGGAGACTAAAGGTCAGATATGACAATAAGGTCAAGTGGGATCCACGACAAGCGATTGATTGGGCAGAGACAAATGAAACCCAGAAGGACGACCATAAAACCCACTGGATGGCAGAAGAAGAATACATTGTCTGGGTAAACAGTTACCCGCTGAACAAGTTGGATGGGAGCGAATTAGATTCCCTGGGTATATGGATTGATGGATCAATCTGTGGATCAATGGGTGTTTGGGCTGAATACATGTACCACTGATAAGCCTACGGAGAGATAGTTATGAAACAAAGGCCGGTGTAATTCCTAGATTTAGTCCTTTTCTTCATGCGGTTAGGAGGTGATTGTAGGTAATGATTCCCTAACATCTGGTTGTATAGTTTATTACATTATCTACCTCCCCTTGTGGCGTCATGCAGTATTGTGTTGTTTTTTGGAGTCGATTATACATAGATGTGTCCTCAATGCATGTACTGGTTACTTTATGTGATTATACTGTAGATTGTCACTCTGTTACCGTTCAGAAGAAAATAAATATGTTTGAGTTGCCTTTTATTTCGACTTGTCAGTCTGAGATTGTGTAGATTATAGTAGTTTAGAGACATTGTGAGGTGGGCTGTACACTTCTCCTATAACCTGATGACATACACCACGAGACATTGATGGTGCAATAGTAATTAACTATTGTTCTCACGCGGAAACACGAACCTACATCTGTCGTATCCCTCACTCTCATCCTCTTTTTCTCCTTCTCTCTCTTCGTCTTTCTTTACTATCAAAGGTAGTGTGTAGTAGGCAGAGTTCGACTGAGGAACGAACTTTTAGGCTTCACACTTATCTTATATCATCCCCTCAATTCCCTCTTCTTTCTCTCCTCTCTCTCCTCCTTCCTCTCTTCTTCTTCCTCTTCTTTTCTAGCTGTCACACAAGGAATACCTCAAGGAAAAAATAAAATTTTTACTGAGTATTCCAAAAGTCCTGAGGAATGGTTCCTTGCCTCTCCTCTGCCAACTAAATAATTAATCTAGGGTAATTGCTTACAACAATTTTAGTATGACAAGAGAAATCTAAAAAAAAGACAATAACCTGTAATTTTTATCATTTATTATAAATAAATGGAACTATTGATTATACATGTAATGACATACAACAAACAATACAGTTCAATTACAAATTTTCTGAGTATATTAGTCTCTTAACTAAGTATCTATCTCATTACTGTGCCACTGTATCATACATTGTCCTCAGTTTTGCAACCCGTTTAACTTATTACTATTGGGCCTCTTCTGCTGGCCTAATTCTAATCTGTGGAAAGAACTGGGTACACCCTGGTTGATTTACCATCCAGTTATGGGATCTAGGTAACAGTCATTGTAGAATATTGAGTGTTCTTATTGTTTTCCCCGGTGATTTATTTTACATTTGGCTCACTGGTGTTCTTCACCTATACCTGGATATAAGGATATGTGATACCTGTCCTGGAATGGTGGTGAAAATTGGCAGGAAGTTGCTGTGGAATAGTATTTGGCCTCACTATCTCAGCTGCCTCACTCAGTTAAGTGGCTACTGCATTCAGTCAAGCTGCTACAACTACTTTCACAAAGAGCTGCATTCACAAAGTCAGGTCTGGATAATGACCCCTTCCTGCAATTTTAGCATCACATAATTCTAATTATATCATAACTATGACATTAGAAATGAAATGTAAAAGCCTAAGAACACAACAAGTGAAAGCAATAGAATGAATCTTGTTCTTAGAGAAAATAAACATAGAAGAAAGATAGTCATGGTGTTCTTAATTAGTTATCACCAACATAGTTGTTTGCTCTCACTCCAATCTTCCACTATCAGGTGTTCAAGGTTTTAACTAGCAGATGTGCAGTTTCATCTTCACCTATGCCTGTCCTCAGGTCTACCGGTTAAGTCATACCTTTATTGATTTGGAATTCACAACTATGTCTCCTATCCCATTCTGTTCCTAGTTAATTCTCTTATTCATCTTTTTCTATTTAAGAAAAAGGGTCTCATACATTAAGTGCTTTTAAAAATCAGTTCCCATTTCAATGAGTATTTGCTTATAAAAAAGATAAGTACATTATGGTATTATTCTTGTATAGCCTTCAAGTGCATTCTTCTTCATTAAATGCTGCAAGTGAGAAGATTTCTTCCATTCTCATGGATGTAATCATCATCATCATCATCATCATCATCATCATCATCATCATCATCATCATCATCATCATCATCATCATCATCATCATCATCATCATCATCATCATCACCACCACCACCACCACCACCACCACCACCACCACCACCACCACCACCACCACCACCACCACCACCACCACCACCACCACCACCATCACCACCACCACCACCACCACCACCACCACCATCACCATCATCATCATCATCATCATCATCATCATCATTATCATCATCATCATCATCATCATCATCATCATCATCATCATCATCATCATCATCATCATCATCATGGTTTTTATAATCATTGTAATTACAATCATTATCATTATTATCATACTTATGACATTAGAAATCCTTACATCATCATTATTTTCATTATATTACAGTCATCACCATCATCATCATTGTATTACATTAATTTTCATTACATTACAGTCATCATCATCATCATTGTATTACATTAATGTCATTACACTAGACCATATGTGTTACCAGAAGTGACATGAAATACAAAGTGGATGTATGCTTAAATTACACACACAGATGCTGTAATATGCGTAATGTTTGATATTGGTTGTGTCGTGCTTAGCGCACAAAACTAGATGATAGAAACATGAATGATATTTTATACAAAGTGGTGTTATGCGCCGGAGTGTACTAAATTATTACTTAGTTTATGGGTTACGCCGAACTAGTTTCTGGTGATAGTCATGGCATTCCACATCAAATTTGCCGGCTATCCTGAGATTGACTGTTGGTTTATACTTCCTCTCTCTCAGCATGTAACTTCACTCACTAACTCAAATTCCTCATGCATCATTCATATGCATGGATGATCATTTCACTCAGTCTACAGACACATTCATATTGGTATGGGTGATCATACAAGAATCATTCATCACACATCCTTCATACTGACATGTAAGGTGGGCAATTATACTTATGTGATTTCCCAATGACAACATAAAATGTTTAGCATCACTGATATCACAATGAAATATCTCCTTTCACAATCACTCATCATACACATCATATCTGTAGGAATGACACAGAATACATTCACAGATTCAAAAAGAATGACATTACAAGGGAATCTCATCCTTCAACCTACTTATATTATATCCTGGATATTTAGTCATGCATGCTGATGGGTTTTATCAAGTGATACATTCACATCTGCTTAACAATGATGAAATCTCACATGAATCCTCACAGACATGTTATCAGCAATGACATAGTGATCATTGTGATCATTAGACACACTTATGCAATTCACATAGGATTTAGCAACATGAAATCCAGGAGTTATCACATGTTCTCATAAAATACATACAATTTAGGTGCTATATCCAATTCACATTCAGGCATTATGAATTAAAATACTTCTTGCATGGCGGTTGGTTATGCACTATTATGTGGCACAAATATTATTATTCTCCATGGTTAATAGCCATGTCTATATACTTGCATTACCCCATGTGTGCTGTACCATCACACAAATTATGATACCTGTAGAACTCTTCTTGATTCTCATGTGTTTATGAATTATCAGAAAACTATTTGTTTGTCCATGTGCTCATGTCAAAAATTAAATCTACTGACTAATGTGCTCAATCTACTTGACTATACACATTCCACTAAATTCTCTTTTAGTGCTGGCACATGTAAACTAGTTTTTAATCTTACCAGTGGGCACATATACAATATGTCCTTACCACTGTACTAAAAATTCCGAGTTTTCTTAAGTCTTAAGTTACTCTAATTCATGGTAGATTGAGTTGCTTAAGAAATAAAATTTACAACATGTGTCAAATGTTTATACATTAATTAAGTTGTTTAGCTGGGAGAAAATAAACACTGGTTTTCTCCTAATGTACAGTGTATCTTATGACTATAACTGAGTATAATATTATTTAGTTTGTACTAGATTAAATTCTTTAAGAACTCACCATTCCAATCATTGTAGATTGAGTTGCTTAAGAAATAAATGTACAACTTATACTTACTGCTTATACATTAAATCCGTTGTTTACTTTGGGAGAAAATAAAATTCACTATGGGTATTCTTAATGAATAGTTTATCTATAAACTATTACAATTAAATATATTATAATTAACTTCTTAAGAATTTACCACACGTGTTCAACAAGTCAACTTACCAACTCTTCTTCTGGGAAAAATAGGCTCACACTTAATCTAAGATTTAAAATAAATTATATTCACCTCATCCAAACAGGACGACTTCCAACACTTCAGCGACAGGTTTCAGATTTTTCCAATGCGATGTCGTGGGCTGATGTTTGTCTTCATCTATCTAACTTATACTAAATTATCTTTGCTAAGTTGATTTTGAAGAGACTATCACTCCCTTCGCTCATTGAATCTCTCCTGCCTCGTGTGTGTGTGTGGGTTGGTGAAAAACAGGCTGTGTTCCGGTTGTTCACTGCTATTTATACGGTGTCTTTCCTGGTTAATGTTTTTCATTCCCAACGGGTATATTAAATCTTGGATCTTACAATTGTGGAACAAACAATTTGGTTGCGGTGAACGCCGATTTTTGTCGTCCTGGAAATATTTAATCGTGATGTTACGTTTGTGAAAATCTAATATATCACAATCCTCAAAAATACAATACCACATTTAATATCCTCAAAAATACAATACCACATTTAATATCCTCAAAAATACAATACCACATTTAACATCCTCAAAAATACAATACCACATTTAATATCCTCAAAAATACAATACCACATTTAATATCTTCAAAAATGTTTGTGCGTCGCTCGCTTTGAACTTAAGCGTAATCAATAAACACTACTTCTAGTAGCACTGGACTGAACTTTGCGTGTAGATTAGCTTTCCCCTTTACCAGTGTCCCTCGCCATGTAGTGAACCCTCTCCCACTTCAGAGGTACTTAGAATGTACGTCCCCAAGCCAAGGACGAGAAGTCAATATTGCAGTCCAACTGTCCGGTGTAGGGGTTGAACTCACTAGCTCGGCATCAGCACACCGGATGTTTAAGAACACATGTTCTTATCCATTCGGCCATGCTGACCTGCAAACAATATACATGATCATTTCACAAGACTCAATAACTACGAATAAACAACAAATAGCAAACATAAACCATTTCAGCAGCACGGATCACTCTAGGGTGTCTGATATTTAGGTCAAGGCCATGAAATCTCGCACATCTCGTGAGGGCCGGCGCTGTGGTGAAGTTGTTACAAACGCAATTCGCAATCCCGTATAGACACAGATTGATTGATTGATTGATTGATTTAGGAACCGACATCACATCATTTGGGGGCATTCCCATAAGCGCTCCGTCCCCATCCTCAGCAGCCCGCGAAGAGTTCCAACACCAATAGTACCAGTAGCAATCTGATTATATGTCCGTCTCGCCTTTCCTCTGAGCGTCGAGCGTCGGCCAGATCCTCCGAAGTGAAGCAAGCCACTCTGCCAGAAGCATGTCTGTCCTCACCTTCCTCAGCATGCTTTCTGAGTCAATTACAATCACGATGTGTGTGTGTGTGTGTGTGTGTGTGTGTGTGTGTGTGTGTGTGTATTGTATTCTCCATCCAGCGGAAAGCTACAGTGACCGCATCCACCTCCATTCTAAAGCTAGATGTTGTGGTATCATATGCCAGGCTCTCCTGCACCAAACGTCGACCATTGGCCTTTTCTATGAACCCCCAGACACTTCTTCTACCTCTCGGCACCGAACCATCTGTGTAGATAATCACCCTAGCGAGCATTATCCTGAATTAGTTGTTTGATTTCCAATTCCGTGGCCCCTGCTGGCCACTCCCTGCACTCCCGGCTCAATGTGATTGGGGACGTACATTCTAAGTACTCTGCACAAGTTTGACTGCTCCGCTGGCACTCTGACCCACTACTCTCCTCGCCTAATGTTCTCCAAGATGCACATATGTCTGATCGTATCCTCCGCCTGAGCCATCCATGATTTCTCTCTTATCAGCCGCTGACCCTTAACTGCGTCCAGCGCCTCATGCATAGGGTGATCTGTGTCAGCAGCTACTCTGAGGTATGACTTCGCCTGCATCACCTTGAGCCTACCTGCAACAGTCGGCAAACCAAGGATGTACCGCATACACACTACTGGGGTGTCTCTGGTGTTTGTCAGAATGACCCGCATAACTTCGTTCTGTATGCTAACTTTACCAGCTGACTCTTTGAGACAGTGAGCAGTCCTAGTCCATAATCAATCACTGAGAGGATCAAGTGCTGGTATAGTGTGAAAAGCATTCTCTGCTCTGTGTCCATTGCAGCCATAGTTTTAAGTGCATTGAGTCCCTTTTGAGATCTTGTCACAACCGTCTCCACATGGTCCTTGAAGGACAGGCTCCTGTCACATGTGATTCCCAGATACTTCAGTTTGTTCTCTCTGTTGACGTTTCTACCATCTATCGAGAGGCTTGGGACACAGATGCGGGCGATATTGAATCTGTCTGCTTTGCGCTGGTTTTCATACAATGGCACGAGTGCCGGTCGTTCAGAAAGCGATGTCAAACTACCGAACGTAAACTTGCCAAGAAAACACAAAAAGTCACAAAGTGCTGTTGTGATGCTAAGCCATGTAAAGGATATTCAACTAATTAACATATGGTGAGACAATATCGCAAGTTGAGGTCTCTTCGCCACACGGCCTCAATGTATAACACAGTATTATTTGACCAAGATTCAAAACAAAAACTGCTCCTCTCACACCCTCATCTCTACCTTCCTACTTCTATATTTGTGTACCTCCCCCTGTCTTTATTACTCTTCCAGTCCCACGCGTGTGTTCCCTATAGAGATTGACCTTTCTCTCCCTACTACTTATTTTACGTTCGTTTACACTTCTAACTCCCGACTTCTTGTCAGCTGACACGCAATTTGAATAATGTGCCCTGGGGTTTCCACTCTTACAATACTAAATACCCATGTGGTTATTTTTAACTGATTAAATGCCGAAGGATAATATATCGCCAAATGTGACCTCTCATTTGAATATAAAGATGGTATATCGCCATACTAGGGTAATCATTCTATTTGTTTTGTTTCGTGGCATCTTCCGCAATTTTAAAGCTCAGTAAATGGGAATGTAGAGGTGAAAACTCCGCCGCGGAGCAAACACGACAGGGGCTTCTGACAGTCAGAAGCTAACCCCTTCACCAAGTGCTTCAGCCCATTATACCCTTATCACTCTCTGAGTGTGGGCCCGTCCGGGTCATGTCTTCGGGAGTCATTCCCCGTGCCGTGCGAGACGTTCGATCGATTTCATCTAACCATGCCCACTCTGCCTTCTCGGTGACACCGGGGAACTTGATTTCCACCCCGAGACTCTCGGAAGGTTGTTCGGGCGCATCACAGGCACCATGGGCTTGAGTCTTCTCAGCTCTGTGGGGGTTCTCTCTGGCTGAGATCCTTTTCGTCTTATGTTTATCCCGTTATAATACTTGTTTATTTGATTGTGTAATATGTCCAGTCCAAACATACATTTTGTTTGGCACCGAATCAATTAAAACTATTATAGTTATAATTGTGCGTGTGTGCGTGCGTGTGTGTGTGTGTGTGTGCGCGCGTGTGCGTGCGTGTGTGTGTGTGTGCGTGTGTGTGTGTGTGTGTGCTGACGTAAGCTTGCCATCAGCGTCTATTCTGTCACTTTTGGTTGTGTTCTTGTACAGCTGGCCAGCTGCACCACTTTTTATTTTTGTCCATTCAAGGACAGAATATTTTACTGTGAGATAGGAACAAGATACTCAAGGTAAACACAGTGACTCGCCCGCTACCACATTGTCTCCGACATCTCAAGATTAGGCTGAATGTACAACCAGAAGCGAGAAGCAAAGTCAAACTTGGTCTTTATCAACATCCCACCATCTTTCAACTGTATCTGTTGGTGAGTATATCGTGTGATCTCGATTTTCACCACGTTTTCGTAACTGGTACATTACTGCTAATCAATTCTAACGTTTATCTTAATATTCCCCATGCATTTTCTCGTTAACTAAACATTTTAACTCCGGCGTTTCTGCCTGCCTGCCTGCCTGCCTGCCTGTCTGTCTGTCTGTCTGTCTGTCTGTCTGTCTGCCTGCCTGCCTGCCTGCCTACCTGTCTGTCTGTCTGTCTGTCTGTCTGTCTGTCTGTCTGTCTGTCTGTCTGTCTGTCTGTCTGTCTGTCTGTCTGTCTGTCTGTCTGTCTGTCTGTCTGTCTGTCTGTCTGTTTGTCTGTCTGTCTCATTATTGATATTCTGTTACACAGAAACCATATCTTTTATCACTGGTCTTTGCAATCCAGTGTGACCTTTAACAAATCCAAAGAGGGCCAATTTCCCAAACAAGACACTGTTTATGAGTCAGATTTTTTCGATGTTCAGATCTTGTAGAACTTCAATATCTTTTCTTCTCCTTGGCCCACAATGTTCTAAGAACTCTTCTGTAACATTTGAGCTCACAAACCCCAATTTTCTTCTGTAGTGGTTGCGACATGCTCCAAGCCTCACATCCATAACTTGTCACAGAAAAGATAGACGTCCTCAACAATTGTAATGTAACTCGCTGGCCGATGTTGTACCATAGGGTCTTTATATTGTTTAACCTCTGCATGGCCATGGTCAGCCTGTGTCTAATCTCTAGAGAACAGCGGCCATTGTTGCTGATTGTGGCGCCAAACTATTAAAAGTTTGTGACATGTTCAATTTCTTCGTTGATAATTGTTAATCGTGCAGAACGTAGTTTGTTTAGAATAACTTCCAGAATGGCTGTCAGCAAACTGTGCGGCATAAACAAGCGGAAATGTGTTCAATTCTCAAACGATGCGTTGAGCAAGTTATTGTTTATTCAATTCTGAGACGATGCGGTGAAGACAGGTAACGTTTACTTTAGCTATCTGATAGATGGCTTTTGGTTTCGTAAACTTGCTGGGTTAATTAAGATGAGATCTGCAACTACTTCGACTGGATCAGAAAAAAAAAGATAAAATGGGGGTGTGGGTGGGAGGGAGGGCAGAAGAAGAGTGGACAAAGAAGACGAAACGAGGAGGACACAGACGAAAACAAAGAAGAGAATGAAAAAGAGAAGTCGAAAAAGGAAACGAAGGAAGGGGAAAAGAGGAGGGAAAGAATGAGAAAAGATGAGAAGAAGAAGAAGAAGAAGAAGAATGATATTTGCACATTGAGCTTCCGGAAGTAAAAGAATGAGCTCACTGCTTTAATATTGTTTTGGGAGCTCGCTAGCTTTGAATTCAAGCGTAGTCCATACACACTACTTCTAGAAGCACTGGACTGAATCTTCCGTATGGATTAGCTTTCCCTATTACCAGTGTCCCTGGCCATCAGGCGAACCCATTCCGATTTCAGAGGTACGTGTAATTTACGTCCCCAAGTCAAGAACGAGAGGTCAACAATTTAGTCCAACTAACCGTTGTAGAGGTTAAACCCCTTACCCCGGCATCAAGACACCGGATGTTTAAAAATGAACACTCTTAGCCTTTCGGCCATGTTGTCCAGCTTTCATATGAAGCCGTCCGATGAATAGCAGTCTACAGACATCAAGTCTCTATTTCCCTTCTCAGGTATCTGGAATAGAGCAGGCATTGGCGATCATGACTCATCCTCTCTCACAGTAATTTACAAATTTTAGTGTTTAAATACCATCACCAGCACGCGCCCTGCCGGTTGGCGTAGAAGTCCACTCGTTTCTACCTAACTAGTATTTACCTACCTACCTACCTCTCTACCTAGCTGCCTACCGATCTACCTCCCTCCCCTAACTCCTTACCTCCCTCCCTAACGACGTACCTACGTACCTACCTACCTACCCAACTACCTCCCTCCCTACCTACCTACATACCTACCTACCTACCTACCTACCCAACTACCTCCCTCCCTCCCTCCGTACCTACCTACCTACCCATCTGCAGAAATGGTAACCTCGCAATCAGAGGTTTTAAAACCATAAGAAGAGATCCCTATCAGAAACAAGAGACGGGTATTGCAGTTTATATTCCCAACTCGCTTAACGCCCACCGCAGGCTAGATTTTGAAACCTGTGAGACTGAGTGTGTGTGGCTTGAGGTTAAACTTCAAAATCGCATACCCCTAGTAGTTGGCTATCTTTATCGAAACCCCAGTGCAGGAAATATCTGGTATGAAAAATTGACCACTACGATGTCTTTAGTAATGCGAGAGAAATAATACTGCTAGGTGACTTCAACATAGACACTAACAAATCAAACAAAACACGGGAAAACATAATAGAGTCAAATAACTTCCAACAGTTAGTCAAACAAGCCACTAGAATAACTAAATCATCTGCAACACTTACAGATCATATTTATACTACGTGTGCTGACAACAACACAGAATGTACTGTACCTATTAATGCAATGAGCGATCACTACCTAGTATGTTGCACGTGGTCGAAAAGAGGTACACAAACTCCAAAACACAAACATATAAGTATAAAATATAGAAATTATAAAAATTTCAATCGATATGTCTTTTTACAAGACTTGCCCAATTCATCTCTGTACTGTGTTTACCAACTTCCTGACCCAGACGATGCTCTGGACCACTGACTGAAGACATTTCTAAGTGTATTTGATAAGCATGTTCCATTTAAGGAAGTTCGTGTTAAACATCTCACTAAGCCCCCGTGGATCACACAGGAGGTAGTTGAACTTATGAGAGACCGGGACAGGGCACATAAAAATAGAGATATAACTATGTACCGAAGTCTGAGAAACAAAGGTCAATATGTTATTCGAAGGGAAACGAAAATCTATTTTAAGAACTTAATAATAGATAAAACCAACACTAAAGATATATGGAAAGCAATTAATACCTTGACAAACAAACACAAATCATCACAATCATTACCATCAAATCAGGTTACACGTGATTAATTCGGTAGATTCTTTCAGTCCGACATAAACCAACTGAAGGCTGCATTACCAGATGCGCCTCATGACATATCTTTATTATTATTATTCTGTGAGAACAAATGCTATGGAGACATTCCGTCTAAAATACCGCTAATGACGATCACTGAAGTATTTACTCATCTCAGTAGCCTAAAAAACAATAACTCATCAGGACTAGATGGAATCAGTAATCGGATGCTTCACTTTGCTGCACCGGCGATCTGCGAGTCACTGACCTTTATATATAATCAAATGTCAACCAAAGGTCACTTCCTATCAGCCTTTAAAATCGCTAAAGTGTATCCTCATTTAAAAGCTGGTTCATTAGACGATCGCCTCACGGGTAATTATGGGCCAATTTCATATTATCCTTACTATCCAAACCGCTAGAAAAGCACATCCACAAAACATCACTAGAGCACTTAGTTCGCCACAAACTAATAGTTGACAGTCAGTCAGGATTTCGGCCAAAGTACTCTTGTCATACGGCCCTAACAAATATGATAGAAAACTGGCATCAAAATATTAACAACAATACTCTATGTGGAGCGGTGTTTATAGACTTTAGAAAACATTCGATATGATAGATCATACTATTCTAATTAAAAAACTAGAAACAGTGAAAGTAAGCTTTAATATAGTGATATTAATACAGTCATTTTTATTAGACAGAAAACAAGTAGTATCACACAATAAATATTTATCTCAAGCAATTACCATTAATATTGGAGTACCTCAGGGGTCTATACTTGGTCCTCTGTTATTTGCCATTTATATAAATGATCTTCCTTTATATATGTCGTCTTCCTGCGATCTATTTGCAGACGACTGCACAGTATATACAAACGCTATTGATCGTAATGTGTTAGAATTATCCTTGCAACAGGAAACAAATAGTGTAGTTAACTGGAGTCATACAAACCGCATGCAAATTAACATTTTAAAAACAAAATCAATGTTAATAGGAACCAGGCAAAGACTTCACACGCTAAACTCGCAGAGAACTCTACAGCTGCACATTGGTAGCATGCCTATAGAAAGTGCAACCGAGCACAAGGCACTGGGTCTTATCATAGATCAAAATCTATCCTTTAATTCCCATGTTCATACTCTTGTAAAAAACAAATAGCCAACAAGTATACCACCTTGCCATAATTAAAAATTTCTTGAGAAAAACACAAGAAAGATATTCTATACTTCCCACATACAAACATATTGATTATTGCTCCACAATCAGGGATGGATGCTCCAAATCAATAATAAAACGCCTTTATTCACTCCAGAAAAGGGCAGTACGTTTAATTAATGGTAAAAAGCTTACCGACAATTCTAACCTACTATAAACGTCTTCGGTTACTGCCACTCCACAAACGCCTACTTTTTAATAAGGCTAAACTAATTCACAAAATCCTATTTAAAAATGCTCCAAGCTACCTTCGCCCATTGTTTAAATATAATGCAAGACATAGCGAAATGTCTAAATATACTTCATGTCTGTGACATAACGTCCTTCATCATTGTTACAGTTCGTCAAGTATTGCACACCAACCAAAGAAAATATTGCACTTGAACGCATAAGAAACACACTACGCCACTTGACACTAGAGATGGACACATGTCAGATTATATTTAGATGAAACAGCGTCCTCACTACATATGACCATTGGAGGAGACCAGTCACGTGATCTTGAGTCGACCCATCCACCGCGTCCAACTTTTTGAATTTGCGCATTCTTCGATACAAGATACAGGCAGACGGTCCAGTCGCCTGAGTGGTGGCCGAATTTTCCATTTTTTAATGTGTAGTTGGTTCTGAACCGAGGTAAGCTCATCAGTCTATAGATCTACATAATGCCCAGAAGTGTACAATTGAGGTATCCAGTGTTTGTGCGTCATTTTAAGTGTATTATTAATAATATAAAAACTCTGGCGTGTCAACTTGCAAGCCGCCACTTCTGGCTGAACTGCGCCATTCTCCGGCCAATCTGACGCGATCACCTTTTTCTTAAAACTGCTCGCTCTGAAGTGATTCTTTAATTCTGTTGTCGTTAATGTGTGCATATTACAACATACCATCATAGGAAACTGTAGGAGGTGGAATTATTAATGCACTCTTATGCATTTCATCAAAATTGCCTATTAAACTATCTGCTATCTAGAAGACAGTTTGTGCATGAACCACTGCCTCACTTGAAACCTACATGTTTTTGCCTGTACACCATCTAGAGAAAGAGAGAGGAGTTTCTAGCTTTCCTCCCTCCTTTCCAAGCTGAGTCAACATGGTTTGATGTGATATAGTTGTATATATGTGACAGACTTTGCACTTAGACACAGCACCAATTAACTGCAGTGCCTAGTAAGTTTACGCTTCACAAATTGCCATTTGTGACAGTTGTGCTTAGACAATCTGTCCAGACCTGAGGAGACTCAAACCTCTGTCTGTAACCAACTGTTGATAGCCAACAGAATGGGACAAGTACACACTGACTCCAGAAAAAGAATAAGATGAAGAATTGCTGGAAGAGGCATAACTACATGTAAACCTCTCACACTGATGCTACATTGATTGTTCTCATGATTTTGTATGGTTTACAGTTTGTAACAGTACACATAAAAGTTTTCTTTATGTAATTCATGAACAAGAATCAATGCTATGTGAGTTATACTCATATGTAACTGCTGAAGACTGGAGGGGAAGTTGTTCGAATCTATTAGAACCCCAGTCAACAGAAGTTAACACAACACAACAATACACAACACAACAAAAGATAGTCAGAGGTGAGTTGAGAGAGAAGAAGAAACACCAGTTGCTTAACATGAAAGGCTCAGGAACAATTACACACAACATGCATAGTTAGACTGAATGGATGAAGATGTAGTATTTGTATGTCATTTATTAATGCCATCCTACCATCATCATTTTCTAGTCCTATCAGCTTGACTTGATTTGCTCATGAAACAACATATCATCAGTCTTGTCAATGCCTGTTTGCAAACATCTCAATGAAAACCCAGGTACACTGAGAACACATGCATACAGCAGGGCCAGATGATAACAACATGCATACAGTGTGATAACCCCTGACATTCAGAGTTAACACAACACCAGCTAGGAGGGGGGTATAGTTCCTACTCTCAGGCTGTTAGGTTTCTTCCTTCCTTATCATCCTCCCTGTACTGTCCTTTTTTCATCCTTAACTATCACTACAAAACAACAAGTTAGTTCATATGTACATACATATGCTTATTTAAACACAGTGGTGCAACCTGGTGGAATTGTAGAAGAGAAGACGTTCCCAAAACTTGTGAGAGAATGAGACGACTCAGGCATCTACCAGAGTAAGAGCAGCCTTCATCTTGACCGAATTGGCAGGTAATGAAGCGGATCCACTAACACATGGGCCCAGGCTACAGCTCAGTCTCATTGCTCAAGGTGACATATTCTACCGATATAAATATCCACACAGAAGCAGAAGAGGCCAAACAAACCAGGCCACACACACTTTTGTCTTTTTTTCAGGAAGATCCACTGATTCTTTCCACAACTAACAGACAGTAGTTATACACATATAGATTGGTTGTGTACTTGGAAAAGGGGAGGGCATATATTCATGCATTGTCATATCTAATAATATTGTCACAATCTAAAGCTTGTGAACTGATTTGAATTATGTTCCTTTGAACCAAGTACAGGTTTTTTACAACTAATAAACCCATTAACACTAGATACTTCTCTATTTTATTTAAAGTTCACTTGTTTGTGTAAGATTGTTCGTTAACAAGTTATTGTTGTTGTTTGTGGATAAATTAAAGAAATAATTATCACAATAACTAGAATGGGAATTAAAGTAAGAGAAGGGATGACATCTGCTGAGAAATAGATGAACTTTTCTCCAGATCTATCCACAGTCCATATTTTCTTTCACTGAATCCTTTATCATTTCTGATGAAGTAATTCCAGACTGATTATAATTTCACAATCTAGAGGGGGCTTAAGAGCTATTGGGATTCTTATGTGAGAGAAATATTTTCATAATATGCTTCTATCTTCCACGAAACTACCCTAGACCAACCCGAGCTTAATGGTCAATGTTCTTATTCTTGACTATTACACATTAGAGAGGAATGGGGCCCAACTTCTATGAACACTAGAACACGGATAATGCACAACGTGATCCTCATTTCAATCGCAACATATGACAATGTCTCTAAACCTAGGTTAGACTTATATAAGACAAGCTTAGCATACTCTGCCTCTCAGTTGTGGAACAATCTTCCACAAGAAATCAAAGACACCACCAATCATTATACATACATTCGCAACCTGTTTGAACACTATCTCAGTACAGTCTACATTCCCCCATAAAGAAAAAAAAATAAAAAAAAAATAATGGTAAATTATCTCAAACGACAACTAGCCAAAAAACATTCCCATATGTATGGCACGTTACACCTTCCTTAGGTATTTATAATGCCCATGTTAAACATTGCCTCAGTGAGTCATTTGTTATTGATTATATTTCATGCGTTTTAATGCTTATTGTTCTTTTGTTGTCAAAAATTTGCTTCATTAGTGATGTTGAATGAAAGAATGTATCAGAGGAAATAGACAAGAAGGGCAGAATGTCAGACGGGCCTGCGTGCCCGATTCTTAACCCTTTGAAAATAAAGATTTTCGTTCGTTCGTTCGTTCGTTCGTTCGTTCTGCCTAACTGTGTATATTACATGTTCTCTTCATCGCTGTGCTGATAAATGTATACGCCCATTAAAATATGTCTGCCTATCTCCCCACACGTCTGTCAACAGTTGTCTTTATTCACCCATCCACACCTGTCTCCCCACACACGTCTGTCAACGTGTGTCTCTATTCACCCACACACACCTGTCTCCCCACACGACTGTCAACATGTATCTCTATTCACCCACACACACATACACCTGTCTCCCCACACGACTGTAAACATGTGTCTCTATTCACCCACACACACACCTGTCTCCCCACACGACTGTAAATATGTGTCTCTATTCACCCACAAACATCTGTCTGTCTTGTGAACTATCTATCCGGCTATGCACGCTTATGTCTGTCTGTGTTTATCTCTCCAGCAGTGAAAACAAAACAACTAAACAGCAGACATATAAAAGAAGACTGGTATGTCCCCGTACAGGACGTGGTCATCAACCCCAACCCAAGGTTGACTTTCTAGGAAATTTTATGTTAAGTAGTTTGCCATTGCTTTCTGAACAAGGAGTCACCGATGCAGTCCAAACTAAAGCGTGTAGGAAATGGTCCCGCTAGCTCGTCATCAGCGTGCCGGAAGTTTAAGAGCTAGAGCGGTCTACCCATTCGAAGTCTAGCAGAATATAACTTGTTTAAAACTCGAAGAACTGCTGTCAGTAATCTGTGGGGTGTAAACAAGTTAACGTGTATTCCATTCTCTAACGGTGCGTGGGACAAATTAATGTTTTTTCTTTTCTCAAACAGTGAGTCAAAGACAGGTAAAGTTTACTTTAGCTAACTGATGAATGGCTTCTGTTTTCGTAAACAGACCGACAGGCAGAGCACTCCTTCGACTGGACCAGAAAAAAGATAAAACACAGGGGAAACTGAAGAAGAGTTAAAAGAAGACGAAGCGAGGAGGAGAAAGACGACAAGAAACAAGATAATTAAAAAGAGGGATAGAACAAGGAGACGAAGGAGGATGAAGAGGAAGAGAAGGAGAAGAAGGAGAAGAAGAAGAATATCTGTATATTGGCTAATGACGCCTGGAAGTTAAAGAATGTGAAACACAGCTTGCATATGACAACACCCTATGTATGGCGTATTTACCGACCAGACAGCAATATTTCATTTTCAGGTATCTGGTATGCGGAAGGCCTTTGTGATAACTTCATCTGTCCCCTGACATTTCAATGAAACTGGTGTAGATTTTATATCTCAATATTTATACTTTATCTATTTCATTCCTGTTGTTTTCATATGTTCTACTAATTTCATTTCTTTTCTTTTCGATTGTTGATTAACCGATTCAGTGCGCCCCCCCCCCCCTCCCCGAAAAAAAATTTAAAAAAATTGTGTTTTGAAGAAAATATAATTCACGAACAAAGAATAAGTATTATAATATAAATTTTATTCACTGTATATTTAGACTGCGGAACATGCCACGAAACAAAATAAATAACACAAAGACCTAAGTATGGCGATATATCGCCTTTCTGTCTAAATGGGAGATCAAATATGTTGATATATTATCCTTCGGCAGTGAATCGGTTAATCAAGTGGTGCATGTCAATACATCAACTTTTGTTATCTTCTCCTTCCAAGATATTCCCAACATTCGTCTAAAGAGACACATCTCCACTGGGTACCAGGACATTTGCTAAGAAGCAAAGGCAGCCCGTGTGACATAGACACATCACTCATCTTGTGCGGATTTATCGAAAAGTATGGGGATTGTATTCATTGCCCATAGCGCTTTGTAGCGTGAGAATTGTCCCTTATCGCTACTGCAGTGTTACACCACACACTGGGACGCCAATGGTACACCACACGCTGGTATGTCAATGTTACTCCATATACAGGGATGCCAATGTTACACCAAACAATTTACGTCAATGTTACACCACACACTGGGACGTCAATGTCACACCACACAAGGTGTGTCAATGTTACACCACACACTGAGATGCCAATGTTACATCACACATTTGTACTTCATTGTTATACCACACATTGGCACTTCAATGTTACACCACACATTGGTACTTAAATGTTACACCACACAAGGTATTGCAATGTTACACCACACTCTGGGATGCCAATGCTACACCACACATGGGATGCCAATGTTACACCACACATTGGGATGCCAATGTTACACCAGAAATTGGTAATTCAATGTTACATCACATAAGGTATTGCAATGTTACACCACACACTGGGATGCCAATGTTACACCACACACTGGGATGCCAATGTTACACCACACACTGGGATGCCAATGTTACACCACACACTGGGATGCCAATGTTACACCACACATTGGTACTTTGTCACCGCCTCACTTTCCCATAGAGTAAAGGGCTTCAACTCCAGCCCAAGGGATACCAATGAGTCGCACAGGACCCGAGTAATCTAGAACCTTCTCGATAGAGTTGGTCACCTAGTCCATGATTCCGTGGACACTGATGTGGCCCGCCTAATGCGGGGTCCACGAGGAACTCGGACAGAGTTACGCCCGTGTCGAGTTAGGACACGCGGAGACCGGCAGAGGACAAACGGACTGGAGAGAGACAACAGGGCCTGCCTGAGAGGGACTCATAGATATTCATAGATATACTTAGGCTAGATAGTGTGCTAGATTGTTGTATGACAACTATATGTTTGATGATTAACTATCTGTGATATGTATGATAAGAGAGCGCGGGTCTGTTTACCCACTGCGCCAACTGTACACTGTATACAATAAATATTCTATATCCTAGCGAACAGTGTATTGTTGCCTGTATGAACCCGAACCATTATTTAGATAAGAGTAAGATGATGACAGGCTTCATGTTACACCACACAAGGAATTGCAGTGTTACACCACACACTGGTATGTCAATGTTACACCACACATTGGTACTTCAATGTTACACCACACAAGGTATGTCAATGTTACACCACACAAGGTATGTCAATGTTACACCACACAAGGTATGTCAATGTTACACCACACACTGGTATGTCAATGTTACACCACACACTGGTATGCCAATGTTACACCACAGACTGGGATGTCAATGTTACACCACACACTGGTACGTCAATGTTACACCACACACTGGGATGCAAATGTTACACCACACACTGGTATGTCAGTTTTACAACTCACAAGGTACGCCAATGTTACACCTCACAAGGTACGTCAATGTTACACCACACAAGGTATGCCAATGTTACACCACTCATTGGTATGCCGACATAGCAAGGAGCAGACTAAAGAAACATAAAGTTCAGACTGGAACTACTGCTACAAATCAATTGCATGGAATATAAATATGTGTATCCAAACAAAATGCAACGAGGGCAGCTAGTATCCATGCTCTGCTCAGCGAGAGACTGTGCACTTATAGGAGTGTTCCCAAGTACGGTGCCGTGGCTTCAATGAATCATTAACCAGTAACCAGTTCCCTTCTAAGTGGGATGAAACATTAACCCAGGCTGTGCATGTTATATTTCTTCTTCGGGCGTATAACACTTTATGGTTGTGACACTGTTGATGGCGTTGTTAGAATAGTTCTTCTTTGGTACACATACATATACATACATATTTACACATATAACATACCATATACACATATCAAATGTATACACATATATGCATACATATACACACATGTACACACATACACACGCATATACACACATACACATAACACATACATACGCTTATACACACACAATAGTAAACACACACACACAGATACAACACACACATATATGCACAAATATACACACATGTACACGTATGGACACACACAAACATATATACGCACATACACTGCCTGTGTACAGAACCAGAAGCAACCAGAAGCTTCTGAAAGATTAAATAACGATCTACGGGCACATTGTTATCTGCAAAAGGGCTAATTTATCGCCAGTTTCCTGTTCCGGTTCCTTCAGGACCGGAAATAGATCTTGAATACAAGGCTCGTTGTTGCTATTAGCTGATCTTAGTTTGATTATGTTGAAATTGTTTAGACTTGGTTTTACTGAAGGGAGAAAACCCAGATTGTCCACATGTTAGATGATTGCTGGGACAGTCTTGTGTTAGTAACAAGCAATGGCATATTGAAGGAGAAGAAAGATGCCACGTTAAGTGTAGTAGTTGGAGAAGAAGCAGAAGGGGGTTAATACGGATTGGGAGGAACAGACTAAGAAGAAGGGGGAAGCAGAAGGAGGAGGATACCAATAATAATAATATTGGATGCAACAGCAGCAACTGAAGAAGAAGAAGAAGAAGAAAAAGAAGAAGAAGAAGAAATAATAATAATAATAATAATAATAATAATAATAATAATAATAATAAGAAGAAGATGATGATGAAGAAGAAGAAGAAGAAGAAGAAGAAGAAGAAGAAGAAGAAGAAGAAGATGATGATGATGATGATGATGAAGGAGAAGCAGAAGAAGAAACAGAAGAAGAAGAAGAAGAAGAAGAAGATGATGATGATGAAGGAGAAGAAGAACAGAAGAAAGAAGAAGAAGAAGAAGAAGAAGAAGAAGAAGAAGAAGAAGAAGAAGAATGAGGTAGTTAACAACCGAAATAATAAGTAAGATAGACAGCTAAGTGAACCTACAATTATCTTGATGACAACAATGACTACTTAAACGTTTATACCAATATAAGATAAATAAACCCGAACATTAATTTAGAAGAAAACACCACACTGTACACCAGATTTCAAGACAGAAGCATTCGAAAGTTAATTTACTTTCCATTCTGCAGAGTCACATCGATATTTGCTGCGGATCTAGTCAGCACGCGCCACAAGAATTCGCCATTAGTGCTCACATTTAGAAAATGAGCAACTCAAAAGCCAGTGTTTCCACAAACCACATTTTCTAGTGGGATCTAACAATGGGGTTTAACGTTTGGTGTGCGTGTGTGCATGGGGGAGTGGTGAGATGTGGAAGAAGAGACAGAATTTATTGACTATTTTAGTTTTTCTGGCTCCAGATGTATAGTTTATTGATTGGAAATGTTTTGTTTTCGTGAACTTTTAGTGAAATGTTTGTGATGTAATGGTTTTATGTGCTGTGTTGTCATCAAGAGGAACGTGTATGCTCATGCACACAACATCACATGCATACAGACATGCAAGCAGAAATGCATACATACAGACAAACAGACAGACACAGGTAGGCTAGACAGATCAGACGAACGTAAGCACATAGACAGATAGCCGGATATGCAGGCAGACGTCCAACCGTACGTGCATACACACCAACTTACACGAATAGGTATAGTTCGTACGTGCAAACACGCACATTTTCACACAAAGACACAAAGATGCATATATACACGCAGTCACACATACAGACAGGGACATCGACTGACAAACAGATATCTACACAGACAAATATCATGGGTAAGATATACAATCTGACATGGGTAGGCCATCACGAAGTAGACGAAAAACATGGTGTAATAATAGATGTGAAGATATGGTCATGCTAGTGGTAAGATGTGAATGAGAGCAACTTTATACTAGCTAACATCCAGGAGAGTAAGCAAAGAGAATCAATGCCATACTTCTTCACCAAAGCCCACCACGTTCCAGATATTTGCAGACAACATTAATCTGGCCATCTTTTCGGGATGAACGAAATGTTATTTCACAACTCTTGACGTCCATGGAAGAGACTGTCATAGACACCAGGTGTACACATCTTCCAAAACATCCTCTGTGATATGCAATCAAATCCAAAGGATGAACGTGCATCTCATTGTAATAAGACAATACTTAGCCAACATTGCCAGTACAGCGGTTTGCAATGATCACAGATCTACACGTGACGTCTCCAACATCGCTTCTGTCCTACTCTCTGGACGTGGTCCATGTGAATATCGCGCCCTTACACTGTGAACACACTCCATAATGTGACATGTTTTCGGACCACACGAAGACCTGCGGCCGATAACTATGTGTAACAATACATGCGACAAAAGTCTGTTTGCCAGACAAATCCGTTAACTTTGTAGGTTGCTGGAGGAGCTTGGCTATATGCAACGTGACGATGTAGAGAAATAACACAGCTGTGTGTCGCTTTTTCTTCATCAGCCTAAAAATCAATACAAATATATTTCAGATTTTCCAAACGTTGGTATAAGTCGCAGTTTTGGAAAGGTTAGGAATAAAACACACTATTTGCCGGTCAGTTGTTCTTAATGTGTTGTACTGTCCACCTCTTTTCTGCCTCTGTTCCTATATGTCACTTCTCCCGCGCCTTGAAGGTGTGTGATTTCTTCTGAGATTTCCTAGAAGGACAATTTCAGCCAATGATCACATAATTGTTTATATTTGCATTGCTACATTCATGGTGGCTTTCTGAGAGTCACAGATGTTAATATATGGTCTCAATATGACTGGCTTTAGTTTGTTTCGGTTTTACCCTCAGTAGTCTGATTACTGCCGGCTTCGTGGCTTAGAGGTTATGACTTTTCTCCGTAATCTCGTATACTCTCGTAGGTAACGTGATGACGGTGAGAATCAGCAGTGGTTCGAATCGCATCGGTAACTTACGGGGTATGTGAGCCGGCCGCTCAGAAAGCAATGGCAAACTACTGAGATTAATCTTGCCAAGAGATCAACATACAGCTGAAAGATGTTGGTGTTGACAGCGATGTCCTGTAAAGGATATGCAAAAAAAAAAAAAGTTATCAGACTTTCTGGTGTCACATGTGGCTCATGCCTGTCCCCACTGGACGAAGTATTCTAAGACTTTAACGTCGTTCACTGACTCTAAACTGTGGATCCTCTTGAAATATTGGATAGATAATGTGGTGGTTTCCCCCTTGCCTTCTACATCCATATGGTGATATTTTACCTCTGCCTTTGACAGCCATTTCCGACTGTTAGGACAAGTGAGTGTCCTGCTCTGTTCAGCTGCAAAGTTGTTCACTTATCCAGATCATGAGAAAAGAAGCATTGGAGAACATCGTGACAACTGGAAGGATCAAGGTGAAGAGAGGCATGGGCAGACCAAGACAAATAACGCTGAATGTACAGAGACAGTGGAATATCATCAGCTCAATTGATTCTGAACACCAAAGACCTAGGTCTGTGGAGAGACAAGAATGCAGGGCACTTGATGATGATGATGACGACGATGATTTGACTGGCACCTGGCCGTCTTGAGAGGTTGTTTGTAAAATCAAATTATACCTCTCCATAGCACAAAGCCTGGACTGTATTTAGAGGACCATATGTTGCCCACCCAGCATGATCCCTATCTCAGTCTGCCTGGTTTAATATAGAGAAAAGGTAACATCAATACATCTGGAATAAGTCAAGCTACAGAAGCTGCTGGACTAGTAAAGCAATGCTCTAACTGTCCACCTGTCGGGGGCTTCGGCCCTAGGCCAGTTGCCGCCCAAGGCTTAGTGCCTGGTCTGTCCCGTCATGACATTTAGTCTTTAGGTTGCATTTCCTCGCACTAGTGTAAGGCTTGTCAAGGCCGTTGACACAACGTGCGGTGTCGGGTTTGCATTCATATAATGTCAGCGTAGACACCATTGCAGGCCAACATCGTTCAGATATCGCGATTTCACAGCTACATTAAATGGAACATGTTGCCGTGAGATTAAAGGGTTTACTGGCAAGTGATCGGTTTTATAAACCCTATTTCTATCAATATAATAACTCGGTCTCTTTCTACAGTTGTATCTAATATAACTCGGTCTCTTTCCACATTTGTATCCAATATAACTCGGTCTCTTTCTACAGCTGTATCCAATATAACTCGGTCTCTTTCCACAGAGCCATCTGCCGAAAGCGTCACACACAGCTTGAAATCATTAGTTCCAGCGACGACCCCCAGAAGTCTCCGAAAAACCGTAATGACAATTATTATATTTATAAGCTTCTCCCCTGTTTCCTTGTTATGGACTTGATACGTGAATGATTGGATATCGCAAATATGGCTTTAACAATATTGTTCATTACCATCATGCGCCTTGCTTGTAAGCGTGGGCGGTCATGATTCGCCGTTATACACGATCACCAGAGTCGTGGATCAGCTCTATGTTCGTGTCTCTACCATACCATATGGCCACGCCATCCATCTACAGTATTACTTCTCTGCAACCCTCTTGTTCTTTTCCCATCATTCTTGACAGTTGTCACCAGATCTCTATTTTATTTTATTCTCATAACGTATTGAAATTGTTTGGACTGTCTACGTATAATTTCTCTAATCAGTTTACGATTTTCATTTGTTTCTTGTAGGACTTGCTCATTAGTTTTCCTGTCTGCCAATGGTATTCTTTGCTTTTTCCTCAGAATCACAATTCCACTGCCATCAGATGTTTTTAGCATGTCTGCTCATTGCCCACGCCTGGCATCGATACGTAAGTATAGGTTCTATGTAGCACCACAACACTCTTTATCTCTTTGCAATCGACATATTTTTATTAATCATTATGTTTTCCATCTTGCAAAAGGGTACCATAGGCCATAGCGATTATTTTTGCTATCTCTTCAAGGCAGCTCCCTCAGATGTTTTGACTGTTCTGAGATAATTGTATGAGTATTGTTCACATGTTTAATAACATCCTCATTTACATTGTTGTATTTCGTTCTTCCTAGTGACGACAATAATCTGTGTCTTTTTATAATTTAATTCTAACCATACTTGTTCACTGTGTACAATAACCGCATCTACTAAATGTTGCAGATCCTGCTCATTGTCTGCAGACAACACTGTTGTCATCCGCATAGATCTCCAAATGGCGATTCCTCTCATATCTTCTGCATTTCTAAAACACATTTTACTGTATAGGGTAAAAAGATCTGTTGACATTACACATTCCTTTCTCACAACTCTCTTAATATGCTGATATATACATACTTTATTTTCAATCATTATGGCAGATTTTGTTTCCAGTATATGTATTTTACATGTCTTTCCCATCAATTTGTAGATCTGTAAGCATCTCCGTCATGTTGACATGTCTCACTTTATCGATAACCTTTGTGTAGTCAATAAAGCAAAGGTGTACATCTGTGTTTACTTCTATAGAGCGTTCAATTAATATTCTCAGCACATACACATCATTTACTGTACCCTTGCCTTCTACAAACCCACATTGTTCTTCTCCTATTTCAGGCTGTATTTTCTTCCAACTCTTTGCATGATGATTCTTAGCAAAATCTTTGTGAAGTGGCTTATCATGCTAATTGTTTGATGTTGTTCACATTCCAGGGATCCTGATTTCTTTGGGATTGCAATAAATACAGAATTACATAATTCAGGAGGTATATCTCCAGTATCATATATTGTGTTCATCAATCTGTTAACCCGGTCTATTCCATATTATTCTAAAGCATTGATAATTTCTGGTGTCATTTTGTCTCGACCCGGGGTCTTGCCACTTTTAATATGGTCAAGAGCATTCTTAACTTCCATCTTCAAGACATCTTACTGGTCTTCTCTTGTATTATTTAATCTGACCTCTCATTTAAAATCTGACCTTCTTCTATTATGAATTTACCATCTTTTGTTTTTAGGCAACTCATTGACGTGTGTGTTCTTCCTTTGTGACGTCATGAATTCTTTGGTGATATAATATGGTTTTCCGGGTGTTGTGTTGATTTTCAATTTTTCTGCAATTTTTCTCAAGCCACTCTTTGTTGACCTCTTTGCACAATTTCCTAATTTTACCATGAAACTCTTCATATTTTTTATGGTTAGGTTTGTCATTTCTTTTTATTCACAATAGTTTTAAGATGTCTTCCGTCATCTATTTCTAACCTCCCAACATTTTCAGTATATATATTGTATACATTTTCAGTAATGTTAACAATATTGTTAACTATTGAAATGAAACATTAATAATTTCCTTATGTAGCATTTTAGTGAAATATGTAAATCAAGCTGAGACATATCACATCAATATGTAAAGGAAACATGGATTGTCCAGAAGAAAATTCATGCTGTGTCTGTGATATGATATCGTCATCACATTTTGTGGGTCTAAGAGCAAGGAGGAATTTGAAAGCAACAGAGATGTGGTCCAATGTTGCGAATTCCTTGAACTGCCAGAGTAACTAACGACGATTGCCCGAAAGAGGCTAATGAAACTAGAACATTATATACAACAATAAGAAAGAGACAAACAACTGTTTTTGTCATCTGATAATAAGAGACGCATTGGAGAACACCGTGATGACTGGAAAGATCAGTGGGAAAAAAGGCAGAGGCAGACAAAGTGAAATGATGCTGGAAAAACTGAGACGATGGCATTGAGGAATATCATGTGCAGATTTTATCCAGAATACCAAAGATCGAGATCTGTGGAGAGATATAGACGATTACATTAGCTGGCAGGGCACTTGATGATAATGATGATGAGAGCAATTAGGAATAGATTGTCAATCCTTCCATCACTGTGGCAAGCGACGATGCCTAAGTGTTGAACCTATGTCCGACGTATCTCATCATTACATTACCAGGGCGGTTCGCTCTCAACTTCGCTAGCATGTCCCCCTCCCCTGTATATATATATATATATATATATATACAGCCTATTAAAAGAGGTGTGGGACAGGGATGTGTAATGTCTCCAGATCTTTTTCCCCTGTACAGTGAAAATATATTCAGAAATATAGAAGATATGGAAGGAATCAACATTGGGGGACGATACATCAATAACATTAGATATGCAGATGATACAGTCTTGAGTGCAGACAATGAACAGGACCTGCAAAATTTAGTAGATGCGGTTGTTGCACACAGTGAACAACTAGGGTTAGAACTGAATATTAAGAAGTCACAGATTATGGTCGTCACTGGAAAGAAGGAATACCACAATGTGATATACGAGTAGATGGGCATATTCTTAAACAAGTGAATCGATACTGTTATCTCGGCACATTCATAACATCTGATGGGAGATGCCTTGCCATTGCGAAGGTAGCCTTTTGCAAGATGAAAAACATACTGACCAATAAAAAGATATCTATTGAAATGAGAAAAAGAGTGTTGAGGTGCTACATAGAACCTATACTTTTGTGTGGATGTGAAGCGTGGACAATAAGCAATCAAGCTGCAAAAACACCTGATGGCTGTGGAAATGTGGGTTTTGAAGAAAATGTAAAGAATACTATGGACACACAGAGAAGCCAATGAACACGTCCTTCAAGAAACAAATAAATATCGTAAACTGATTAGAGACATTAGACGTAGACAGTCAAAATTTTGTGGGCATGTTATGAGAAGAAATGGATTAGAGAACTTGGTGACAACTGGCATGATCGAAGGGAAGAGACCAAGAGGAAGACCGCGAAGTAAATACCTGGATGACTTGGCCACATGGCATGGTCGAGACAGGAACACGGAGCTGATCCACGACTCTGGTGATCGAGTGAGATGGCAGAACATGACCGCCCACGCTTACCGGCATGGAACATGATGGATATATATATATATATATATATATATATATATATATATATATATATATATATATATATATATATATATATATATATATATACCACCACAGAAATTAGGTTCCTGAGAAGAATACACAACGTATCAAGAAGAGATAAGATCCGAAATGAAGAAATCAGGACTAAAGTGGGGGTTAAAGCAGCACTAGATTTTATTAGAAAGCAGCAAGTCAAATGGTTTGGCCATGCAAGTAAGGTACCAGTTAACAGCATGCCACAACAAGCAATGATGTACAGACCAGATGGAAATAGAGGAAGAGGCCGACCACGTAAACGTTGGATGGAGGGAATAGCAGAATCCATGGGAATATCGATATACGAAGCCCATAATCGGGCACTCTCACGAAGTTTATACTTCACCTCGACACCACAAGGTACAAGAGGAACGCGATGAGATGAGATGACACACACACACACACGCACGCACGCACGCACGCACGCACGCACGCACACACACACACAGAGAGAGAGAGAGAGAGAGAGAGAGAGAGTGCGATTATAAATTTAGAATTTCGACACCATTCACATGTTTAATTCTGTCTTGTCAGTTTGATAGTATTCACATTTTAATTCTGTCTTGTTATTTTGACACCATTCACATGTTTATCTCTGCATTGCAACTTTGACAGCATTCACATATTTAACTCTATCTTGTTATTTTGACACCATTCAAATGGTTAATTCTGTATTACTATCTTGACATACTGATTGTGCCTTGAATATGTTCCTGTAAAAATGTATGTTATTTATAATACATATATTTATAATTACCTGGGTACAATCTTCAACTGCTCCAACATCATAAGGGAAGAAATACAAACTAGAATCAACTCTGGAAATAAGATATACTATGCACTACAACATCTACTAAAATCAAAGGCGCTATCTCGTAACACCAAAATCACAATATACAAAACACTGATCAGACCAGTTGTGCTGTATGGCTCTGAAACCTGGAGTACAACGAAAGGAGACGAAGCCTTGTTACAAACCTTTGAGAACAAAATTTTAAGACGCATTTTTGGACCCATTAGGGATACACAAAGTGGAGAGTGGAAAAGAAGAAGTAACAAAGACATGTATGATCTGTTTAAGTCCCCGCTAATCACTGGTATCATGAAGGCTAATAGACTACAATGGCTGGGGCATATAGAAAGAATGGAAGATAATAGGGAAACAAAACTCGCTTTCACTCAGGAAATAAATGACCGTAGACCCCGAGGTAGACCAAGAAGACGGTGGAGAGATAATACATGTACAGACCTACAAGCACTTGGAATCAACGACTGGCAAGAGAAGGTCCACCAGAGAGACGAATGGAGACGGATTGTATTTGCAGCAAAGAACCTCAATGGCTCGGAACGCTGAAGAAGAAGAAGATATATTTATAATTATAAAACTGTTAATTCACGAAGTGACGTTAATGTAGACAGGGAAATTGGAGAAAAACCAGACATTGTAATTTACTTCGTTAATATTGTCTCGAGCCAATTAGCGCAATCCGCCGGTGTTAGAATACAATGTTCACCCAAGAAATAATTAGCCCTGAGTTCAATATTTTCCAAAGAAATTATTTAACTAAACTGACATTGATTCGAGTAACATTTCAAGAGTGTTAAAAATCATGCACCACCATTTTATTCCCGCCATTTTCATTATCAAACAAAATACATTTACAGTTAGAAACGTTATGATTGTAATACAATTACCCAAGATAATTTATATGATAAAGTTTATCTACATTATTAAATTTTATCTTATTTGTGTGAGCGTAGTTAACAAAGAGCACGGTAGTTTTATGTGTGCTTGCGTTAGAAGTTTACTTAGTATGTTAAGTAAACGTACCGTACGTTATAAAGCAAACATTCAATATTGGTAGAATCAATTTACCTGTAAGAAATAGCGAGATTTTATATATCACGATTGACCACGTTAAACTGTTGCGTGTTAGATATTGTGACTGGTGTGAAGTTGTGCACAGTTTAAGTACACTATTCTGAATAGATAGACAGACTAACCGACAGATTTATAGGCAGACAGGCTGATACATCAACTGATTGACAAACATATAGAGAGGCAAAGATATAGCAAGATAGGCAGACAACTTGAAAGACAAACGGCTAGACAGAGATAAACAGAGAAAATATCCAACGGCTGTATAGACAAATAGCTAGACTGGACAAATAGACAGGCAGATAGACAGCTAGATGGACAGCCATTTGGAATCGAGGTCGTCAGATATTGCATTTCAGATACTTCTGTTCCACAAAAGGGATCATATTGTTCCCTGCCCATGTTGTCTCTAATATTCATCACGATGTTTTCATTATATAAGTGAAACAAATCAGGAGACAAAAACGCGGCCCTGTCTGACTTCCTGTTCTAAAGCCAGCTAATCTGTTGTATCATCACATAATCTCACGGCTGCCTTTTGTTTAAAGTAGAACGTTTTTATGATCTGTGTTAACTGATTAAGTGCCATGGGCTGATAAATCGTCTTATTCGAACTTCCTGAAACTGCCATGTGCTTATACATCAAATTATAGTTAAAATATCAATACTTTAATTTTTCAAATGCAACTATCTTTAATTTGATATATAATACAACATGTCTACTACAATATTTTTTTTTTCGCGTTTCCATCTTGTTTCAGGATATTGCGGTCAACATCAGCATCTTTCAGCTGTATGGTGATTCCTAGGCAAGATTATGCTCATCAGCACGCCACGACTTTCTCAGCGACCGGCTCCATACACTCATAAGTCACTGGCGCGACTCGAACCGCTTCCAATTCTCGTGCGCTCACGTCAACCACGAGAGTATTCGGGATTACGGAGAAAGCTGCTAACCTCTCGGCCAGGGAGACCGGCTCTACTACCATATTAACAACTTTTAAGTCATAACCGTGGCATACCCGTAGTTCCCATTTCCCGCTATCCTTTTATGCTTGGTCAAAACTTGTTTGGCGCGGAATCCGTTAAGTGTAACAGAAAGACAGTTTCTTTCACATGTTTCATCATTCGAAGTGTTCTTCGCAGCTACATTTCTTTGTGATGCCATAAAACAAGAGTGGTAATCTTCATTGTACTCTGCTTTTTTCTTCTTGTTCTATTGCCCTTCTGTTAAGTATGTTGACATCCGTAACTCTAATTCGTCTAAAGCCAGCTTGTCCTATGGTTATATTTCTGTTATTTTCTTATAAAGTCTTTTCATGTGTAATAAAAACTTTGTGCGTGACTTAGAGAGGCACGTGTTTGGTTTCTGGAACATAATTTCATGTCATTATTTTTCAGTACTAGAACACACAATGTTTTCATCCATTCCTTTGGACGTATTGCTGTTTCCCCTACCTTGTTTCTTAACGCGTGATGTATTTCCACACAATATTCTCCACAAGTTAACAAAATCAAAAACTCTGCTGTGATGTTCTCAGGTCATGTTGATTTTATTTTCTGACCGTCGGTTATTGTTTTCTCGACTTCATCTATTGTTGGTTTTTACCCTTTTTCTTTCGATGTTTCATTGTTTACAGTTTTGCCTTCATCATGTGTATGTTTAATGTATTTCCTATTTCCTGGCAGTGTCTTATCTGTCTGTTTAGTATGCCTTTCTGTTCTGTCATCTTTCTTCCACTTTGGTATTTGTGGGTATTTGTCTTAGTTCTAAAGTTTCTGGTAATTGCCGGTAGTTCATTGACCATTTTGTGACCTCGCCAATTCCTCATGTGTTTTTTCATGACTGCGCACTTGATTTGAAAGAATTGCGTCTTGTTTCTTCTTCGCTTGTGTCTTATGTCTCTTGTTAGGTGTTTATGTTACTCGCATCTCATAATTTATTATCTTTTTTCTCTCTCTTCTCTGTATTCTTAGTTTTTTTTTTTTATACACGCATGAATTGGTTAATAAGATAAATAATATTCATTTTCCCAAATATTATTTATCTTATTAACCAATTATCTTATTAACCAACTGTCATAATAACCAATTTTCTTCAAAACGGTATTCTTGTTGGATAGATCGTAGACAAGCGGCAAGGAGAAGTAGATATCATATGACATATAAGCATTAGACAACACATATCAACGTAAATCTGTAAGCAATCCTGTTACATCCCCAAAAAATACATTGTCTATTTGAAACAAAACAGGGTATACAACTCACGCCTGTCTGACTTCCATGTTCTATTTCAAACTAATCTGATGCATCACATATTCTCACGGCTGCCTTTTGTTCACAGTAGATTGTGTTTATAATTTGTATTAAGTGTAACAGAAAGCCAATTCCTCACATATTTTCATAATTCCCCCTGCTTTTTCACAGCAACATTGTTTTGTGTTATCTTTAAAGTAAGATTACAGATCTTTGTTGTTATCTCTGCATGTTTTTCTGTAATGTTTCTCATGTTAAATATATTGTCATCCGTACCAATACCTCGTCTAAAGCTAGTTCGTATTATCTTTATGTGTCATCGATACCTCGATAGTGACCTCGTCTAATTGAAATGACGAGTATGATCCATCTAATAGTTGAAATAATGACTATAATTGACCAACTAGTTGAGTTAACGACTAATATTGACCAAATACTTGAATTCATAAACATCAAGTGCCACGCCAACTGATGTGGGCGATGATGCTTCTCCTAAGTCTTGGACCATTTCATGTGTTGAATTCCTCCCCTGCCATGACAAAAATAGTTATTAATTTTATCTCGTTATCTTCCTCTATCTCTCTTTCCACAAATCTTCCCGGTTGTCACAACATGTTCCAGTGTTTGTGTTCACATGACATGGCCAAAATAGGATGCCTGTTTTTTTATTTTCTCTGACTTGGCGGAGTATTGATGCATGACAAGGCAGACATGGTTGCCACCTTGTGAGAGCACGTGCACACCTCGGAGGAGCAAATGGATTACCATGGTCCGGCAAGAATGAGACAGCGAGGAGTGACGAGGGGATCTGGCCGACCCTCGACGCTCAGAGGAAAGGCGAGACGAACATCTAATCAGATTGCTACTGGTACTATTGGTGTTGGAACTCTTCGCTGGCTGCTGAGGATGGGGACGGAGCGCTTATGGGAATTCCCCGAATGCTGTGATGTTGGGTCCTAAATCAATCAATCAATCAATCAATCAATCAATCAATCAATCAATCGATCGATCATATTTCTCTGAAGTTTGTGATAAGTTGTCTTTGCGACTTAGCCTCCTTCTACATGTTAAATTAACGATTATAATTGCCTGATAGTTGAAGTTACAACAATGACAGACCCACTGATCATGTTAGATGAGACATCATCACTAGCCACGTGTATATTTTCCACGAGAGTTATCTTCACATTATCATATCGTTAACAGCAGTTCAGTTCTGATTGGCTAAACAATATAACCACGAGATCTCGTTTCTAGTACATCTACGAGAAGAGAGAGCACAGAATATTGAAAAATTAAATATCGCACAGCTATGTGTGTGTGTGTGTGTGTGTGTGTGTGTGTGTGTGTGTGTGTGTGTGTGTGTGTGCAATTTAATATGTTTCTGTAAAAACTTGCCTGAAGTAAATCAGGCAATGTCTACATGAATTTAGTAGCACTCACTCAGTAGCAGGGCGACTAAGGAGGCTATGGTTCCGTCGCCCTGCTACTGAGTGAGTGCGTGTCGCGACACTGTGAGCTGTAAATTTCACGTGGAATGCTTGTACATCTGTTCGAAGTTTGTAACGTGAACTGCATGTTCGGAACGATGGTGGCCGGCTGTTGCTGGATTGACTGGTTTGTATTTTCGGTTCACGAGTGCATTTTTCAGGAGACTTCCTGGGAGTCGTCGCTGGAGCTACGGAGTTAGTGCTTTGTGTGGCGCTTTCGGCGGGTGGCCCTGCGGAAAGAGACCGAACCATATGGGATAAAACCCCGGTCAATAAGTCTTTCTGGTGACTGCCGTTTCCATCGACAATGAACTGTATTTCTTGTGGAGGATTTTTGTGTTGGCATTCTGGCAGCGGTATTATGTACAGTGTACCTGTGCGGGCTGTTGGCTTGCCGATACTCCTGTCTGTTCCATTGTCCACATAGGGCAGTAAGGAGCATTTTGTGTGATATTCACTGGCACAGGAACAGAGCATAATGGGGACGACCCGTTGCCGTGAAGTTGGAACCGCGACTAACTGACTAACTAACTACATGAATTTGTCCCCGCTACCGATTTCCCTCAAATAAATAAGTCAGATTCTAGATTAACATGTTACAGGTAAAGACTTGTCTCAAGTAAATCAGACAGTGTCTACATGGACATGTTCCCGTAAACGTTAAAGATTTGCCTCAAGTAAATCAGATAATGACTATATGAATATTTTCCGGTAAAAGATAAAGACTTATCTCAAGCATATATAATAACATGTTCCCCGTAAAGGCTAGCCTCAAGCAAATCAGACAGTGTCCGCATACAGATGTTCATGTAAAGATTTGCCTCGAGCAAATCAGACGGTGTCTATATTAACAGGTTCCCGGTATAGACTTGCCTCAAGTAAATCACTGACTACATAAAAACTGTTAGTGAAAGATTTGCCTTAATTAAGACGGTGTCTTCATTAATATGTTTCCGCTAAATACTTGCCTCAAACAAATTAAAGTCACAATATTTTTAAAGAAGTGACCATTTGACCGCTAACTACATTCAACAAAAATCGATACTGGAGTCGTGTTTCAACTAATCTTTACAAACTTACAAAATAGATCAGTAAATCGTACTGACTGGATAATTCAGCAATTTAGAATCAATATCGATGGAGGATTTATTAACGGATTACATGATGCACATCATTAGCATGGTTGATTTGATTTGCATTTCTATGACTGTGTCCTTATTTGGAATCTGTGCCAATTCAATGAATATTTTTATATTTTCGAAACTGGACCTCAAAGACAGTACAAATATTAGCCTTTTGGCGCTATCTGTGTCTGATTTGTGTTTGCTGATTGTGTCTGTAATAACTAATTTATTGTATTTCGCAGCTTTGGGGAACGAGGCTGCTGAATTGTGTATTACAAATATCAGAGTGTTTATTCTTGGGAGAGCGTACTATTCTTTTAAACGGATAAGTAATTGGATTATGGCTTTTATCTCGTGTGAGAGATGTTTGTGTATTGTTCAACCAATCAAAGTGCGCCATTTGATAACACAACGAAGATCTATTATAATCCTGCTTGTGGTTTGTGTAACCATGGTAGCGTCCTTTGCACCATTGGATATGCAAGCTAGTTTCGTGTTTAGACTAACTACCGAAAACAACAAAACGTTGCCAGTATCCATTTCGTTTGGTCATTTGTTTTCATTGATGTCTTTATCAACTGCAAGTCTCCTTCACACTAACGATCCTGACACTTGCTTGGGTTATCATCTGCACAAGTGTCTTGATCTTTTCCCTCCATGGAAGCAGCAAGTGGCGGGCACAAGCAACTGGTGGACAACTTACATCCCACATGGCATCGACACGTGACACAAACGTTCACAAGTCTGCACGTGACACAAAAGTTCACATGTCTGCACGTGACACAAAAGTTATCAAAATGGTTATCTTATTACTATTAATTTTCTCCGCTGCATTCATCCCCGATTGTGTAATTTTATTTGCACAGACCTTAGTCTTTGAACTATCTTATTCTGGAGTTTACACAAACGTAGTCTATCTTATTGTCACTGTTACTGAGAATATATTTGTTGTCAGCGCGTCTGTCAATATTTTTGTTTACTTGAAGATGAGCTCCAAGTATAGGCAAACTTTTATGTTGTATGTTTGTAAATCTAAAAACAAAAGGGCTTTCACGTAATTCTACAAAGTGACTTTGTTGATGCTTTTGGGATATTTATATAAGACAAAACCATACTAATAGCACATTTTAATATGCCACGAACTTTTCGTCGTTCACCCTGAGACGACAATATCAGTTCATCAAAAGAGAACAGCTGTTAACTTAAGCTTGTTGACTTCTCCATAAAGACTGTCCTTAGATGAAGTGGGTGGCGGACAACATACTTTTCTCTGTTCTGCATATGTTGAGCACCCTGAAGCAATTGTTTAGCTATGTTTTTACCAGTTGTGTGGAGCGGCTAGCCAAGTGGTTAGAACGCCAGGCTCTCATTCTGGACACTCGGGTTCGAATCCTCAGTAAGGCGTTGAGTTTTTTCTGTCCGGGGCAAAAAGAAAACTCTAACTTGCACAGTTCGCGGCGACTGCACTAGCCATGTGGCCTTAATTCCCCAGGCTCAAGACCCTCCTGTCCTACACCGCAAGGTAAAAATGCTTTGCATATCTTTTACAGGGCATCGCTGTCAACATCAGTATCTTTCAGCTGTATGTTGATTTCTTGGCAAGATTACGCTCAGTAGTTTGCCATTTCTTTCTGAGCGGCCGGCTCATTATCCCGCAAGTCACGAGCGCGGGTCGAACCACTTCCAATTCTCACCTCGCTGCGAGATCCTGCGTGGATAAACGGGATTACGGAGAAAGTGGTGTAACCCCTCAGGCAGAGTGACCGGCACACCGCAAGGTACAATAGGCATTAAATGACAGTTTTCTTTTTTTAACCAGTTGTACAGTTACAATTATCAGTATCTCCTAGAGTTAGTTGATTAAACATGTGGGACTTCAACCTGTTGTGTCATCATTGAGCATGTTGGGTTGATTGTGTTGTGAACAGCTTACAGCCAAGACTACTGCAAATGGCACCTAGCCGTCTGGACAGACGATAGTTTGTGACATTGTGCTTAAAAAATAAAAGATATAATAAGCACAACCAGATCGTGGATTGACTTATACATCTCAATAGCATAAAGCCTGGGCTGAATTTAGAGACCATGTGTTGCCCATGCACCATGATCTTTCTCTCGGCCTGCCTAGTTTACTCCAGAGGAACGGTAACACCAATACATCTGGAACAAGACAAACTGCAGAAGCTGCCGGATCAACAAAGCAATTCTCTAAGTGTCCACCTGTTGGAGCTTCGATCCTAGACCAGTTTCCGACCAAGGCTTAGGCCCTGATCTGCCCTACCATGATATTTAGTGGTTAGATTGTATAATCTCGCACTAGGATAAGGCTTGTACCTTCCCAATTGCGCTCTTCCTCCCGAAGCCGTTGCCACAATGTGGGATGTTGGCTTTGCTGAGCGCCGTCCAACATTCGGTGCTAACAGAAAGCAGGTAGTACCGTCTATTGTCATACGGTAGCTCAGTAACACCGACTAATCCCTGACTGACTATGGTAGACAACAACAGAAGTACTACACTAGTACTATACTATATCAATACATAAACAGTTGGGCGTGATATCATTGATGCCACATGTATAGTGACACTCATAGACAACATTAAAAAAACAAAAAATAACTAACGACAAGGCAGTGACAAGCAAGAATTAATACATAATACAAGAAGCTATAATAAGATAAGTAAAATGTTAAACACATATGCCAGTTTATAATTTCAATAACAATCATAACACATGCAATATGACTGCTTGTCGCTTTAGTCCTACTTACACATGTCAGTAATTGTGTCCACTTTATAAGTGCATGACTTCAATAAACAGCTTACTTTATGTAGCAATGTAACTAAGTAATTAGAAATATGTTACAATTTCACTATACCAGCGACAATGGGGATAGCAGTTGAAGAATTATTTATACAATTTATCGTTATGTTTTAATGTATCACAAATTTATTAACAATTTAAATAAAAGTCTGTTGCATATCATTTACAGAACGTCGCAGGCAACCGTAGCATTTTTGACTGTTTATAATTTCTGGGTAAGGTTACGTTCAGCATTTTTCAAATGCTTTCTGAACGACCGGCAAGCATACCATTGTCTGAAAACTAACACAAGGCGGTCGGCTGTCAAATCATCCCGGTTATGTTTCTAACGGGGTAAACGGGATTACGAATTGCGCCGGCAACTGCTTCACCACAGAGCCTTTCAATAAAAGACTAGTTCAAACAAATAGTATTTATAACAAGATTAGTTCAGATATATATTCTAATTGACCATATAATTTAACACGAAGAACGTAGACGAGAGCTTAGAGCACGCATATTCATTCTCTTACAAATATTCAAGGCAAATACACAGTATCATACATTGGCACCTTGCCGTCTTGACAAACGATAGTTTGTGCTTCATAAAGGCATAATAACTATTACCTACGGCGGTAGCGAATGTGACTGTTAAGGCCAAAGCGCTGTAATTGTTCGTCCACAGTGGATGCATGTGAACACATGGTCATTTTCACCATCATGCACCATCTTACGTCTTACACGCTCGGTGTATGACTTATCAGCAATAATTTTCTCCTTTGTATTTATTCCATTTATGATATTTGCCCTGAATGCAACACGTTCAGCGGCGACTTGCTCCCAATGTGCATTATCAATGTCTGTATCAATCATATCCCGCTTACACACAATTTTGTATCGTACTAGAGGCCGACCCTAAGATCTCTTACCTACATGTAATTCACCAAAAAATTATGTCCTTTGGTATTCTACCATCATCCATCCTCCTAACGTATCCTATCCATCTAAGTCTCCGAAGACTGGATCAGAGGATGCTGTACAGGCTCTTTCAGCAGTAAATAATTTCTATCATTGAGTATGGTTTGGGGCTGCTGACAGTATCAAAGAGCCAGCTTGAAAGGTTGGAGCGCATACAGAATACTGCCATGCGGTTAATACTGGGGTGCACGAAGGACACACCAATTATATGCATGAGGCATATCCTGGCGCTACCAACAATCACGGATAGGCATAGGGTCAAATGGTACCTGAGAGTTGCCGCAGACAGGGATCACCCGCTGCATGCAGCAATGGATATGGTTAAGGGTCATAGACTAAGACGAGGCAGGTCCTGGATGGCACAGGCAGAACTTTCTATAAGTCAGGTGTGTGATCTAGAGACCATCAATCATGAAAGATAGTGGGTGGAAGTTCCGGAAGACATGACGGACTGGCACAATGTAATAACAACACTGGGTCGTGAGTGCAGAGAATGGGCAGCGGGCCACACTGAGTTTGAAGTGCAACAGCTGATCCAGAGCAACACACATCAAGGTGACATAGTCATCTACACCGATGGGTCAGTGGTGAGAAACAGGCGTAGTGGTTGTGGTTTTATTGCAAAGGCTAATGGGAGAGTCTTGAAAAAGGAGAGTCTGGCATATAAGACTACGACCTCCAGCATGAGAATGGAGGTGGAGGCAGTAACGCACCCACCCACACATCCCCCACTTACACACATATCACCCACCCAGAGAGAGGGAGGGAGGAAGGGAGAGAGAGAGAGAGGGAAAGAGAGAGAAACGGGTGACTGATAAGCAGAATGCCCTAATTACTATTGGCGTCATATTAAACTGAGAGTCATGATCCCGATTTTCCCGTATATTGACAATAATGCTGCTAACAACACTAATGATGTCCTTCAGCTGGCATCACGAAGTAGACGAAAAACACGGGTGTTTTAATAGGTGTGAAAGCATGGTCATGCTAGTGGTATGATGTGCATGAGAGCTACAATCTGCTGTATATTCATTTTTGCCGCCATAAATTAAACGTATAGAATGAGCGAATAAAGGTTTAGTGTGGGGACGCATGCCTGTCACTCCTGCAAGTGTTCAACTTGAGAGGGGCATTAAGAAACGATGTAAGTTCTGGTACACATCATCAATCAGGCTAGGCAACTAAGTAGTGACCTCAGGGTTACATGCAGTGATTGAACTTTCCGCGATGGGAAGTCTCCGAGTGATTGTAAATAAATAGCGGCAGTTCTGGACATCAGAGAAAGCTCATCACACTGCATCCTCCACCTTGTGATCCAGCTCAGTAAGGTCCTTGCATGAGCGATACCACAGTAGAGTGTTACAGAACTTGAGCATCACGCTGGTGACTGTTAAGAGCTCCCTCTGGGCAAGGTGCCGATGTCTGTTGACAATGTTATACCTAAAACCCAAGGAGGATCCATGAGCATTCTGGCCCAGATCCCCAGCTGTCAGTTTGGGCTGTGCTGAAGTGTCACCTGGTCACGCCCTAATATGTCTTTCCGCAAATGTGAAGTCTTGTACTGGTCTTCCAAACTCCGACAGTTTTCAAAGTCCTGCATCATTTCCCGTGGAGATGTTACTTTGGTGCAGGGTCGACAGAAGAGACTCTGTACCAACATCTCTACAATAGAACAAGGTGTCCCCTCTGCTGTGTGTCCACCGTGACGAGGTAGAGGGGCTTGCGCGTCCCAATGACCCCAAGAGCTATGCCGACGGTAGCACAGCTACAGGTAGGGCCACCCATATCTGATAGGTCAAGGGAGAGGGACCAGACGAAGAGACACACAAACCTGCTGCCTTGTAGGTAGACTGGGGACAGTCAAAGGCTAGGGAAAGCACCCCGAATAAATGCTTGTCGAAATCGGATGTACTGAGCCACAGGCTTGACAAAGCAGTGCAACGTAACTTAATTCATGATGTCACAAATCAAAATTAATCGTTATGGTGCTAATCCCGCGAAGTCCCATCAGGCGGCGATAGTGCCGGGCCCCCTGCCTCGAGGTGGTCCACCCATGACTACTGGTGGTCACCTTCCCCTGTGCTGTGGAGTCAAGGCACAGAGGAGTAGGTTAAGAGCTATTGACCAAATACCCCGGACACTCAACATACTACAGTGGAATGCCGAAGGAGTTTACAAGAAGAAAGATCTCCCTAACACAGCGTCTTCATAAAGATAGAATAGATGTGGCATGCATTCAAGAGACACACCTCAACGCCAATCGCAAATTCTCAGTCAGAGGATATCAGGCCACACGTTTCGACCGCGAAGGACACAAAGGAGGAGTTCTAATACTTACACGAAATACAATACCTTGCAGCGAAGTATCTGTGATCTCTGACAACCAAACGGAAATTATAGGTGTTGATATAATGATAAAGGACGTGAAAATAAGAATCTACAATCTGTATAGCCCAGCAGATAAGGACCTTACACTCTCAAACATGAAAATAACTGACACAAACTGCATTATTGTCGGAGACTTTAATAGCCGTTCAGAAAGATGGGGATACCCAGATACTGACAAAAGAGGAGATGAATTGGAGGACTGGGAAATAGACTCAAATCTCCATCTACTCAACAAAGCGGATGACACACCGAGCTTCTACTCCAGAAGATGGCTTACCACTTCTACTCCAGACTTAGCTTTCTGCACAGGAGACATCCTCCACAAAATCGATCGCCATGTGCTGGACCAATTAGCAGGTAGTGACCACAGACCAATCAAGCTTGTAATGAATATGGAGTATGTTCCACAGGAGCAAAAGCCCTTGCCCCGCTGGAATTGCAAACGAGCAGATTGGGACAGATTTGCCATACTAACAGACAAATATTGTGAAAACATAAATACACGATACGGCAACATAAAGCAAATGGTGGAAAGTCTAAACAGAGCGATAATACAGGCAGCCACTGAGTCCATTCCAAGAGGAGCGAGGAAAAATTACAAACCATACTGGACTGAAGAACTACAAAGTTTGGAGGACAAAGTTGAAGATGCCAGGAAGACAGCAGAGAGAGAACAAACAATTGAAGCGAACATCTCTCTCAAAGCCATCTCAGCAAAATATAAAAGAACAGTAAATCAAACAACAAGAGATTGTTGGAGGGAAAAAACAGAAAACCTGAATTTTGACAGGGATGGAAACAAACTATGGAAACTAGTGAAAGCCATGAACAATGAAGGACCTAGAAACAAACAAATAACAATTAAACAAGGAAATGCCTTGCTTGTAGGAAAAAAGGCTGCAAATGCACTAATGGAACACTATGCAAATGCAAACCACATTGATATTACAACCGAACAGAAGAAAGCAATCAAAGACAAACAGATACATCATAGAAATACAGAGACAGCAGCAGAATATATGATGGCAAATCTAACAATGGAAGAAATGGAACAGGCAATGAATACCCTAAAAAGAAGAAATCACCAGGAAAGGATGGAATCACAAATGAAATGCTAATAGGACTAGGCACCAAGGCAAAGAAGAAACTACTAGCAGTCCTAAATAACAGCTGGAAGAGAGGAATAGTCCCACAGGCATGGAAGGAAGCTATACTAATACCAGTCCCAAAGAAAGGAAAAGACCTGGAAGAACCAAATGGCTATCGACCTATCAGTCTACTTAGCTGTGTAGGAAAATTAATGGAACGCATTATCAATGGCAGGCTAACATGGCATCTGGAAGAAAACAAACTCTTAACACCACACCAAGCAGGATTCAGAAAGTACAGATCCACTGAAGATCAAATAACCTATATAGCTCAGGAAATAGAGGATGCCTTCCAAGAGAAAAAGCACACACTAGCAGTCTGGATAGATTTAGAAAAAGCATTTGATAAAGTATGGAAGGAAGGACTGAAAGTAAAACTGCAAAAAATGCATGTTTGTGGAAAAATGTATAAATGGATCAGCCACTACCTTGAGAACAGAACTGCCAGGACAAAAGTACAAGGACAAACAAGCAAAATGATGCTGTTGGAGCAAGGTGTCCCCCAAGGAGGAGTTCTTTCACCAACATTATTCCTAGCATATATAAATGACATCACGGAAAATTTTCCAGCCAGAGTACACACATCCTCCTTTGCAGATGACCTAGCCATATGGACATCTGAAGAATATATTAGTACAGCTAACAGCAGAATACAGCAAGCCTTATTAGTGCTAGAGGACTGGTCAAAATCATGGCTAGTGAAGATAAGTGAGGAGAAAACAACATGCACAGTGTTCTCCCTCTCAAATAAAACTCAGCAACCTAAGCTGGTATTGAATGGAAAAATATTGCGCCATGAAGAAAATCCAAACTATCTAGGAGTCGCCTTTGATCGTCGCCTGACATGGAAGACACAGGTTGAGAAAAATCGAACAAGAGCAAGGCAGAGAATGGCAATCATGAAAAAGCTTGCTGGTACAACGTGGGGAGCAGATGAGAAAGTTCTCAAGAAGTTATATACTGGACGGGTGAGGCCAGTACTGGAATATGGCATTGCAGCTTGGGCAACAGCAGCTAAGTCAAACTTTAACAAAATAAGTAGAGTCCAAAACCAAGGAATGCGAATCATAACTGGAAGCCTGAAGACAACGCCTATTAATGAACTAGAAAAGATCACTTGTTTACAACCAATGCAGGACAGAAGAGATAGCAGAGCCCAGCAACAAGCAGAAAAATTTAGAAGATTGACAGACCACCCTATGTATAACAGGTTTAATGGTTTTGGAAAAGGAAGACTGAAGCGTAGCAACTTTGTAGAAACTGCAAAACGAAAGATTAGGGCAGATCCCATACTTAACATATCAACAGTCAAGCCCATTTACAATGCACACAACTTCCCAGCTTGGAGACAGCAGCAACTGCCTGAGATGATAGAAAACATTCCTGGTATTGAGAAAAAGAACACTCAGAATGAAACCGAAAGAAGAAAAATAACCCTCAACTACATAAAAGAACATTACCCAAGCAGCAATTGGACCCATGCATATACAGATGGATCAGCCAAAGATTCAATTAAAAATGGAGGAGGAGGAATTCTCCTTAATTTAAAAAATGGAGTGATAAAAACACAGTCAGTGGCAACTGGAAAATTTTCAAGTAACTTCAAAGCGGAGGTAGAGGCTTTGAAAACTGCAGCAGAAATGCTCTTGATGGAGGAAAATAAAGAGAAGCAAATAGCTATCTTCACAGATGCAAAGTCAGCTGTCTCAATACTGAAGAGCAAAAACAGCACAGAACTAGCTGACCTAAGAGCAGCACTCCATGGTCTATGCCAGAAATCCAAAAAAGTTGTAATACAGTGGATCCCATCACATTGCAGTATACCTGGAAATGAAGAGGCTGACAGACTAGCAAAAGAGGGTGGACGATTACCACAGCCTGACATAGGCATAACCTATAATGAGGCAAAAAGGTTTATAAAAACTTGCACTTATAGAACCAAATGGGAATCAGCGCATCCAGGCCACCAGAAGGATGATGCATATTACAAACTCGACCGAAGAGAACAAGTAGCAATCTTCAGACTCCGCACAGGACATAACAGGCTGAAACACCACTTGTTCAATAAACTAAAGATAGGAGATACCGATGAATGTAATTGTGGAACTGGTAAAATGACAGCTAAACATTTGCTGCAGGAGTGCCCAATATATGCAGAACAGAGAAAGATATTTTGGCCCACGCCTGCTTCATTTGAGGACAAGCTCTATGGAGATATCAACAAGCTCAAGTTGACTACAGCTTACTTTAACTACATTCAGGTTGACATCTAAAGGTGCATGAAGATGTATTTAGACTGCCACACTTCATACCACAGGTATGTCGGTTACAAAAGCGTCCCAGAGGCATGAAATGGAATATTGCTTGGATAGCAAATCCATTACGTGGAAAGTCCGAATCAAAAGCTCACTGTGTGGGCTTCGTAAAAGGTGGAAAAAGTGTCCTAGTGACACGAAATGGAATATTGCTTGGATAGCAAATCCATTACGTGAAAAGTCCGAATCGAAAGCTCACTGTGTGGGCTTCATAAAAGGTGGAAAAAGTGTCCTAGTGGCACGAAATGGAATATTGCTTGGATAGCAAATCCATTATGTGGAAAGTCTTAATCGAAAGCTCACTGTGTGGATGTCATCTGCAGACTGCATTCTTCTGGTTTCCGGAGGAACAGCCTATGGTGAACGGAAGGCCCAATATACGGAAGTGAGGCTAAGCAGCCATGTGCAGGACGTGACGATTCCTTGGGTGAGCCCAGTACCAGAGCGCTGTGTGATGGCTCTGCAAGTATGGAAGCCTCCTTGGATGGCGGGGAATGCCCATGGTCTGCCCCTGCCTTCCCTTGAGGGATGTCTTTGGCTGTTCTATATGGGCCAGCTAGGATGGGGGATAACACCACAACAGTGAGATTCAAACGTCATAAGAAACCCCCGGGAAGGTTAACCCGGTCAACAAATGCCCGCAGAAGTCGGATGTGTCGGCCTAACGGCGCAAGAACGCAGCTCTGCTGTAAACAGGCACAACGCAGTCACATCCGAAAAAAAAATCCGGATGAACGCAGAAGAAGAAGTAGAACAAGCTGTGTTCAGCGCTCACACGACTTGGTGCAGGATCGACAGAAGAGTCTATGTACCAACCTCACTACGACAGATGAAGATGTGTTCAGCGCTCACATGACTTGGTGCAGGATCGACAGAAGAGTCTCTGTACCAACCTCACTACGATGGATGAAGGTTTGTTCAGGGCTCATACGACTTGGACACCAAGGAATCGGACTTCAGAGGTATCGCCCAGTCTTCCCGAGGTTCCATAACCTGATAGCCAACCGACCAAGCAATTCTAACCTTCGAAACACTTTGAAGCAACATGTGATGGTATTCTAGTGAAGTTTATTGTACGAGATAAAAGTATTGGTTCACGGCTACTAGCTAACATCCAGGAGAGTATGCATGGAGAATCAATGCTATACTTCCTCACCAAAGCCCACCACGATCCAGATATTTGCAGACACAATTAATCTGGCCATCTTTTCGGGATGAACGAAATGTTATTTCACAGTAGACTTCCATGGGAAAGACTGCCATGGACACCACGTGTACACATCTTCCAAAACATCCTCTGCCATATGCAATCAAATCTAAAGGATGCACATGCAATAAGACAATATTTAGCCCACGTTGATTGTACAACGGTTTGCAACGGTCAAAGATCTCTATAGGTGACGTCTCCAACATCTCTTCTGTCCTACTCTCTGGACGTGGTCCATGTGAATATCGCGCCCTTACACCGTGAACACACTCCATAATGTGACGTGTTTTCGGACCACACGAAGACCTGCGGCCGATAACTATGTGTAACAATACATGCGACGAAAGTCTGTTTGCCAGACAAATCCGTTAACTTCGTAGGTTGCCGGAGGAGCTTGGCTATACGTAACATAACGATGTAGAGAAATGGCATAGCTGTGTGTCGCTTTTTCTTCATCAGCCTAAAAATCAATAAAATATAATTCAGAATTTCATTTCAACAACTTTGGTATAAATCGCACCTCTGTTCCCATATGTCGCCTCTCCAGCGCTTTGAAGGTCTGTGATTTCTTCTGAGATTTCCTAGAAAGACAATTTCTGTCAATGATCACATAATTGTTTATATTTGCAGTGCTACATTCATGGTGGCTCCATGGGAGGCACACATTTTAATATGGTCTCAATATGAGTGGCTTTAGTTTGTTTCGGTTTTACCCTCAGTAGTCTGATGACTATCTGGTGTCACCTGTGGCTCATGACTGTCCCCACTGGACGATGTATCCTAAAACTTTAACGTCGTTTACTGACTCTAAACTAGATACTCATGAAATATTGGATAGATAATGTGGTGGTTTTCCCTTGACTTCTACATCTATATGGTGGTATTTTACCTCTGCCTTTGACAACCATTTCCGACTGTTAGGACAAATGAGTGTCTTGCTCTGCTCAGCACTTATACAGGTGATGTGAAAAGAGGCTTTGGAGAACTTCGTGACAACTGGAAGGATCAAAGTGAAGAGAGGCATGGGCAGATCAAGACAAATAACGCTGAATGTACAGAGACAGTGGAATATCATCAGCTCAATTGATTCTGAACACCAAAGACCTAGGTCTGTGAAGAGACAAGAATGCAGGGCATTTGATGATGATGACGACGATGATATGACTGCCACCTGGCCGTCTTGAGAGGTTGTTTGTAAAATCAAATTATACCTCTCCATAGCACAAAGCATGGACTGAATTTATACACCATATGTTGCCCACCCAGCATGATCCCTGTCTCAGTCTGCCTGGTTTAATATAGAGGAAAGGTAACATCAATATATCTGGAATAAGTCAAGCTACAAAAGCTGCTGGACTAGCAAAGCAATGCTCTAACTGTCCACCTGTCGGAGCTTCGGCCCTAGACCAGTGCCGTCCAAGGCTCAGTGCCTGGTCTGTCCTGTCATGACATTTAGTCTTTAGGTTGCATTTCCTCGCACTAGTGTAAGGCTTGTATCCTACCAATTTGCCTCTTCCGTCCAAGGCCGTTGACACAACGTGCGGTGTCGGGTTTGCATTCATATAATGTCAGCGTAGACACCTTTCCAATGGCAAACTACTGAGCGTAATCTTGCCAAGAGATCAACATACAGCTGAAAGATGCTGCTGTTGACAGCTAAGTCCTGTAAAAGGATATGCTAAAAAAAAAAAAAAAGACACCTTGCAGGCCAACATCGTTCAGATATCGCGATTTCAAGGTACATTAATTGGAACATGTTGCTGTGAGATTAAAGGGTTTACAGGCAAGTGATCGGTTTTATAAACCCCATTCTATCAAATATAACTCGGTCTCCATCTACAGTTGTATCTAATATAACTCGGTCTCTTTCTACAGTTGTATCTAATATAACTCGGTCTCTTTCTACAGTTGTATCTAATATAACTCGGTCTCTTTCTACAGTTGTATCTAATATAACTCGGTCTCTATCTACAGTTGTATCTAATATAACTCGGTCTCTTTCTACAGTTGTATCTAATATAACTCGGTCTCTATCTACAGTTGTATCTAATATAACTCGGTCTCTTTCTACAGTTGCATCTAATATAACTCGGTCTCTTTCTACAGTTGTATCTAATATAACTCAGTCTCTATCTACAGTTGTATCTAATATAACTCGGTATCTTTCTACAGTTGCATCTAATATAAATCGGTCTCTTTCTACAGTTGTATCTACTATAACTCGGTCTCTTTCTACAGTTGTATCTAATATAACTCGGTCTCTATCTACAGTTGTGTCTAATATAACTCGGTCTCTATCTACAGTTGTATCTAATATAACTCGGTCTCTTTCTACAGTTGTATCTAATATAACTCGGTCTCTATCTACAGTTGTATCTAATATAACTTGGTCTCTTTCTACATTTGTATCTAATATAACTCGGTCTCTTTCTACAGTTGTATCTAATATAACTCGGTCTCTATCTACAGTTGTATCTAATATAACTCGGTCTCTATCTACAGTTGTATCTAATATAACTCGGTCTCTTTCTACAGTTGTATCTAATATAACTCGGTCTCTTTCTACAGTTGTATCTAATATAACTCGGTCTCTTTCTACAGTTGCATCTAATATAACTCGGTCTCTTTCTACAGCTGTATCCAATATAACTCGGTCTCTTTCTACAGCTGTATCCAATATAACTCGGTCTCTTTCCACAGAGTCATCTGCCGAAAGCGTCACACACAGCTTGAAATCATTAGTTCCAGCGACGACCCCCAGAAGTCTCCGAAAAACCGTAATGACAATTATTATATTTATAAGCTTCTCCCCTGTTTCCTTGTTATGGGCTTGATACGTGTATGATTGGATATCGCAAGTATGGCTTTAACAATATTGTTCATTACCATCATGCGCCTTGCTTGTAAGCGTGGGCGGTCATGATTCGCCGTTATACACGATCACCAGAGTCGTGGATCAGCTCTATGTTCGTGTCTCTACCATACCATGTGGCCACGCCATCCATCTACAGTATTTACTTCTCTGCCCCCCTCTTGTTCTTTTCCCATCATTCTTGACAGTTGTCACCAGCTCTCTATTTTATTTTATTCTCATAACGTGTTGAAATTGTTTGGACTGTCTACGTATAATTTCTCTAATCAGTTTACGATTTTCATTTGTTTCTTGTAGGACTTGCTCATTAGTTTTCCTGTCTGCCAATGGTATTTTTTGCATTTTACTCACAATTCCACTGCCATCAGATGTTTTTCAGCATGTCTGCTCATTGTCCACGTCTGGCCTCGATACGCAAGTATAGGTTCTATATAGCACTACAACACTCTTTTCTCTTTGCAATCGACATATTTTTATTAATCATTATGTTTTCCATCTTGCAAAAGGCTACCCTCGCCATAGCGATTCTTTTTGCAATCTCTTCAAGGCAGCTCCCTCAGATGTTTTGACTGTTCTGAGATAATTGTATGAGTATTGTTCACATGTTTAATAACATCCTCATTTATATTGTTGTATTTCGTTCTTCCTAGTGACGACCATAATCTTCCTTGAACTGCCAGAGTAACTAACGACGATTACCTGAATGAAACTAGAACATTATATACAACAATAAAAAAGAGACAAACGACTCTTTTTGTCATCTGATAATAAGAGACGCATTGGAGAACACCGTGACGTCGGGAAAGATCAGTGGGGAAAAAGGCAGGGGCAGGCGAAGTGAAATGATGCTGGAATAATTTAGATGGTGAGATGGAGGAATATCATGAGCAGATTCTATCCAGAATGCCAAAGACCGAGATCTGTGGAGAGACATGGACGATTACACGAACTGGCAAGGCACTTGATGATGATGATGATGATGAGAGCAAGGAAGAATAGATTGCCAATCCTTCCATCACTTTAGCAAGCGACGACGCCTAAGTGTTGAACCTATGTCCGACGGTGCTCATCATCACATTACCATGGCAGTTTGCTCTCAACTTCGCTAGCGTGTCTCCCTCCGCTGTAAATATGTACACACACACACTCACACACACACACACACACACACACACACATATATATATATATATTCTTCTTCTTCTTCTTCTTCTTCTTCTTCAGCATTCCGAGCCATTGAGGTTCTTTGCTGCAAATACAATCTGTCTCCATTCGTCTCTCTGGTGGACCTTCTCTTGCCAGTCGTTGATTCCAAGTGCTTGTAGGTCTGTGTGTATATTATCTCTCCACCGCCTTCTTGGTCTACCTCGGGGTCTACGGTCATTTATTTCCTGAGTGTAAGCGAGTTTTGTTTCCCTATTATCTTCCATTCTTTCTATATGCCCCAGCCATTGTAGTCTATTAGCCTTCATGATACCAGTGATTAGCGGGGACTTAAACAAATCATAAATGTCTTTGTTACTTCTTCTTTTCCACTCTCCACTTTGTGTATCCCTAATGGGTCCAAAGATGCGTCTTAAAATTTTGTTCTCAAAGGTTTGTAACAAGGCTTCGTCTCCTTTCGTTGTACTCCAGGTTTCAGAGCCATACAGCACAACTGGTCTGATCAGTGTTTTGTATATTGTGATTTTGGTGTTACGAGATAGCGCCTTTGATTTTAGTAGATGTTGTAGTGCATAGTATATCTTATTTCCAGAGTTGATTCTAGTTTGTATTTCTTCCCTTATGATGTTGGAGCAGTTGAAGATTGTACCCAGGTATTTGTATGTTTCCGTTCTTTTAATGGTCATATTATCTATCTGTATGTGGCCAGAGTTTTTAGCCATTCCGTCTCTTGAAATTACCATATATTCTGTCTTATCTTGGTTGATAACCAGCCCCATCTGTTGGGCTTTTTCCTTTAAGTGAGTCAATATTTCTAATGTCTTTTGTTCACTTTGCCCTATAATATCTATATCATCTGCATAACCAAGCAGCTTGGATGTTCCTCCAATATCACATTCCTCCTTTACCTTCCTTACAACTTTCTCTCTATATATATATATATATATATATATATATATATATATATATATATATATATATATATATATATATATATATATATATATATATATATATACTCACAGTACGATTATAAATTTAGAATTTAGACACCATTCAAATGTTTAATTCTGTATTGTTATCTTGACTTACTGATTGTGCTTTGAATATGTTCCTGTAAAAATGTATGTTATTTATAATACATATATTTATAATTATAAAGCTGTTAATTCACGAAGTGACTTAATGTCGACAGGGAAATTGGAGACAAGCCAGACATTGTAATTTACTTCGTCAATATTGTCTCGAGCCAATTAGCGCAAACTCAATCCGCCGGTGTTAGAGTAAAAAGTTCACCCAAGAAATAATCAGCCCTGAGTTCAACATTTTCCAAAAAATTGATTTAACTAAACTGACATTAATTCGAGTAACATTTCAAGAGTGTTAAAAAGCATGCACCACCATTTTATTCCCGCCATTTTCATTATCAAACAAAGTACATACACAAGTTAGAAACTTTGTGATTGTAAGCAATTAAACAAAATAATTTATATGTTAAAGTTTTATCTACATTATTAAATTTTATCCTATTTTGTGAGCGTAGTTAACAAAAGCACGCTAGTTTACTATATGCGTGCTTGCGTTAGAAGTTTACTTAGTATGTTAATTAAACGTACCGTACGTACTACGTGGTTTAAGTCTGCCCTGTAATTATCCGCTGCTACTATACTGTGGATATAAAGCAAACATTCAATATTGGTAGAATCAATTTACCTGTAAGAAATAGCTAGATAGTATATATCACGATTAACCAGGTTAAACGGTTGTGTGTTAGATATTGTGACTGGTGTCAAGTTGTGCACAGTTTAAGTACACTATGCTGAATAGATAGACAGACTGACCGACATATTTATAGGCACACAGGCTGATACATCAACTGATTGACAAACATATACAGAGGCAAACGTATAGCAAGATAGGCAGACACATTGAAAGACAAACGACTAGACCGAGATAAGCAGAGAAATTATCCTTCAGCTGTATAGACAGATAACTAGGCCCGACAAATAGACAGGCAGACAGACAGCTAGATGGACAGCCATTTGGGAGCTAGGTCGTCAGATATTGCATTTCAGATACTTCTGTTCCACAAAAGGGATCATATTGTTCCCTGTTCATGTTGTCTCTAATATTCATCAAGATGTTTTCATTATATAAGTGAAACAAATCAGGAGACAAAACGCAGCCCTGTCTGACTTCCTGTTCTAAAGCCAATTAATATGTTGTTTCATCACATAATCTAACGGCTGCCTCTTGTTTACAGTGGAACGTTATTATGATCTGTGTTAACTGATTAAGTGCCATTGGATGATAAATCGTATGATTCGAACTCCAGTAACTGCCATGGGTTTATAAATCAAATTATAGTTAACATATCAATACTTTAGTTTTCCCTATGCAAATTCCTTTAATTTGATATAAAATACATCATGTCTGCTACCATATGAACAACTTTGAAGTCATAACCGTGGCACACCCGTAGTTCCCATTTCCCGCTATCCATTTATGCTGGGTCCAAAATTACTTATTTTTTGGCGCAGAATCCCTTAATTGTAACAGAAAGACAATCTCTTTCACATGTTTCATCATTCAAAATGTTCTTCGCAGCTACATTTCTTTGTGTTGCCATAAAACAAGAGTGGTGATCTTGTACTCTGCCCTTTTCTTCTTGTTCTATTGCTCTCCTGTTTAGTATTTCTTTGTCTTCCGTACCTCTAATTCGTCTCAAGCTAGATTGTCCTATGGTTCTTTTTTCTGTTATTTACTTATAAAGTCTTTTCATGTTTAATAAAAAACTTTGTGCGTGACTTAGAGAGGCACGTGTTTGGTTTCTGGAACATAATTTCATGTCATTCTTCTTTAGTACTAGAACACACAATGTTTTCATCCATTCCTTTGGTCGTATTCCTGTTTCCTCTACCTTGTTTTTTAACGCGTGATGTATTTCCACACTATATTCTCCACCAGTTAACAAAATCAAAACTTCTGCTGTGATGTTCTCATGTCATGTTGATTTTATTTTCTGACCGTCAGTTATTGTTTTCTCGACTTCATCTATTGATGGTTTTGACCCTTTCTCTTTTGATGTTTCATTGTTTACAGTTATGCCTTCATCATGTGTATGTTTCATGTATTTCCTATTTCCTGGCAGTGTCTTATCTGTCTGTTTAGTATGCCTTTCTGTTCTTTCATATTTCTTCCACTTTGGTATTTTTGGGTATGTGTCTTCGTTCTAAAGTTTCTGGTAATTGCCGGTAGTTCATTGGCCATCTTGTGACCTCGGCAATTCCCCATGTGTTTTTTCATCACTGCGCACTTGTTTTGAAAGAATTGCGTCTTGTTTCTTCGCCGCTTGTGTCTTATGTCTCTTGTTACGTATTTATGTTACCCGCATCTCATCATTTGCTATATTTGCTATCTTTTCTCTCTCTCCTCTCTGTATTCTTAGTTGTTTCTGTTTACACGCCTGAAATATTTCATTTTCCTCAATATTCATTAATTAATTAATTAATTAATTAATTCATTCATTCAGTAGCATGTCCTTTGCAGAACCTCACTCCCACAACAACCTTCCGGAAAACTCCTCGGTCATAAGCAAGATGTCCCGCGTCCGATACACCCATCTGGAGATCATCCGCCACATCCGGCACCCATCTTCTCTTTGGCCTTCCTCTTCCTCTCTTCCCATGCATAGACTCCTCCATTATTGTTTTCTCCAAACTTTCATGACGTTTCAAGTGACCAAAATATTTCAAGTTTCTTTGTTTTATGGTCTTTAATAGCCAAGCTTCTTCAATATTCAGCTCTTGAAGTATGGATGCATTTGTTCTTTTCTTTATCCAAGGTATTTTCTATCATGGTTGTTAAGGTTTCTTGGCAAGTTTTGCAGAAGGTAGTTTGCCATTGCTTTCCTTATGGGCAGTGACTGTACTAGTCGGTGGCCATAGCCATTGTCTCAACTGATGAGATCATCTGCCTGTCGCCGTAAAGTGCAGACCATAGCCAACAACAATCTGTCGGCTGCTCTCACACTCCATCCACCACCTGCATCCTGCTTCCATGGCTTCACGTAACCCTGATGTGGGGAGGGGGAGGGGGAAGGGTAAACAGGTACTCTACTTTGCCCAAGGATGTCCCGAAGACTAACGGAGGAAAGGAGGCGTCTTAATCACCTTTGAAAGGGGATACTCCTACCCCGCTAACCTTCCTCAACATTATGTATCTTAATGGGACTCAGAGGTGTTTCCAAGGCACCAGGACCGGTTTATATACTGGCCAAGACCTATTGACGCGTCTTCGTCGAGCGTCCTGGGCAACAGGTCCCTTTGGGGTCCTGGCTAAAGTCAGTAGGATCGCCGATTCCTCCGAAGTCGGAGAGTGTCTGCATGTATGGCGAGGAACCACCAGTCTGCACACCAATAAGTCAGACATGGGACAACGAATACTCATGCAAACCTCAGGTCCTGTATGACATCACACTGATGTTGGACAACAGGATGCCTTCATCCGACATACAGGACTTCGCGCTGGAGCTCAAGTCAACGAATACAAGCAAGCAAGCAAGCATGTATCTTAATAACCAATTATCTTATTAACCAATTATCCTAAGAACCAATTTTCGTAATAACCAATTTTCTTTAAACTGGTATTCTTGTTGGATAGATCGTGGACAAGCAGCAAGGAGAAGTAGATATCAGATGACATACAATAGATAACACATAACAATGCAAATCTAAAAGCAATCCTGTTACATCCACACACAGACATCGTCTATTTTAAACAAATCAGGGTACACAACTCAAGCCTGTCTGACTTCCATGTTCTATTTCAAACTAATCTGATGCATCACATATTCTCACGGCTGCCTTTTGTTCACAGTAGATTGTGTTTATAATTTGTATTAAGTGTAACTAGGAAGCCAATTCCTCACATATTTTCATAATTCCCCCTGCTTTTTCACAGCAACATTGTTTGTGTTATCTTTAAAGTAAGATTACAGATCTTTGTTGTTATCTCTGCATGTTTTTCTGTAATGTTTCTCATATTAAATATATTGTCATCCGTACCAATACCTCGTCTAAAGCTAGTTCGTATTATCTTTATGTGTCATCGATACCTCGATAGTGACCTCGTCTAATTGAAATGACGAGTATGATCCATGTAATAGTTGAACTAAATGACTATAATTGACCAACTAATTGTTTTAACGACTAGTATTGAACAAATACTTGAATTAATAAACATCAAGTGCCACACAAACTGATGTGGGCGATGATGCTTCTCCTAAGGCTTGGATCATTTCATGTGTTGAATCCCTCTCCTGCCATGACAAAAGCACTGTTAATAATTTTCTCTATCATCTTCCTCTATCTCTCTTTTCACAAATCTTTCCGGTTGTCACAACATGTTCCAGTGTTTGTGTCCACATGACATGGCCAAAACAGGATGCCTGTTTTTATTTTCTCTGACTTGGCGGATTATTGATGCATGACAAGGCAGACATGGTTGCGACCTTGTGGGAGCACGTGTACACCTCGGAGGAGCAAATGGATTACCATGGGTTGGCAAGAATGAGACAGCCAGGAGTGACGAGGGGATCTGGCCTACGCTAGACGCTGAGAGGGAAGGCGAGACGGACATCTAATCAGATTGCTACTGGTACTATTGGTGTTGGAACTCTTCGCTGGCTGCTGAAG
>JACEFZ010006981.1:0-45000 GCA_014155875.1 Cepaea nemoralis | reverse complement strand
AGGAGGAGGGAGGAGGAGAAGGGAGGATTAAGGGATGAGGAGGAGGGAGGAGGAGGAAGAGGGAGGAGGAGGAATGTGAAGGGGAGGAGGGAGGGAGGAGGTAGAGGGAGGAGGAGGAGGGAGGAGTAGGAGTGAGGAGGAGGAGAGGGAGGAGGAGGAAGGAGGAGGGGGAGGAGGAGGAGGAGGAGGAGGGAGGAAGAAAGGAGGAGGAGGGAGAAGGAGGGATGAGGAGGAGGAGGGAGGAGGAGGAAGAGGGAGGAGGAGGAATGTGAAGGGAGGAGGAGGGATAGGGAGGAGGGGAGGGGAAGAGGAAGAGGGTAGGAGGAAGAGGAGAGGAGGAGGGAGGAGGTAGAGGGAGGAGGAGGAGGGAGGAAAATGGAAGAGGGAGGAGGAGGGAGGAGGTAGGAGGAGGAGGAAGAGGGAGGAGGAGGGAGGAGAAGGAAGAAGGAGGAGGAAGAGGGGAGGAGGAGATGGAGAGGAAGATGAGGAGAGGAAGGAGGAGGAGAGGAGGAGAGAAGAGGGAGGAGAGGATGAGGTGGGAGAGGGAGGAGTGGCAGAGGAAGAGGTGGGGGAGGAGGAGGGGAGAGGAGAGATAAGATTGGAGAAGGATGATGGATGAGAAGGAGGTGAGGAGAGGTATAGGCGTTAAGGTATTGATGCAGTATTCTAGCATGAGAATTCTTTCTCGGATTAGGGATGACTTCTGAGAGACTTCCTCAGCCCCCTTCGGTTTCAGTTTATTATGATGGCCCGTGAAGAGTTCGTTTAGTAGAGTATCTATGAATTAGGATGTAAGGACCAGATTGCTTAGTGTCTTCCGTCTTTTTTCTCTGAGGAGGGATTTCTCGTCTTGAAAAAAGGGAGCTTGGACAGTCTGATCTCGGTTGAGACAGACTTATTCTCCTTCCTTCTTTCTGCTTCTTTTCTTGTGAAAGAGGTCTTCTTCGCTTTTTCTGCTTCACTTCTTCTGGATGCGTGGAGCTTGTGTCGCGAGATGCCTGCAGGCGGGGAGGAGGAGTTCTTTTTTCCTGTCTTGAGGTAGGAGGGATTCTTCGGACTCCGTTGGCGTGGAGCGTGCTAGGCGCGAGCCTGCCTTGCTCGTGCTTAATCGGCTCACTGTCGGACTATTACTTAACGTGCAGTGTGTTGGGAAGAATGGAGTTCGAGAAAGGAGGAGGGAGGTTTGCGTTTGAGGGAGAAGGGGTTCTTGAGGAGGAGGGCAATTACCCTAGGAGGAGGGTTTGAGGGATGTTTCGCTTCTTCTGAGGGAGGAGAAGAGTAGGAGGAGAGAGTTTCGCCATTCCAACTTCATAACTCGTCTAGTTCTTCCCTTCTACACGACGGTAGATAACTTCCTTAACATAAAAAGATGAGGTTATTGATATTGCCGTGGGTGGGGGCGAGGGATGGAGGAATATCAGCAGCAAATGATCAAAAAACAAAGACTGAAATCTACGGAAGCCATGAACGCCTACTCCAGCCGGCCACGCACTTGATGTGATGATTGCCGTGTGACGATTCTGTGTAGTCACGTCATTTTTCTTCCCTTTCCCTAGCGTTTGGTTCGGGGATTCTTTCATCATCATCATCATATAGCTTAATAGACCGTACGTATTTGTTGGGGTTGTTGTTGGAGGTGGGAGGGGGGATTTTGGGGGGTGTGTGAATTGGTCCAAAAAACCAAGGGGTTGGGGGGGGGGGGGGTGTGGTGTGGTGGTTTGGGTTGGTGGGGTGGGGGGTGGGGGGTGGGTGGGGGGGGGTTAGGGGGGGGGGGGGGGGGGGGTGGGGGGGGGGGGGGTTCGGTGGGGGGGGGGGGGGGGGGTGGGGGTTCATCATCATCAATCATAATTTAAGGGGGGGCGTTGGGAGGGGGAGTAGGGAGGAGGAGGAAGAAGAAAAAAAAAACTATGACAGGTGACAGCTTCTGGAATGAAGGAAGGCGTGTAGAAAATTTCATCTCAATCGGATGGGCCGTTTCGCGAACAAATAAAGGACATACATATTTACATATTTACATACATACACTTTGTTTTATAGATATAGATATATATCATCTCATCATGTTCCTCTTGTACCTTGCGGTGTCGAGGTGAAGTATAAACTTCGTGAGAGTGCCCGGTTATGGGCTTCATATATCGATATTCCCATGGACTCTGCTATTCCCTCCGTCCAACGTTTACGTGGTCGGCCTCTTCCTCTGTTTCCATCTGTACATCATTGCTTGTTGTGGTATGCTGTTGACTGGTAACCTACTTGCATGGCCAAACCATTTGACTTGCTGCTTTCTAATAAAATCTAGAGCTGCTTTAACCCCCACTTTAGTCCTGATTTCTTCATTTCTGATCTTATCTCTTCTTGATATGTTGAGTATTCTTCTCAGGAACCTCATTTCTGTTGTTGTGATTTTTCTTTTCTCTTTTTCTGTCATTGTCCAGGTTTGGCATTGGTAGCACAGAGTTGGTAGGAAGATTATGTTGTAAAGTGCTTTCTTAGTAGTTATTGATACATGTTTGTTCTTTAGTATTGGTGCCATTTGTCCAATGAGTTGATTTGTCTTATTGCACCTATTTTTGATCTCGTCTTCTGATCTGCCATTTGATGATATTATATTTCCAAGGTACTTGAAACTCTTTACTTGTTTCAAGGGATGTTCGTTTAGGTGAATGTTGTTGTTTGTTCTTCTTTAGTTACAGTCATTACCCCTGTTTTGCTTGTGCTAATTTTCATGTTATATTCCTACACATTTCGTTTAGACTATTCATGTGGTCTTGTAATTCAGCTTCTGATTTTGCTATTAGTGCTTGGTCATCCGCAAACAGGAGTTCTCTAATGGTTAGATGTGCAGATGGTTCTTCTTCTGTGTTCTCGTAATGCGGTATTCTTGCTGTGTGTGTGTGTGTGTGTGTATGTATGTGTGTGTGTATGTGTCTAATTTAATATGTTTCTGTAAAGACTTGCCTCAAATAAATAAGACAGATTCTACAGGTAAAGAATTGCCTCAAGCAAATTAAAGTTACAATATTTTTTTTATTTTTTTTTTTTTTTTTTTATAGAAGTGACAATTTGACCGCTAAACTAAATTCAATAAACATCGAAACCGGAGTGGTGTAAAAACTAATCTTTACAAACTTACAAAATAGATCAGTAAATCGTACTGACTGGTAAATGTCAGCAATTTAGAGTCAATATCGATGGAGGATTTATTAACCGATTACGTAATGCATATCATTAGCATGGTTGATTTGATTTGCATTTCTATGACTGTGGCCACATTTGGAATCTGTGCCAATTCAATGAATATTTTTATATTTTCGAAACTGGACCTCAAAGACAGTACAAATATTAGCCTTTTGGCGCTGTCTGTGTCTGATTTGTGTTTGCTGACTGTGTCTGTAATAACTACTTTATTGTATTTCGTAGCTTTAGGGAGCGAGGCTGCTGAAATTTATATTACAAATATCAGAGTGTTTATTCTTGGGAGAATGTACTTTTCTTTTAAACGGATAAGTAATTGGATTATGGCTTTTATCTCGTGTGAGAGATGTTTGTGCATTGTTCAACCAATCAAAGTGCGCCATTTAATAACACAACGAAGATCTATTGTAATCCTGCTTGTGATTGGTGTAACCATGGTAGCGTCATTTGCACCAATGGATATGCAAGCTGGTTTCGTGTTTAGACTAACTACCGAAAACAACAAAACGTTGCCAGTATCCATTTCGTTTGGTCATTTGTTTTCACTGATTTCTTTATCAACTGCAATCTCCTTCACACTAACGATCCTGACACTTGCTTGGGTTATCATCTGCACAAGTGTATTGATCTTTTCTCTCCATCAAAGCAGCAAGTGGCGGGCACAAGCAACTCGTGGACAACTTACATCCCACATGGCATCGACACGTGACACAGACGTTCACACGTCTGCACGTGACACAAAAGTTATCAAAATGGTTATCTTATTATTATTAATTTTCTCTGCCGCATTTGTTCCCGAATGTGTAACTTTGTTTGCGCAGACCTTAGTGTCTGAACTATCATATTCTGGAGTTTATACAAACGTAGTCTATCTTATTGTCACTGTTACTGAGAATATATTTGTTGTCAGCGCGACTGTTAATATTTTTGTTTACTTGAAGATGAGCTCCAAGTACAGGCAAACTTTTATGTTGTATGTTTGCAAACCTACTAAAAACAAAAGGGTTTTCATGTAATTCTACAAAGTGACTTTGTTGAAGCTTTTGGGATATTTATTGAAGACAAAATCCTAATCTAACAGCCATTTTAAATAGCTACGAACTTTCGTCGTTCACCCCTAGACGACAATACCAGTTCATCAAAGAGAACAGCTGTTTTAACCCAGTAAGCTTGGTTGAATCCCATAAAGACTGTCATTATATGAAGTGGGTGGCGGCCCAACATAACTTTTCTCTGTTCATGAATATGTTTGAGCACCCTGGAAGGCAATGTTTAGCTATTCATTTTACCAGATTGTACAGTTACAATATCATTAATGTATCTCCTAGAGTTAGTTGAGTTACAACACGAAAGGAGAAAGAACGTAGGCTTCACCTGTTTGTTGTCATCATTGAGCATGTTGGGTTTTTGATTGTTTTGTGAACAGCTTACGTCAAAGACTAATTCCACTGGGGCACCCAAACTAGACCGGCTGTCTGACAGACGGATAGTTGTGATCATTGGTCTTTCTAAAAATACAAGATATATAAGTCACACCACATCGTGGAATTAACTTATACATCTCAATACTATAAAGCCGGGGCCTAAATTAGAGACCATGTGTTGCCCTTCACGCTGGGGTCATTCTCTCCTTGCCTAAGTTTACTCTAAGCAGGGGTCACCGAAAACTTTTTTCACGGCGGGCCGGTAACTGCACAATGAACGAGCGCGGGCCGCATACTCATTCTGTACAATATTGCGGCCACCTCCGTGGCGAAGGTCTTACGACAGCGGGTCGTAATTCCAGTCTCACTAAAAAACCGCCGTTTGAAACTTAGTTGCGCGCAATTTGGCAGCAGACCGCGCTGCGCTGGTCTTTTGCGCTATGGTACGGGTGCGGGTCGTTCAGAAAACAATCGCAAACTATTGAACGTAAACTTGCCAAGACATCAACAACAGCAAAAAATGCTGGTGTTGACTGCCAACGTCCTGTAAAGGATATGCAACTACCTTTAACAATACTTGCAAACCAGAACGAAAGCTCTGGGAAAAAAGACGAAAAACTAAGTTAATCATCAGTGACTGGCGCGCAATGCACAAAAAACAAAGACAACCAACATATTTATTTACTTAAAAAAGTTGTCAAAGAAAGCGACGTTAGCAAAAAGATAGTTACATCAGACCTATTGTGCACATATCCGAATCTCACAAACTAAGCAGCATAAAAGATTAGTGAGATTTGTAAAACTGATATTTGGCTTTTAAGATATCATCAATGTTTGGTTTGGAATTGCTGCATCCAACAATACAATTGCTTTCCGATGCTCATCAGTCAATCTCGTTCGTTGTGTTAACTTCACATATTTCATGTTTGAAAATGTTTGCTCACAGACATAAGTTGTTTCAAACACTGATGCAATACCTCCGGCAGTTTCGGTTTCAGAAATTCATCATCAGGTAAGCAGCGATAAATTCAAAAAGCTTCCCTACTATGTGCTTCTCTTTCAACAAGTCATTTGCTTGCACATCAATTAGCTCTAACTTTAGTTCAATTGGTACATCATCAAGGTTACAATAAAACGAATTCTGGAACAGAAGAATGTCACTGTCAATTTTGTGAAGATCTGAAAATCTCTCCAAACAATACTTCTTCAAGTCACGAATAATTTTTTTTCGGAAAATCGAGGTTGACATCTTCGGCGATTGTAGCGCAAAGCAACTTAAAACTGTGAAAATGAGAAACGTTTTCACTTTTCAGTTGTGCTTCGAACAATGACAGCTTTCTCCGAAATCCTTTGATGATTTTGTAGAGATCATTGACGAGGTTATCCTTTCCCTGAAATTTCAAGTTCAGTTCATTCATGTGGGACGTGATGTCTACCAAAAAAGACAACTTTGACAGCCAGGTATGATCTGACAGCTGTGAATCAGCTCTACATTTTTCAGTGAGAAAAACATCTATTTCGTTTCAGAGCTTGTAAAAACAAAACAGGACTTTGGTAGCTATGCCACCTCACTGATGTGTGATAAGGCAAGTCACATAATTCAGAATCAATTTCTTAAAGAAAAGTCTGGAACTGATGGTGATTGGGTGCATGTCCCCGAATAAAGTTCATAGCAGAAACCACTGGTTTCAATACAAAGAAAATATCTAAGTCTTTCCCACAGAGTGCTTGGTGATGTATGATGCAGTGTATGAACAGAGCGGCCGATTTTGCAAATCTTCCAACTGAGTCCTGATCTGCTCCATCAGACCCTTTCTCACTCCAGCCATGTATTTTAATCCATCAACTGTAACACCCCGAAACTGATTCCTCTGAAGGTTATAGTCTTGCAAAATTGTTTGCACTTCCATGAAATGAAAATGTCTTTTGCAGTTGTTGTTCCATGCATGCTGCAAACGGATGCCAACTCTTCCGTTATCTGAAAGTCCAAATTGACACCACGAATTAAGATGAGAAATTGTGACGTACTCGATATATCAGTAGATTCATCCAGCGACTGTGAATACTACAACAAGTTCCTAGGTTTTTGCATATCTGTAACACTATGTTCTCTCCAAGTTCTTCTGTTCTTCGCCCGACTGAACTTACGGAAAAGCATATAGTTCCAAACAAAACGGCTTTCTTTGGACACAAGTCATTTGCTGCTTCCATCATACACTCTTTGATAAAGTTGCCATCAGTAAACGGTTTTCCTCGTTCTGCCATTTTATGCACAATTTTGTAACTTGTATAAGTGACAGATTCATTTTCAGCAAACTTTCTCGTGAAGAGATTTCTTTGTGTTTCTAAACCACGATTCTTGGACTCATATTTCTCAGAGCGTAACTTTCCAGAAAACTTTGAATATGTTGATAGATGTTTTGTTTCGTAGTGACACCGAAGATTGTACTCTTTCAAAACGGCAACTTTCGCTGCATATACGCAACTAGTTGTCTGGTAGGACAGACACTTGGATCATCGCACAGAGTTCCTTGAGCAATGTAAACATTTGCGTAAGGATCTGCTCCAGCAGAACAGTTGAAATAAAAAAAAAAAACAGGCCTGGAGACCAGCTCGATTAACACCATGACCGGGGAACTCTTCTGAGCTGGGAATAATATTTTCATAATAACACGAGGTTTCTATCTCATTTTTATGCTACTGTTGCTACTTTATTGCCTCTATTCATACTAGTAGTTCACTTACCTATCACTGTCAAACAAAGAAATTCTTGTTACATACCTACAAAATAGATGACTGGCAAAAAGAAGTAAATATTTCTGGAGCATCGGACCTATGTTGACAGCCGGACTCATATGGGGAGGGAATGATGTGTGTGTGTGTGTGTTCGTGTGTGTTTGTGTGTGTGTGTTGCCATGGAAACTATGGTAACGTCAGAGCGTAGGCGGCACTACCACTAGCCGGAGAAGAACTTAAGATGGCGCTAAATAAGCACACATTACAATAAACAGGAAAATATAGATACAATAATGTATAATTAAAAATAGTAAATTTAAGACACATAGCAGCCATGAGGTCTCCGCACGTGTGAATATCTTATATTATTCTAAACATAATATTTACATTTAAATTGTATCACAACGTCTCGTGTTCCATGCTTTATATCAAGCAACTTCGAGTACCGTCGGCGGGCCGGATGAAATGACGTTGCGGGCCGGATACGGCCCGTGGGCCGTAGTTTAGTGACCCCTGCTCTAGAGGAAAGATAACACCAATACATCTGGAATAAGACAAACTGCAGAAGCTGCTGGGTCAACAAAACAATTCTCTAAGTGTGCACCTATTGGAGCTTGTATCCTAGACCAGTTGCCGACCAAGGCTTAGGGTCTGGTCTGCCCTGCCATGATGTTTAGTGCTTAGATTGTATGACCTCGCACTAGGATAAGGCTTGTACCCTCCCAATTGCGCGCTCCCTCCCGAAGCCGTTGACACAATGTGGGGTGTCGCGTTTGGTGAGCGCTTCCAACATTCTGCGCTAACAGATGGCAGGTAGTAATGTCTACTGTTATACGTTAGCTCAGTAACACCGACTAATCCCTGACTGACTATGGTAGACAACAACAGTAGTACTACGACTACTATATCAGTACATGAACAGTTGAGCATGACATCATTGGTACCACATGTATAGTGACACTCATAGAGAATATTTAAAAAAACAAACAAAAAACTAACTACAAGGCAGTGACAAGCAAATCAAATCAACTTTATTTTAAAAGGGTCACAAATTGGGTACGCAGGCCCGTCTTACATTCGGCCCTTCCAATCACTCATCGTTCGTTCATCAAGAGCATTATACATTCACATAGGAAGAAAAAAAAAACATTGTGAAATGAATGTTGTAAACATAAATAAGACAAATTACCATGTTATGAGGCCCATCTCCCACCTACCCACACATCATCCCACCCACACACACCCCCACCTACCCACACACACATACCCAAGGACACATACATACCCACCAACCGACTCATCCCCCTCCCGCATATCCCTCAACCACACACACTGCCCTCACCTGTTCCCCCAACCCAAACACACTCGCCACCCACACAAACATCCCCCACCAACCCACACATCCTGCGCCCACCTACATACATATCTTAACCCACTCACCCATCCCCCACCCACACATCCTCTCCCACCCACACCTCAAACCACCCATCCCCCAATCACACCTCCATCGACCACATATTCCCCACCCACGCACACATATCCCCCACCAACCCACACATCACATATCAACTCACACATCCCCAAACCATACACACACATCCCCACCAACTGACATCTCCCTACCCACCCACACACACACACACACACACACACACACACACACATCTCCCTAACCACCTATACGTCCCCAATCCACTCACACACACGCCACCACCGACACATACATCCTTCACCCACCCACACATGCCCTAACCCACACCCCCCACCACACATATCCCCCACCCACACATCACACACATCCCCTACCACACAACATTCCCAACCCATCCACCAACACATACTCACTCATACATCCTCCACTACGCACCCACACACTCCCACCCACCCACCCCAACCAAACATCTCTCGATCACACATACCCCCACCCACACACATCCTCCACCCACTCACGCATCCCGCCCCAACACATACACATCCCTCACCCACCTACACATCCCTAAGCCACTCACACACCCCCACCCACACATTCCTCATCCACGCACACATCCCCCACCCACACACCCCACCACCCACACATGCTTCCCCCAACCATCACACATTCCCTACTCACCCACACATATCCCCCACCCATACACACAACCCCGCACCCATCACACACATCCCCCACCCACACACCACACACTATCCCCCACCCACACACATATCCTCACCCACCCACCACAAACATACCCCCACCCACACACCATGCACACATCCCCCACCAACACACCACACACATATCCCAAACCCACACACCATACACTTCTCCCCACCCGCCCTTACATCCCCAATCCACCCACACACATCCCCTACCCACACAACCCCGCCACCTACACATACTTCCCCCAAACCATCCACACATCTCCACCCACCCACACACACATCCTCCGCACCCGTCCCATACACACATCCTCCACTCATACAGACATCCACCACACCCATTCCCACACCCCTACTTTCACCCCCACACATCCATCCACACATCCCACCAACACCCACAAATCTCACTACCAACCAACACCCACACACCCCAACCCATCCAAACGCACACCCCCCCCTCCACACACACACATATATCCCCATACTCACACACATACTCCACACACACACTCACACATCCTCACATCTAGACACATACATAATGCCTCACGTGAGCATTGAAACTAGTATGAACAAACTCCCACACTTTACTCACACACATACACTGACAATTGTCGTGAGCAGTCTCATAAAAATGTTAAACATGGAGAAAAATGTGTACATATACAGTGTGTGACGTAAAAAAATAGTGATGCTCCCACACACACACACAGATACACACAGAGACAGACAGACACACACACACACACACACACACACACACACATTCACTTTCACGCTCACTCATGCTGTCTCTTATTCACACTCGCTGACTCTCTCACTCAAACTACAGTAATGTACATACGTTCATATTATACGTGATAAAATAAAATGGTATTCAAGTGATAATATGACAGATGGGAATACACAAACATATGGATTCGCGTGTTACAAGACATGCGTCTGCTCAACTCTCTCTCTCTCTCTCTCTCTCTCTCTCTCTCTCTCTCTCTCTCTCTCTGTACTCTTGCATATACACACACTCACACGCATGCGTGCGTGCGCGCACACACACACTAACACATCCACTCTCCCACTGTCTCACTCTCTCTCTCTCTCTCTCTCTCTCTCTCTCTCGATCACTGTCTCTCACTCTCTCTCTCTCTCACACACACACACTCACTATTTCCCTCATTCATTCACTCTCTCCATCTTCATTCACTTTATCTCTAACTCTCTTACTCTGCCTCTCTCTCACTCATACACAGACAGACACACACCTTCACGCTATCACTCAATGTTTCACTCACTCTCTCTTACCCTAGCGCACTAACTCACTCACTCACTCTTTTACTCTCTCTCTCTCTCTCTCTCTCTCTCTCTCTCTCTCTCACACACACACACACACACACACACACGCGCGCGCACATACATAATAACATGAAGTTTAATAAGATAAGTAAAATGTTAAACACATGTAACATTTTATTAATGAACAAGCTGGGGATGGACGTTTGGCCATTTTCATGCAAACATTATCATCCCGTCAAAGGTGTTATGAATCCTCATTAATCTCAAAATCATTTCCTTGGTTTTGGAATAAACACAAACATCAACCCCAATTCCCTAGATGAACAAATACTATACATCTATTAGTGGAGTTATAATAATAATGAGTCTTGATCATGAACTCCAGCTTCCAGTGATTTTGGAACCCACTTGTAAATAAAAAGTTATGCGAAATTAAATACAGTTGGTCCATTGTGTGAGTGTTATTCTGGATCAGGTATGATAATAATTGAGTTATCTCTCCACTTCCAGGTACAAGCTGAAATTACCCTGAATTCCTCAAGATGATACAGGTTTATCTGGTTTTTGTGGTTGGATGACACTCTTGCCTGTAAGTTCTTTCAAAAAGAGGCTTAATCATCACTCCAGTCAGGAGCTCCCATCAAGAGGCATGTCTATATCAGGATGGATCTAACCCTTCCTGAAATTCCAGCATCAAACATATATCTACTGATATCATAAATGCTTCTATATGATTATCAGAAATGGAAGAAGGTTAAAAAAACAAAAAACAAAGAAAAACAAGGAAAATAAATAAAGGGAATTTTGACCCCAGCGAAAAATAAACAAGGTGGGGAGGGGGGGGGGGAGGGTCTCTGTGTCCCCCAACAGTTATCAACCCCATAGCTGGGTCCTCTCCATCCAATCCTCCATTACAGGGCGCTCAATGTTTAGACTACCAGATAAGCAGTGTCATCTTCGCCCATGCCTGTCCCCATGGTCTCTAGGTTGAATAATACCTTGATCGATTCTGAATTTGATAACCATGATACATTTGCCTACCATTCACCTTTGTACATAATTAATTTCTCTAGTTATCCCTCCATTTAAAAGAAAAGCCCCCGCACATTATGAGTCTTAATTCATTCCTAAATGCAATGCGTATTTACTTATAAATAATCTAAGTGCATTATGTCATCATTCATTACACCATTCATCTACAAGTATATATCTATGTACACCATTCATCTACAAGTATATATCTATGTACACCATTCATCTACAAGTATACATCTATGTAATAATTCCTCTACAAGTTTGATCTATGTCCACCATTCATCTACAAGTATAGATCAATGTACACCATTCATCTACAAGTATCGATCTATGTACAACATTCATCTACAAGTATATATCTATGTACAACATTCATCTACAAGTACATATCTACGTACGCCATTCCTCTACGAGTATATATCAATGTACACAATTCCTTTAAAGTATATATCTATGTACACCATTCATCTACAATTATATATCTATGTACACCATTCATCTACAAGTATATATCTATGTACACCATTCATCTACAATTATATATATATGTACACCATTCATTTACAAGTATATATCTACGTACACCTTTCGCCTGCAAGTATATATATATCTATGTACACCATTCATCTACAAGTATATATCTATGTACACCATTACTCTACAAGTAAATATCTACATACACCGACCCTCTACAAGTATATATCTATATACATCATTCATATACAAGTATATATCTATGTACACCATTCCTCTGCAAGCATATATCTACATACATCATTCATATACAAGTATATATCTATGTACACCATTCCTCTACAAGTCGCCCGTGTGTTGCCGGGGCCCATATAGGGCGGGGGGGGGGGAGGGGCAAAGAATAGTAACACGGTTGCCCACCGTGCACGTCGTAAGAGTCGACTAAGGAGGCTATGGTCCCGTCGCCCTGCTACTGAGTGAGTGCGTGGCGCGACGCGACAATGTGAGCTGTGAATTTCACGTGGAATGCTTTTGCATCTGTCCGCGGTTGTTTTTAGAGTGAACTGCATGTTCGGAACGATGACGACCGGCTGTTGCTGGATTGACTGGTTTGCCTTTTCGGTTCACGAGTGCTTTTTTTCAGGAGAATCCTGGGAGTCGTCGTTGTAGCTACGGAGTTCGTGCTTTGTGCGGCGCTTTTGGTGGGTTGCCCTGCGGAAAGAGACCGCGCCATATGAGATAAAACTCGGGTCAATGAAGTCTCTCCGGTGACTGCTGTTTCCATCGACGATGAACTGTATTTTTTGTGTAGGGCTTTTGTGTTGGCATTCTGGCGGCAGCATTATGCACAGTGCACCTGTGCGGGCTGTTGGCTTGCTGACACTCCTGTCTATTCCATTGTTCACATGGGGCAGTGAAGAGCATTTTGTGTGATATTCACTGGCGCAGGAACGGAGCAATATGGGGACGACCAGTTGCCGTGATGTTGGAACCGCGACTAACTAACTAACTAACTAATTCCTCTACAAGTATATATCTACGCACACCATTCCTCTACAAGTATATATCTACGCACACCATTCCTCTACAAGTATATATCTATGTACACCATTCCTCTACAAGTATATATCTATGTACACCATTCCTCTACAAGTATATATCTATGTACACCATTCCTCTACAAGTATATATCTATGTACACCATTCCTCTACAAGTATATATCTATGTACACCATTCCTCTACAAGTATATATCTATGTACACCATTCCTCTACAAGTATATATCTATGTACACCATTCCTCTACAAGTATATATCTATGTACACCATTCCTCTACAAGTATATATCTATGTACACCATTCCTCTACAAGTATATATCTACGCACACCATTCCTCTACAAGTATATATCTATGTACACCATTCCTCTACAAGTATATATCTACGCACACCATTCCTCTACAAGTATATATCTATGTACACCATTCCTCTACAAGTATATATCTATGTACACCATTCCTCTACAAGTATATATCTATGTACACCATTCCTCTACAAGTATATATCTACGCACACCATTCCTCTACAAGTATATATCTATGTACACCATTCCTCTACAAGTATATATCTATGTACACCATTCCTCTACAAGTATATATCTATGTACACCATTCCTCTACAAGTATATATCTATGTACACCATTCCTCTACAAGTATATATCTATGTACACCATTCCTCTACAAGTATATATCTATGTACACCATTCCTCTACAAGTATATATCTATGTACACCATTCCTCTACAAGTATATATCTATGTACACCATTCCTCTACAAGTATATATCTACGCACACCATTCCTCTACAAGTATGTATCTACGTACATCATTCCTCTACAAGTATATATCTATGTACACCATTCCTCTACAAGTATATATCTACGCACACCATTCCTCTACAAGTATATATCTACGCACACCATTCCTCTACAAGTATATATCTATGTACACCATTCATCTACAAGTATATATCTATGTACACCATTCATCTACAAGTATATATCTATGTTCACCATTCATCTACAAGTATATATCTATGTACATCATTCCTCTACAAGTATATATCTATGTTCACCATTCATCTACAAGTATATATATCTATGTACACCATTCCTCTACAAGTATATATCTATGTACATCATTCCTCTACAAGTATATATCTATGTACACCATTCATCTACAAGTATATATCTATGTACACCATTCCTCTACAAGTATATATCTATGTACACCATTCATCTACAAGTATATATCTATGTACACCATTCATCTACAAGTATATATCTATGTACATCATTCCTCTACAAGTATATATCTATGTTCACCATTCATCTACAAGTATATATCTATGTACACCATTCCTCTACAAGTATATATCTATGTACATCATTCCTCTACAAGTATATATCTACGCACACCATTCCTCTACAAGTATATATCTATGTACACCATTCATCTACAAGTATATATCTATGTACATCATTCCTCTACAAGTATATATCTATGTTCACCATTCATCTACAAGTATATATATATCTATGTACATCATTCCTCTACAAGTATATACCTACGTACATCTACAGCCTTGCTGTCCTAGTTATTTCCTGTGATCTCATCTATATGTATAGTGTATTTTAAAGAGTGTTACCAGTCTTGAATTTGTGAGTTTTCGGTTATATTAATAGCTTGAAACTTCTGAAGAAGATGAATAGTGCCATTTCTGTGTTTGTTGAGGAGGCCCCTCGTTCACTCGATGTGTCTCTCGTGTCTGGCCATGCCAATGCCCCCTGCCGAGTATGAATGTATAAGAGTGACAACTTTTAATGTAGCCAAAATATTTGATTTGCCTCTTGGTATAAGCAGTCTCTTTCGAGACAAGCTTCTCTGTGACAACGGGAGTATCTGCTGCCAGCAGTATTTGCTATGAAACTACCTTTACCTTTTATGTAATGTGATAACAGAAAAAAAGAAGCCCGATGAGCGATGAACATATACCTCTTCAGTTATAATCATCGTCATGTGCCATGCCGATCAGTGGTAATTATTTTGCATCTCTGGATCATTAGTGTCGTGGACTAGCTCTGTGTTCTTGTCTTGACAATACAACATGGTCAACCCATCAAGATTTTGACTTCTCTCTTCAGTCACACGCAGACTACCCCAGATGAAGCGTCAGCAGTCTAGTTAAAGGAGTCCCGGTTGTAGCGGTGAAGATTGGTTGGCTGTTGCTTGTGTGGCTATGAGAGGATAGTTGATTTCTAAGATGGTCATAAGTAATTGTATATGATACTGTCAAGCTTTCATATGCGGTGTCTGCGAAGAATAATTGGTATTAAGTGGCAAGACAAAATCACAAATACTGAAGTATTGGAAAGATCAGGTTGTGTGACGGTGTGTTCCATGCTCAGTCTTCGTAGACTTAGATGGATATCAATTTGGGAACCAGTTGAGGCCACTGAAGCAGTTACATAAATAAACACACGTAGTATTTTTTTGGCGCTCACAGAAGGAGAAGAAAGAAGTAGTGACTAGAGGACGCACTAGACAACATAAAATTTGAAAGCTATAATTACCGACGGGATTCGAACCTCGGCGGGACCTCGAAATTGGAGGTGACAGGTTCGAATCCCGGTCGGTAACTATAGCTTTCAAATTTTATGTTGTCTAGTGCGTCCTCTAGTCACTACTTCTTTCTTCTACTTCTGTGAGAGCCAAAAAAATACTACGTGTGTTTATTTATGTAACTTACATGGATAGGACACCTTAGGAGGATGGATGATGATAGAATACCAAAGGACATCTTTTTGGTGAATTACAGATAGGTAAGAGATCTCAGGGTCGGCCTCTACTACGATACAAAGATGTGTGTAAGCGGGACATGATTGATACAGGAATTGATAATGCACATTGGGAGCAAATCGCCGCTGAACGTGTTGCACGGAGGGCAAATATCAGACATGGAATAAAGACAAAGGAGAAAATTATTGCAGATAAGTCACACACAGGGCGTGTGAGACGTAAGATGGTGCATGATGGTGAAAATGAGCACGTGTTCACATGCATCCACTGTGGACGAACATTTTCAGCGCTAATTGGTCTTAATGGTCACATTCGCCACCGCCATGGGTTGTAGTTATTATGCCGTTTTGAAACACAATGTAAGAAACTATCGTTTGTCAAGACGGCAAGGTGCCAATGTATGATACTGTGTGGTTGCCTTGAATATTTGTAAGAGAATGAATATGCATGCTCTAAGCTCTCGTCTGCGTAACCCCGTTTATCCCGTTAGAAACATAACAGGGGATGATTTGGCAGCAGACCGCCTTGTGTTAGTTTTCAGACAATGGTATGATTGCCGGTCGTTTAGAAAGCAATAGAAAAATACTGAACGTAAATTTGCCAAGAAATTACAAACAGCCAAAATTGCTATGGTTGACTGCAACGTTCTGTAAATGATATGTAACTTTAATTTAAATGGTTAATAAGTTTGTGATACATTAAAACATAACGATAGATTTTGGCATATACCTCTTCTACATATACCTTGTTGACATATACTTGGATGACATATACCTGGATGACATATACCTTGTTGACATATACCTGGATGACATATACCTTGTTGACATATACCTGGATGACATATACCTTGTTGACATATTCCTGGATGACATATACCTTGTTGACATATACAGCGTTACCATATACCTTGGTTACATATACCGTGTTGACATATACCTGGATGACATATACCTTGTTGACATATACTTTGTTGACATATACCTTGCTGACATATATGACACTATGTGATGTATATGTCGGTTGACAGGATTCATGACACTATTTCATTATCTGTGCTATGTACGCGACGAGATGCAGCGATATATGTGCCATACATTACGTGCATCCTCATTATTCTAACATCACTACATTTTTTCTCATATATTGGTGTCTTCTCGCAGATGGATTTGTGCTTCTTTATTAATCCTGGCATACCTGTCAAGAGAAGGCTGAACAATAAGTTTGCTGATCAAGACAACTCAATCTTACTAAGGATTACACCTACATTTGTGATTCTACAGCGTAATAATTATGGCTTTGTGTTGATTTCAGTGGTATGAGGCGTCAATAGTAAGACAACAATGAGAAACTACTTTACTAGCATTGCTTAGTAAATCATACACAGCTGGGATTGATTGCTACGTCAAGTACAGGACATAAATATAACTTTGAAACGCTAAGTAACTTTTGCCAATGCTGATGTTGTAGGTCAGGCTGTTAATCACATGTTTGGAATTATATAGCAGACAGATTTACAGAAATGTATACATATTTCTGTATTAATATTGTTATTACTATTATTATTACTATTATTATGATGACACTACAAACATAAAGAATATATATTCCTTTGCCCAAATTGTGTAAACGCTAAAATATCTGAGGTGAAACTCAATCAACCTCATCTAGCAAGTGTCTCGCATAAAATGTCTCTCACCACAGTCCGCTGGAAAGTCTCCATCCATCACCTGTACATATTATATATTCCTTAAACATTTTCCGGACATTTAAAAACAACTGTACTTCTTCAGTTCTTCGCCAATGTCAGTGTTTTATCAACACAAGAAAATGTCGCATTTCAACAGTTCGCTGTCAGCACTGGTCGTTGATACTACGGTGTCCTCCAGCCTGCTCAGCTTTAACATTCTCAACCTCTATTATATTTATTCTCTTTTTATATTGTTTGGGATCGTGGCTAACATCATAAATATCGCTGTGTTCTCAAAAATGGATTTGAACGATACAACTAATATAAGCCTTCTGGCATTGTCGATTTCTGATTTTTGCTTCCTGGCAGTCAACTTTCTTGTATGTGTATTTTGTTACCCTGTTTTACAAAACGTATATCTGGGATTCAGTTCTTCAGATATCAGAAATATAATCTTAGGAAGGCCATACTATGTTTTAAAAAGAACAAATAATTGGGTAACGGCGTTCATCACATGTGAGAGATGTTTGTGCATTGTTCAACCAATCAAAGTTCACGATATAATAACACCACGAAGATCTGTTGTTATTATCATCGTCATATGTGTTGCCATATGAGCGACATCAACATCTACGTTTGTTACCGCCTACTACCAGATACAACTAACCACCGTCAGAAACCAAACATTCCTATCATCTGTTATCACTAATCGTATTTTGGAAATAAATACTGTGACGGGAATAATCGCCTTTGTACTAACCATCTTGACGCTTGTTTGCGTTATCGTCTGCACCACCATCCTGGTATTAAGTCTGAAAGCAAACAGCATTTGGCGGACCAGTTCATCGTCCCCTCTTAATTTAGTGAACTTGTCCACGCGTGACAGGAAAGTTATCAAAATGGTCACTTTACTCTTGATCATGTTCCTCTTTGCATTCCTTCCTGATTGCTGTCCTGCTGTTTGCGCAGGCGATAGAGCCAGAGCTGTCATTGTACGGTGCGTACAGAAACTTGCTGGTCGTATTTTATGCAGTCACGGAGACGCTGTTTGCAGTCTACGCGTCACTGACTATTTTTGTGTACCTCACAATGAGTTCAAAGTACAGACAAACGTTCAAGTTTTATTTGTGTAGACTGAAATAAAAGTTATTTGTGGTACTGTCAAATGTATTCCTTCATTACTGCATGCGCATATATAAAATTTGTCAGACAGCATTATGGCCTGATGTGTTTGTGTGTTTGTTATTTGAAATATGCTAGTTTAATATAAAATTATGAGACCTGTAGTGCTATGTAAATGGTTAGATACGAATTATGTTCATATGTCATAGTTGCAAGTTCATGTAGACGATAGACTTGGCTAACGAAGACACCTTTTTGAGGGGTGTCTAGTTCGTTATGCGTGGAAGTACACTTGTTCCTACAGTGAGGGCTGTCGTCATTTGGAGGTGACAGGTTTGAATCCCAATCGGTAACTATAGCTTTCATTGTTAGTGTTGTCTAGTGCGTCATCTAGTCCTTGATTTCTTCCTCTAGTTTTATGAGGGCCAAACAGTACATGTACATTTATTTATGTATTTACAGACTACAGACTTGTGCTTGTAACATCTTTTTTGTATTGTGTCACACTTTCATAACCCTAGAACAGGCGTCTATCAAGTGGTGCTCTCTGGGCAATAAGATTGTTAAAGCTGACCTCCCAAGCCTCACAATAAATAGAAGACCTGTGAATGGAGAAAGCAGACTAAAGTATCTGGGAATCAGTTTTAATAGAAGCATGCCCTTAAGGGATTATGTTGAAGTGGTGGTTACAAAGTGTTAGAAGGGGCTCAATGCACTGAGGAATATGGTAGCAAGAGACATGGAGCAGAAAATGCTATTTACACTTTTCAAGCACTTGATTATTTCAGCGGTAGAGTATGGACTAGGAATACTCACTGCCTCAAAGAGTCAGCTAGTGAAACTAGAGTGCATACAGAATGAAGCCATGAGGGTGATTGTGGGATGTAAAAGGGACACCCCAATAGTGTGTATGCGATACATCCTGGCGTTGTCGACCATTGCAGACAGACAAGGTTTTGCAGGCAAGGCCATACTTCAAGGCGGCTGCGGACAAAGAACACCTCCTGCATGATTGCCTGGGTACATTCAAGGGCCACAGGCTGTTAATATGAAAATCATGGATGGCTCAGGCAGAAGATACAATGAGAGAAATGTATCGACTTAAGAAGATTGGCAGAGGCTAGGAGTGGGTTAGAATGCTGAATAGAAAGTCAGAATTATGTGGGGTTATTATCACATTATAAGGAACCAGCTCTCGTAGAGTTTATGAAAAAATCAAATATTCAATTATTAGGACTCGCAGACACTAGGAAAAAGGGGCAGAACACGAAACGAACACATGAAGGTTACGTTCTTATATGGAGTGGCGTCGATCAGCGAGCTACAGCTAAACATGGAGTGGGGTTTTTGCTACATCCAGACAAAGCGAAAGCCATTATCAACACTAAATTTATATAAGAAATTATAATACTAGTACAGATCAAAGAAGGAAATAGAACAACAACTTTTATACAAACATACGCCCTATGTAATGACACTTACAGCGACGAAGATAAAGACGAAAATTTTGATAAACTTGCAGACACGTTAAATAATGTCAAGAAAACAGATGAACTAGTTGTGGTGGGTGATTTTAACGGACGAATAGGCACACGAAGAACATCGTGGGAGGATTGCATGGGGCCATTCAGCGACACAGAGGCTGATTGTAACAGCAATGGTCAACATCTACTCAACATATGCTCGGAACATGATCTAATAATCTTATAAAATAGAATGTATGTCTGTAAGTATGTATGCATGTATGTTGTTTATGCATTCGCGAACGGTCCATCCGATTGAGATGAAATGTTATATACGTCTTCTTCTCATTCCGGTGCTGCCAATTGTCATAGTTTGTTAGTGTACAAACAGTTATTTACTTAATAAAATTTAATATTTTAATTTACATTATAATTTATATATAGCGAGGGGTCATAACTTTTAATAGCATTGCTCTATATGTAAAATATTTGCACATTTCTCAAATAGGTGGACCTTTTCGCTACAGTTATCTACAGGCATATGCGTTATAATCCTCCTCCTCCTCCTCCTCCTCTTCCTCCTCCTCTTAGCGTAGATAAGGAATGGACATGTTTCAAGGCTGCCATGCTCGGCACACTGGAAAATAAATGTGGAACAAAGAAAGTAGTGCAGGACAAAAGATTAAGAACAGCCTGGTGGAACAACGATGTTAAAGATAGCATATCCAAAAAGAAGGTAGCATTCAAAAAGTGGATTAAAACTAAATCTGAACAGGACTATATTACTTATAGAATAGCTCGACGTAATGCCAAACGAACAGTTAGAGCATCTAAAGATGAATCCTGGAGAATATACGGTGAACAGATGGCGACCCTTAGCAAAGACTGCCCAAGAGAATTTTATAAACGTGTCACCACAATGAGAAACAGAGATGCATGCTACAACCCAACCACCATCATAAACAGCAAAAGAGATCTACCAATATTTAATCCACAACAAAGACTAGCAAGGTGGGCAGAATACTTTCAAGAACTACTTAACCCCACACATAACATAGAAAACCTCACTTTTGTGCCTAAATTCCAGGGACAGCAAGAACCAAATTTCATATCTGCAGAAGTCAAAGCAGTTATACAGAAAAGTCCTAAAAACAAATCACCAGGTCCAGATGGAATAACCACAGAAGCTATTCGGGCCTGTGGGGAAACAGGAGTTAAATGGCTAACAAGACTTTTTAATATAGCATGAGAAGAAAGAAAAGTCCCAGATGATTGGCAACAGGCAATAATAGTACCAAAATGGAAAAAGAAAGGCAATATGAGAGAGTGCGAAACATACAGAGGTATATCACTCCTGGGCCATATAGGGAAAAATGTATGCAAAACTATTGGAACAAAGAGCTATACCAATAGTTGAACAACAGTTAAGCAAAGCACAATTCGGTTTTCGGAAAGGTAAAAGTTGCACTGATGCATTATTTACACTTAGACAAATTTGTGAAAAAACTATCAAATATATAGTGACCAGCAGAATTTTGTGTTTGTAGATCAGGAAAAGGCTTTCGATGAAGTAGACAGATACAAATTATGGACCATCCTTGAAGACTATGGGATACAAGGGCAACTGCTAGAAAACATCATAGCCATGTACCACTCGAGCCAAAGTGCAGTAAGAACACAAGAAGGTATATCAGATATTTTCACAGTCAATACAGGAGTGAGGCAGGGATGTGTGCTCTCTCCCCTGCTATTCAATATCTACATGGACAGAATTTCCAAATAAACAAGTCTCGACAGAACAGATTCAGAAAATTTAGAACTCTTTACTCCAGATGAAACAATTGACCCACAGGGAATAAATGAACTTCTATTTGCAGACTATCAGTGTCTATTTTACAGCGATGAGGGCAGACTACAAAATCATATTACTAATCTGAGTTCAACCTGCAGCAGATAAATATGAGTATAAACACAGCCAAAACCGAAGTAATGTAAGTTAGCAGATCGCCAGGCCCACTAAGTATACAGATAAATAACACAACTCTGAAAAAGATAATAAACAGCATTTTCACGCCAACCCTATGCTACTAATCTCAGACCTGGACTTTATCCAAATTACACCTTCGCAAAATCAACACCTGCGTAATGAGATGCATGAGGAGACCTGCCAACTTAACAATCCGAGACCGAGTAAGAAATGCTACTATCAGACAGACTGTGGGATCAACACCTTGTGCCACATTTATTGAAAGACAGAAGATCAAGTGGTTTGGCCGGCCATGTCGTTAGAATGCAACATCAGCAACTACCATCACTGGCCTTACATCAAAGATCATCTGCGACGAGACCACGAGGACGCCCAAGAAGAAAATGGATTGACGACATCAGAGACATTGTACAACCACACGGAATGACACTATTCAGTGCCGCCCACCGGGCGCTGGAACGCAAATTATTCCTCCCCACGACACTTGACGGCAGAAGTGGAAGATGATGATGATGATTATCACATTGGGCTGTGAGTGTAAGACGTGGCCAGCTGGCGCTACGGAAGTAGAAATTCAGCAATTAATTAATGACTACTCTCGTCCTGGCGACGTGGTTATTTATACCGATGGCTCTATGTTAAGAGAAAAAAATAAAGTTCCTGGGGATTCATAGCAAAAGCAACTGGCTAATGTCTGGTAAAGTAGATCTTGGCATGTAACACTACAACCTCAAGTCTGAAAATGTAGGTAGAGGTGGTTACTGCAGATTTCCGCTGGTTGGAGAACAAACTGTATACGCATGTTGTGATTGTAACTGATTCAAAAAGTATGCTTGCAAAGATTAAGACTGGCATGCTTCGTGCAGAATGGCTTGCATCGATTCAGAGGTCGCCGGTTGTGAGCGTTCGCTGGATCTTTTCTCCAGGACACTCTGGTGTGGTTGGAAATGAACAGGCAGATAGATTGGGTGGGGCCGCACAATTAAGTGGTGATTTGATGTATGATAAGGCAGATGTGGTGAAGGCCCTCTGGGAGAATGTTATTAATGCAGAAAAACAGATAGACTATCATGGTCTAGAGAGAATGCAGCAGCAAGGAGTGGTCTGAGGATCTGGTCAACAGTCGTCACTCAGAGGTAAAACAAGACGGACGTGTAATCAGATTACAACGGGTACCATTACAACTTATAGAAAAATCAATCGAATTTAATTGAACACTCTACATTTGTCGACCAAGAAAAGGCATTTGATAGAGTAGATATAAACAAGCTATGGGAAATGCTTAAACGATATGGAGTGAATACAATCAATCAATCAATCAATCAATCAATCAATCAATCAATCAATCAATCAATCAGTCAGGTGGCGTCTCCACAATGAAGGTTGGCTGCAATGGATCTCCAACACTGTCTCTTGCCTTGACTGTACATTCTGTCCATCTCTTGATGACTTTAGATTCGTATCGGAATACGACCAGCGTTGCCAGTCGTGGGTTGTGCTCAATCTTTAAATCTCAAATACCGAAACAACAGAATAAATCTGTATTACCAAATGTTTCATGTTGCTCCTTCAGTTCTGATATTTTACCAAATGTTTCATGCTGGTACTTCAGTTCTGATATATTACCAAATGTTTCATGTTGCTACTTCAGTTTTGATACTTTACCAAATGTTTCATGTTGCTCCTTCAGTTCTGATATTTTACCAAATGTTTCATGTTGCTACTTCAGTTCTGATATTTTACCAAATGTTTCATGTTGCTACTTCAGTTCTGATATTTTACCAAATGTTTCATGTTGCTACTTCAGTTCTGATATTTTACCAAATGTTTCATGTTGCTCCTTCAGTTCTGATATTTTACCAAATGTTTCATGTTGCTACTTAAGTTCTGATATTTTACCAAATGTTTCATGTTGCTACTTCAGTTCTGATATTTTACCAAATGTTTCATGTTGCTACTTCAGTTCTGATATTTTACCAAATGTTTCATGTTGCTCCTTCAGCTCTGATATTTTACCAGATGTTTCATGTTGCTACTTAAGTTCTGATATTTTACCAAATGTTTCATGTTGCTACTTCAGTTCTGATATTTTACCAAATGTTTCATGTTGCTCCTTCAGTTCTGATATTTTACCAAATGTTTCATGTTGCTACTTAAGTTCTGATATTTTACCAAATGTTTCATGTTGCTACTTCAGTTCTGATATTTTACCAAATGTTTCATGTTGCTACTTCAGTTCTGATATTTTACCAAATGTTTCATGTTGCTCCTTCAGCTCTGATATTTTACCAGATGTTTCATGTTGCTACTTAAGTTCTGATATTTTACCAAATGTTTCATATTGCTACTTCAGTTCTGATATTTTACCAAATGTTTCATGTTGCTACTTCAGTTCTGATATTTTACCAAATGTTTCGTGTTGCTCCTTCAGTTCTGATATTTTACCAAATGTTTCATGTTTCTTCTTCAGTTCTGATATTTTACCAAATGTTTCATGTTGCTCCTTCAGTTCTGATATTTTACCAAATGTTTCATGTTGCTCCTTCAGTTCTGATATTTTACCAAATGTTTCATGTTGCTCCTTCAGTTCTGTTATTTTACCAAATGTTTCATGCTGGTTTAAATCACAAATACTGAAGTATTGGAAAGATCAGGTTGTGTGACGGTGTATTCCAACGCTCAGTCTTCGTAGACTTAGATGGATAGGACATGTTAGGAGGATGGATGATGGTAGAATACCAAAGGACATCTTTTTTGGTGAATTACAGGTGGGTAGGAGATCTCAGGGTTGGCCTCTACTACGATACAATGATGTGTGTAAGCGGGACATGATTGATGCAGGCATAGATAATGCACATTGGGAGCAAGTCGCCGCTGAACGTTTTGCTTGGAGGGCAAACATCAGAAATGGAATAAAGACAAAAGAGAAAATGATTGCAGATAAAGCACACACAGAGCGTGAGAGACGTAAGATGGTGCACAATGGTGGAATTGCCATGTTTTCACATGCACCTACTGTGGGCAAACATTTGCAGCAAGAATTGGCCTTACAAGCCACACTCGCCACCCCCATGGGTCGTAGTTATTGCCATATGACAGTTATTGAGCCTTTTTGAAGCACATTGTACCAAACTATCGTCTGTCAAGACGGAAAGGTGCCAATGTGTGAATGTCATGCTGGTACTTCAGCTCTGATATTTTACCAAATGTTTCATGTTGCTCCTTCAGTTCTGATATTTTACCAAATGTTTCATGTTGCTCCTTCAGTTCTGATATTTTACCAAATGTTTCATGTTGCTCCTTCAGTTCTGATATTTTACCAAATGTTTCATGTTGCTACTTCAGTTCTGATATTTTACCAAATGTTTCATGCTGCTACTTCAGTTCTGATATTTTACCAAATGTTTCTTGTTGCTCCTTCAGTTCTGATATTTTACCAAATGTTTCATGTTGCTCCTTCAGTTCTGATATTTTACCAAATGTTTCATGCTGCTCCTTCAGTTCTGATATTTTACCAAATGTTTCATGTTGCTCCTTCAGTTCTGATATTTTACCAAATGTTTCATGTTGCTCCTTCAGTTCTGATATTTTACCAAATGTTTCATGTTGCTCCTTCAGTTCTGATATTTTACCAAATGTTTCATGTTGCTCCTTCAGTTCTGATATTTTACCAAATGTTTCATGCTGCTTTAAATCACAAATACTGAAGTATTGGAAAGATCAGGTTGTGTGACGGTGTATTCCATGCTCAGTCTTCGTAGACTTAGATGGATAGGACATGTTAGGAGGATGGATGATGGCAGAATACCAAAGGACATCTTTTTTTGGTGAATTACAGATGGGTAGGAGATCTCAGGGTCGGCCTCTACTACGATACAAAGATGTGTGTAAGCGGGACATGATTGATACAGGCATAGATAATGCACATTGGGAGCAAGTCGCCGCTGAACGTGTTGCATGGAGGGCAAACATCAGAAATGGAATAAAGACAAAAGAGAAAATGATTGCAGATAAATCACACACAGAGCGTGAGAGACGTAAGATGGTCACAATGGTGGGAATGACCATGTTTTCACATGCATCTACTGTGGGCAAACATTTGCAGCAAGAATTGGCCTTACCAGCCACACTCGCCACCCCCATGGGTCGTAGTTATTAAGCCTTTTTGAAGCACATTGTACCAAACTATCGTCTGTCAAGACGGAAAGGTGCCAATGTGTGAATGTCATGCTGCTACTTCAGTTCTGATATTTTACCAAATGTTTCATGTTGCTCCTTCAGTTCTGATATTTTACCAAATGTTTCATGTTGCTCCTTCAGTTCTGATATTTTACCAAATGTTTCATGTTGCTACTTCAGTTCTGATATTTTATTAAATGTTTCATGCTGCTACTTCAGTTCTGATATTTTACCAAATGTTTCATGTTGCTCCTTCAGTTCTGATATTTTACCAAATGTTTCATGTTGCTCCTTCAGTTCTGATATTTTACCAAATGTTTCATGCTGCTCCTTCAGTTCTGATATTTTACCAAATGTTTCATGTTGCTCCTTCAGTTCTGATATTTTACCAAATGCTTCATGTTGCTCCTTCAGTTCTGATATTTTACCAAATGTTTCATGTTGCTCCTTCAGTTCTGATATTTTACCAAATGTTTCATGTTGCTACTTGAGTTCTGATGTTTTACCAAATGTTTCATGTTGCTCCTTCAGTTCTGATATTTTACCAAATGTTTCATGTTGCTCCTTCAGTTCTGATATTTTACCAAATGTTTCATGTTGCTCCTTCAGTTCTGATATTTTACCAAATGTTTCATGTTGCTACTTCAGTTCTGATATTTTATTAAATGTTTCATGCTGCTACTTCAGTTCTGATATTTTACCAAATGTTTCATGTTGCTCCTTCAGTTCTGATATTTTACCAAATGTTTCATGTTGCTCCTTCAGTTCTGATATTTTACCAAATGTTTCATGCTGCTCCTTCAGTTCTGATATTTTACCAAATGTTTCATGTTGCTCCTTCAGTTCTGATATTTTACCAAATGTTTCATGTTGCTCCTTCAGTTCTGATATTTTACCAAATGTTTCATGCTGCTCCTTCAGTTCTGATATTTTACCAAATGTTTCATGTTGCTCCTTCAGTTCTGATATTTTACCAAATGTTTCATGCTGCTCCTTCAGTTCTGATATTTTACCAAATGTTTCATGTTGCTACTTCAGTTCTGATATTTTATTAAATGTTTCATGCTGCTACTTCAGTTCTGATATTTTACCAAATGTTTCATGTTGCTCCTTCAGTTCTGATATTTTACCAAATGTTTCATGTTGCTCCTTCAGTTCTGATATTTTACCAAATGTTTCATGCTGCTCCTTCAGTTCTGATATTTTACCAAATGTTTCATGTTGCTCCTTCAGTTCTGATATTTTACCAAATGTTTCATGTTGCTCCTTCAGTTCTGATATTTTACCAAATGTTTCATGTTGCTCCTTCAGTTCTGATATTTTACCAAATGTTTCATGCTGCTCCTTCAGTTCTGATATTTTACCAAATGTTTCATGTTGCTCCTTCAGTTCTGATATTTTACCAAATGTTTCATGTTGCTCCTTCAGTTCTGATATTTTACCAAATGTTTCATGTTGCTCCTTCAGTTCTGTTATTTTACCAAATGTTTCATGCTGGTTTAAATCACAAATACTGAAGTATTGGAAAGATCAGGTTGTGTGACGGTGTATTCCAACGCTCAGTCTTCGTAGACTTAGATGGATAGGACATGTTAGGAGGATGGATGATGGTAGAATACCAAAGGACATCTTTTTTGGTGAATTACAGGTGGGTAGGAGATCTCAGGGTTGGCCTCTACTACGATACAATGATGTGTGTAAGCGGGACATGATTGATGCAGGCATAGATAATGCACATTGGGAGCAAGTCGCCGCTGAACGTGTTGCATGGAGGGCAACATCAGAAATGGAATAAAGACAAAAGAGAAAATGATTGCAGATAAAGCACACACAGAGCGTGAGAGACGTAAGATGGTGCACAATGGTGGAATTGCCATGTTTTCACATGCATCTACTGTGGGCAAACATTTGCAGCAAGAATTGGCCTTACAAGCCACACTCGCCACCCCCATGGGTCGTAGTTATTGCCATATGACAGTTATTGAGCCTTTTTGAAGCACATTGTACCAAACTATCGTCTGTCAAGACGGAAAGGTGCCAATGTGTGAATGTCATGCTGGTACTTCAGCTCTGATATTTTACCAAATGTTTCATGTTGCTCCTTCAGTTCTGATATTTTACCAAATGTTTCATGCTGCTACTTCAGTTCTGATATTTTACCAAATGTTTCATGTTACTCCTTGAGTTCTGATATTTTACCAAATGTTTCATGTTACTCCATGAGTTCTGATATTTTACCAGTTATTTTCATGTTACTTCTTGAGTTCTGATGTTTTACCAAATGTTTCATGTTACTCCATGAGTTCTGATATTTTACCAGTATGTTTCATGTTACTCCTTGAGTTCTGATGTTTTACCAAATGTTTCGCATAAGTACTTGGTGTGATAAAGCTGGGGCAATGGTTAACCCAACAAAGGCAACAGTGACTTGGTTCTCGTTGAATAATCATATTGTCAACACTCCAACACCAACTGTAATGCTGTGTTCAGAGACGGTGGCAAGAACGTAGGTAATGAATTACCTGGGGATACGGTTTGATCGAAGCCTTGCTTATAATGTGCACATAGACCAGGTGATAACAAAGGCCAAGCGGGGATTGGCAGCGATGCGGGTGATGGCGGCAGCAAACTGTGAGCAGCGCCATCTATGTCTTCTGTACGAGGGGCTGGTCATGTCTGTTTTGGAGTATGCAATGGCAATCCTGACTCTCAGCCATAAGCAGATAGAAAGGATGGAAAGGATACAGAATGAAGCTATGCGCATTATTCTTGGATGTACAAGAGATACAGCATGCAGGGCGATGCGCTACCTTCTTGATTTTCCAACCATTGAAGAGAGAATACAAGGTTGCAGGGCACGCGCCTACCTCAGAATTAACGCAAACATACAACATCCACTGCATAGTGAAATTAAGAAGGTGAAGGACAGCAGGTTAAAAAGAGGACGGTCGTGGATGGGTCAAGCCGAAGACATTCTTCAACAGGTGTGTTCACTTGAGGACTTAGAACCTGGCGAGGAGTGGGTGCAAGTGCCAACAGACTTCTGCACATCCTTTTCAGTTTGCATCCAACTAGATAGAAAATGCAGACAAGAAAATCCGGCTGCTGTTGAGGCTGAAGTACAAGCGTTGATTTTCGAGAATGCGCTAGACGGTGACGCGGTCATCTACACAGATGGGTCGGTCGTCCGACATGTGAGAAGCTCATGGGCCTTTACAGCGCGGGCCGGAGGGAGAATTGTGAAGGAGGACTCTGGTGCTTTCACTGAAACCACAAGTAGCCTGACCATGGAAGTCATGGCAGTAAGTAAAGCAATAACATGGCTCGAGACACAGACATTCACTAGGGCTTGTTTCCTTAGCGACTCAATGAACATGATCAAGAGGATAGAGGAGGGGTCGATCCGAAGAGAATGGTTGCTGCCTCTGGAGCGGTCTCGAATGGCAAAGATTAGTTTCATCTTCGTGCCAGGGCATGCGGGAGTACAAGGAAATGAGCGGGCTGACAAGCTCGCAGGTGAGGCTACTGTGTAGGGCGGACGCGCCATGGACCAGGCCGACATTCTGAATGCTCTACGAGAAGTAAGACTTTTGCGAGAACCAAGTGATGACTGTGAATCTACAACAATGGCCAGACTGCGAGAGCAGCAAATTAAAAGAGGGGTGGCCAAACAAGAACACTACGCAGGAAGCCAAAGAAGATTGATAAACCAACACAGAACTGGCGTCGTTAGCCGCTACACGTTGCGGGATTTGCTGAGGAGGGGATCCGAGCACTTATGGACTGAATGGTTCGATGTGCAATGAGGATGATCTGTCGACTAACTAACTAACTAACTAACCAAATGTTTCATGTTACTCCTTGAGCTCTGATGTTTTACCAGTATGTTTCATGTTTCTCCTTGAGTTCTGATGTTTTACCAGTATGTTTCATGTTACTCCTTGAGTTCTGATGTTTAACCAGTATGTTTATGTATTGTGCCGGCTCTGCGGTGAAGGTGTTACAAATTCAATTCGTAATCTTGCACACAGAGCTCGAAACACAGCTGCGAGCGATTTGAACGCAGATCTCCTTGCTATGGGTTTTTATACATTGGAATGGGTGCCGGTTATTCAGAAAGCAGTGACAAACTACTGAACGCAATCTTGCCATGAGATCACAAACAGGGAAAAAATAAACAAACACCGAGGTTGACTGCAACATGCTGTAAATAATATTCAACTTACTTTCTATGAAATATTCTTTTAGGCTCAATCCTGGCAAAATCATGATGTGGTACAGATTTCTACGTTGTATCCTGACCATATCTTGTTGTTGTACCATTCCTGGGCAGTATACTAATCATATCTTGTTGTACCATTCCTTAGGCTGTATACTGACCATATCTTGTTGTACCATTCCTGGGCAGTATCCTGATAATATCTTATTGTTGTACCATTCCTAGGTAGTATCTTGATGATATAGGGAGTCTCTGTGGCGAAGTGGTCAAGCCGTTTGACTCGTGCTCCGAAGGCTGTGGGTTCGATTCCGGGCCGAGTCCTTCGGTTTACGAGTTAAATGTTTTGGAGACTCCTGTGGGTCGTCGCTAAAAGCTACGGAGTTCGTGCTTTGTGCGACGCTGTCCGCGCTGCGGAAAGAGACCGAGCCATATGGGATAAAACCCGGTGCAATGAAGTCGACCCTGTCGACTTTTAAACGACTTTTTTTTTTATCTTGATGATATCTTGGTGTTGCACTTTTCCATACTGTATTCTGAGCATATCTTGAGGGTTTACATTTTGCTAGGCTGTATCCTGACCATAGTTTTATAATGTTTTAAATTTTGCTAAGCTGTATACTTAAAATATCTTTATACTGTTGTACATTTTCTGATGCTGTATTCTGACCATATCTTGATGTACATTTTCCTAGGATGTATGCGGGCCATATCTTGATGTTTGTCTCTCCATTGTCATTATGTACGTCTTTTAGCTAACTGTACATCATCTTGTTCCTCCCCTTAATGTTTCAACAACATTGTTATGTCCTTCGATGTGACCAATTTACCTTGTCTTCTCTTCTTTATTTCCTTCGTTCTCTTTGAACTCGAGTTGAAAGATGTTTACGCGTGGGCCAGCTTTCGCTACTACCAGCGTCCCTCGCCATCAGGCAAACCCACTCCGACTTCTGAAGTACTTGTAATTTACGCACCCGAAGTCAAGGACGAGAAGTTACCATTGTAGTCCAACTAACCGGGGATTGACCCTGGTACCTCGGGATCAACTCACCGGAAGTTTAAGAGTGACAGCCCTTATCTATTCGGCCATGCTGACCGCCAGTGTCCTTTATATATGAAGTTGTTTTATTTTCCTTCTGAACCTCCTCTTGTATCATGTTTCCTTCTGAACCTCCTCTTGTATCATCTTTTCTTCTGAACCTTCCCTTGTATCATCTTTCCTTCTGAACCTCCTCTTGTAACATCTTTTCTTCTGAACCTTCCCTTGTATCATCTTTCCTTCTGAACTTCCTCGTGTATCATCTTTTCTTCTGAACCTCCTCTTGTATCATCTTTTCTTCTGAACCTCCTCTTTTATCATCTTTTCTTCTGAACCTACTCTTGTATCATCTTTCCTTCTGAACCTCCTCTTGTATCATCTTTCCTTCTGAACCTCCTCTTGTATCATCTTTCCTTCTGAACCTCCTCTTGTATCATCTTTCCTTCTGAACCTCCTCTTGTATCATCTTTCCTTCTGAACCTCCTCTTGTATCATCTTTTCTTCTGAACCTCCTCTTGTATCATCTTTTCTTCTGAAACTCATCTTGTATCATCTTTTCCTTCAAAGACATTTCCCCCGATCTTCCAATGTAAAAAGCCTCAGGTGCATGCCGCATCTTACAGTCCCTGTTCCCACTACATAGAGTAGTCGTGTGCAGATATAACATTTGTTGAGCCTCACTTTCAATTTCTGGTCTGGTTGTTTGGAGAGACACCGCGTTTCACATTATTGTATTCACTTTGCAATCTCGTTACTCTTCGTGAATCGGCGAATAATACAAAGAAGGATTGTTTTGTTCCATCAAAGAAAAACTAATATAATGTTACTGAAACGTTAATATATGTTTCCGGACACGGATAATTAAAATAAGTATTTGATCCGTGATTTATGACGAGCATCCACGTGAAATAATTGAGCTAGCCGCCGTCATGACATAAACACTGTTGTTTAATTATTTTGCAAACTAGACTGAACAAGTTGCAGAAACAAACTTGTAACGAAATAACGGGAAAATTATAGGCGATGAATAACTCTTTGATATCGCTGTACATTGATTTAATAATTAAACACACTAGAGAAATATTAATTGTGCAACGGCCGCCAAGACAACTTCAGAGTCTCAACCTTAATGATACAAATACTGTTGCAACTACTCCTATTACTATTACCACCACCACCATCATCACCACTACTACTACTACTACTACTACTACTACTACTACTACTACTACTACTACTACTACTACTACTACTACTACTACTACTACTACTACTACTACTACTACTACTACTACTGCTGCTGCTGCTGCTGCTGCTGCTACTACTACTACTACTGCTGCTGCTGCTACTATTGCTGCTACTACTGCTACTACTACTTCTACTACTACTACTACTACTACTACTACTACTACTACTACTACTACTACTACTACTACTACTACTACTACTACTACTACTACGGCTGCTACTACTGCTGCTGCTGCTGCTACTACTACTACTTCTACTACTACTATTACTACCAATACTACCACTACCACAGCCACCACCACCACCACTACTACTACACTACTACTACTACTACTACTACTACTACTACTACTACTACTACTACTACTACTACTACTACTACTACTACTACTACTACTACTACTACTACTACTACTAATAATAATACTACTACTACTACTACTACTGCTACTACGACCACGACAACGACTGCGACTGCGACTGCTACTGCTGCTGATGCTGATGATAATGCTACTGCTACTACTACTGCTATTACTGCTGCTGCTGATACTACTACTATTACTACGTTAGCTTTCTGAACGGCCGACGCCTCATACCATGGAAAACAACGCAGCGCTGCCTGTTTGCTCATGGCGTGCTACTGACTTCGATCCCTCGACTCCGTATGTTGGGGATATTATGAAACTGCGCGTCTCACTGGCCTCTAAACTACGGCGCCGATTACTACTAAAAATAAAGAAATCTGCCTCGCGCTAAGAAGGTTGTGGGTTCGATTTCGGGCTACATCTTTCGGTCCACGAGTGCATTTTTTAGACTTCCGGCGGTCGTCGCTGGAGCTATGGAGTTCCTGCTTTGTGCGATATTTTCAGCAGGTCGCCCTGCGAAAACAGACCGAGCCATATGGGATAACACCTGATTAATTCACACTAGGTTAGGTTACATAATGACTAGGTCAGATTAATTCATACTAGGTTAGGTTACTTTACACTTAATGATCCATCCATCCATCATCCATCATGTGCCATGCCGGTAAGCGTGGGCTGTCATGTTCTGCCATCTCACTCGATCAACAGAGTCGTGGATCAGTTCCGTGTTTTTGTCTCGACCATGCCACAAGGCCAAGCCATCCAGATACTTGTTTCTAGGTCTTCCCCTTGGTCTGTTCCCCTCGATCTTACCAGTTGTCACCAAGTTCTCCAAATCATTTCTTCTCATAACATGCCCAAAAAATTGTGACTGTCTACGTCTAATGTCTCTGATCAGTTTACGATCTTCATTTGTTTCTTGAAGGACTTGTTCATTGGTCTTTCTGGCTGTCCATGGTATTCTTTGCATTTTCCTCAGAAACCACATTTCTACAGCCATCAGATGTTTTTCAGCCTGGCTGCTCATTGTCCAAGCTTCACATCCATATAAAAGTACAGGTTCTATGTAGCATCTCAACACTCTTTTTCTCGTTTCAATTGACATCTTTTTATTGGTCAGTATGTTTTTCATCTTGCTAAAGGCTACTTTTGCCATGGCGATCCTTGTTCTAATCTCTTCAAGGCATCTCCCATCAGATGTTATTACTGTTCCGAGATAATTGTACCTATTCACTTGTTGAAGAATATTCCCATTTACTTGTATATTACACTGTGGTATTTCGTTCTTCCTAGTGACGACCATAATCTGTGTCTTTTTACAATTTAATTCTAACCCTTGTTGTTCACTGTGTGTAACAACCGCATCTACTAAATTTTGCAGGTCCTGTCCATTGTCCGCAATCAAGACTGTATCATCTGCATATCTAATGTTATTAATGCATCGTCCCCCAATGTTGATTCCTTCCATATTTTCAATATTTCTGAAAATATTTTCACTGTACAGGGAAAACAGATCTGGAGACATTACACATCCCTGTCTCACACTTCTCTTAATAGGCTGATATTGGCTTACTTCATTATCAACTCTTATGGCAGCTTGTTGTTTCCAATATATGTTTTTTACAAGTCTAAGGTCTTTCCCATCAATTTGTAGATCTTCAAGCATCCTTATCATTAATTCCCACTTTATTAGGTTACTTTACACATAATGATTATTCCAAATTAATTCACACCAGGACAGGTTATTTTAAAGATAATGATCAGACCAAATTAATTCACCATGTTCCTTCTTACAGGCTGACATTTAGTGGGAAGTCTCGATCCTTCGCATGTTCCCCTGCCTTACACATGTTTTTAATATTAAGAAAAATACAAACAACTGTATTTATTCATTTCTTCGTCACTGCCTTTGTCTTATCAACGCAAGAACATGTCACATTTCAACAGCTCGGTGTCAGCACTGGTCGTTGACATTACGGTGTCCTCCAGTCTGTACAGCTTTAACATTTTCAACGCCTACTATATTTATTCTCTTTTTACGGTGTTTGGGATCGTCGCTAATATCATAAATATCGCTGTGTTCTTAAAAATGGATTTGAACGATACAACTAATATAAGCCTTCTGGCATTGTCAGTTTCTGATTTTTGCTTTCTGGTAGTCAACTTTTTTGTATGTGTATTTTTTTACCCTATTTTACAAAACGTAAATCTGGATTTCAGTTTATCAGATATCAGGAACATCATTTTAGGACTCCCATACTATGTTTTAAAAAGAACGAGTAATTGGATAACGGCGTTCATCACATGCGAGAGATGTCTGTGTGTTGTACAACCAATCAAAGTTCACGATATAATAACACCACGAAGATCTGTTGTTATTCTCATCGTCATATGTGTTGCCATAGTAGCGACATCAACAGCCACGTTTGTTACCGCCCACTACCAGATACAACTAACCACCGTCAGAAACCAAACATTCCTATCATCTGTTATCACGAATCGTATTTTGGAAATAAATACTGTGACGGGAATAATCGCCTTTGTACTAACCATCTTGACGCTTGTTTGGGTTATCGTTTGCACCATGATCCTGGTATTAAGTCTGAAAGCAAACAACATTTGGCGGACCAGTTCATCGTCTTCTCTTATTTCAGGCACCTTGTCCACACGTGACAGGAAAGTCATCAAAATGGTCACCTTACTCTTGATCATGTTTCTCTTAGCATTCCTCCCTGACTGTGTCCTGCTGTTTGGGCAGGCAATAGAGCCTGAACTATCATCGTACGGTGCGTACCGAGAACTTGCTGGTCAAATTTTATGGAGTCACGGAGACACTGTTTGTAACCTTCGCGTCAATGAATATTTTTGTGTACCTGAAAATGAGTTCAAAGTACAGACAAACGTTCACGTTTTATTTGTGTAGAATGAAATAAAAGTTTTTAGTTGGACTGTCAAATGTGTTGCTTTATTACTGTATACATCATGTATCCGTCATGTCAAGTTTGTCAGACACAGTATTGTGTGTTTGTTATTATACCTATGCTGGTTTAATTTATAATTCTAAGATCTATGGCGTTATGTCAGTGGTTATATGAGTTGAGTTGAGTTAAGTTAAGAATCGACATCACTGCACTCATGACATTTCTTACGTGCTCCGTCCCCTCGTTCAACAGCCAGCGAAGAGTGCTACTACTAATCGTTCCCACGGCTATCGGATTAAAAGTTTTCCTGGTCTTCCCTCTCAGTTTTGAGATTATTCCAGACCCAGTGGTTAGATACGAATTCTGTACGTTTTCCACGTATTGTCGATCACGTGGATGATAGACATGGCTAATTAAGACACCTTTTTGAGGTTTGTCTGGTTCAGTTGTTCTCAACCGGTGGGGAATTCCCCCTCCCCCCCCTCCAGGGGGAAATTTTAGCGTTTTAAGGGGGGGGGGGAAATGAAGACCATTTCAAGATCGCGTTAATACAAGAACCTATTACTTGATATTGTTTTTCCCTTCACACTTTGCAGTTAAGTACTTCTCATTCTTCTAAAATTCATTTTATAAAGTAAGTAGACCCACAAATCATGTTTTATGTGGATGTCTAGACTTGTCTTAGTATATGCTATTAAATTTACCTTACATTTTTACGTATACTGTGTAGGGGTAGGGGAGTTTTAGATAGGAAATATGTAAGGGGGGGGGGGAATGACTTTCTGAAAATACGGTAAAGGGAGGGGGAGGGGGGCACGGGCCAAAGTTTTGATAGGAAGGGTGGAAGTGACGCTCTGAAAATATGGTGAAGGGGGGCACGGGCCAAAAAAGGTTGAGAAACACTGGTCTAGTTGGTCATGCGTCGAAGTACACTTGTTCCTAGTGAGGAGCTGTCGTCATTTGGAGGTGACAGGCTCGAATCGCGGTCAGAAACTATAGCTTTCATAGTCCCCTGATCTCAGATTCCGTCCCTCTACTTCAATGACCACACAATAATACATATGTATTTATTTATGAATTTTCAGACTACAGACTGGTACGTGTATAATGGTTTTGAATTGTGTCACACTTTTATAAATCTAGAAAAGGTATCTGACACGTGTTGCTTTCTGGACAATAAGATAGTTAAAGCTTACCTCCCAAGCTTCACAATAAATGTTAGACCAGTGTATAGAAATATCAGACTAAAGTACCTTGGAATCACTTTTGATAGAAGCCTGTCCTTTTCGGATCATATTGAAGTGGTGGTTAAACAATATAATAAGGGGTTAATGCACTGAAGAGTATGGCAGCAAGAGACAAGGAGCAGAAATTGCTACTGTCACTTGTTCAGCACTTGATCATTTTAATGGTAGAGTATGGACTAGGAATGCTAACTGTCTCAAAGAGTAAGCTAGTGAATCTAGAGCACATACATACATACTACTAGTATCACTACTACTACTACTACAACTACTACTACTACTACAACTACTACTGCTACTGCTACTGCTACTGCTGCTGCTGCTACTGCTACTACTACTACTACTACTACTACTACTACTACTACTACTACTACTACTACTACTACTACTACTACTACTACTGCTGCTGCTGCTGCTGCTGCTGCTGCTGCTGCTGCTATACTACCTGATACAACTAAAGACCGCCAGTAACCAAACATTACTATCATCTGTTATCACTAATCGTATTTTGGAAATAAATTCGAGTGTCTGGAATAATCGCCTTTGCATTAATCATCTTGACACTGTTTGGGTTATCGTCTGCACCACCATCCTGTTATTAAGTCTGAAAGCAAACAGCATTTGACGGACCAGTTCATCATCTCCCCTTAATTTAGTCAACCTATCTTCACGTGGCAGGAAAGTGATCAAAATGGTCACTTTACCCTTGATCATGTGTCTCTTCGCGTTCCTCCCTGACTGCGTCTTGCTGTTTGCGCAGGCGATCGAGCCAGAGCAGCTGTCAATGTACTGTGCGTACAGAAACTTGCTGGTCAAATTCTATGACGGAGACTGTTTGTAATCTACGTGTCACTGAATATTTTTGTGTACCTCAAAATGAGTTCAAAGTACAGACAAACGTTCAAGTATTATTTCTGTAGACTGAAATAAACGTTACTTGTGGCTCTGTCAAATGTATTGCTTCTTTACGGCATGCGAATATATCAAATTTGTCAGTCACAGCATTACGGCCTGGTGTGTTTGTGTCTTTGTTATTTGAAATATGCTGGTTTAATATAAAGTTATGAGACATATGGTGCTATGTCAATGGTTAGATACGAATTATATCCATATTCCATAGTTGCAAGTTCATGTGGAACGACATAAAATTTTCCTTTTCCACCAGGGACCGGTGCCGTTAAATTTTTTTTTTCTTCTTGTAATCACGAATTGTATATGACCTCAATATACATTTTAATATAAATATAAGATTTAACGTAACTGTGGGTGTTGTCCCGGTGAGCTAAATACTGCTCCATAATATTATTGGATGACGGTGATTTATTTAATGGTGGTCCCATTTTCACGAGTAAACATTTTATTGTAGAGATTTACAAATCACAAACTTTTTCAAATTTCAAAACTACATATAGGTCTTCTTGTAAAGGTATATACACCGACAGTAATGAACACCAATCTATATATATATAAAACACAATGTATGTATTTCCGTCCGTTCTTTATGCGTTCGCGAACGGTCCATCCGATTGAGATGAAATTTTCTAAACGTTTTCCTTTTATTCCTGTGCAACCTTCTGTCATAGTTTTTTAGTTTTTTTTCGGCTACTTACTTACTAAAATATAATATTTCATTTTTCATTATATATTTTTATATAGCAAGGGGACTTAACTCTAGAAAAGTTATTTAAAGGGGCATAACTTTTAATAACATTTCTATATACTTTATAGTCATATTGTTGCATCGCTTTCAAAGATTTATAAACTCTTTTCTATAGTTATTTTCAGGCATATGAGTTATAATAAATAATGATATAATCTTTAAGGCATTTTTAAAGTTTTCAAAAAAATAATGCATAATGCATAACATTGTAACTCATCATTTTATGCTTAAAGAAGTTATCTACAGTCATGTAGGTGATTAAAAACAGTTTTCATTAAAAATAATGGATGGTGTGTGGAAGGACATTCTTTTAAGTTACTGTGTGAATTTAATGAGACGCTCCCCGCCAGGAGCTGGGCGAAGCCATGCCGGGTCAGATAGATAGACAGACAGACAGACAGATAGTCGGGAACGGGAGCTTATATGACTACTTATATGAATTAAATGAGATGCTCCCCACCAGGGACTGGGTGAAGCCGGGCCGGCTCAGACAGACAGACAGATAGACAGACAGATAGTCAGGAACGGGAGCTTATATGACTACGTATATGAATTAAATGAGATGCTCCCCACCAGGGACTGGGTGAAGCCAGGCCGGGTCAGACAGACAGACAGACAGTCGGGAACGGGGGCTTATATGACTACGTATATGAATTAAATGAGATGCTCCCCACCAGGGACTGGGTGAAGCCGGGCCGGGTCAGACAGACAGACAGACAGACAGACAGACAGACAGACAGATAGTCGGGAACGAGAGCTTATATGACTACTTATATGAATTAAATGAGATGCTCCCCACTAGGGACTGGGTGAAGACGGGGCGGGTCAGCCAAACAGACAAACAAGCAGACAGACAGACAGACAGACTGATAGATAGATAGATCCCCTCCAGGGACTGGGCGAAGCCGGGCCGGGTCAGCAAGTATAAAATAAAAGTAAAATATATCTTGGAAAACGATACCAAATCATATTTTAAACAAGCTGACTAAATTACTGTATGTTGTAATAAAAATGACTTAATGATCAGCTGCTAATAGTAACTATTTAATGCGAGGGGTGGGTCTGTTTATTATTTACAAGCTTATTAAATAGTGGCTCGTTCGGACGGGCAAAGAAGAGCTCGCGGACCGGCACCAGATCGCGGTCTACCACTTTGGGAAGCACTGGTCTAGTTGGTTATGCGTCGAAGTATACTTGTTTCTACAGTGAAGGGCAGTCGTCATTTGGAGGCGACAGGTTCGAATCCTAATCGGTAACCATAGCTTTGATTGTTTGTGTTGTCTAGTGCGTCCTCTGATCCTTGATTTCTTCCTCTAGTTTTATGAGCGTCAAACAATACATGTACATTTATTTATGGATTTTCATACTAAAGACTGGAACTTGTAACATCATTTTTGTATTGTGTCACACTTTCATTAATCTAGAACAGGCGTCTATCAAGTGGTGCTGTCAAAATCCCAATAAGAGTTTAGAGAGTTAAGAATATAAGTAATAGAGCTAAGACAGAGTCTAGTAGAGGACACCAGACAGGAGAGACACCAGCGCTATAAATAGCTTCACAACGGGACACACTTGTGTCAACCAAGAGAGCATTGAATGCAAGTGAGCGAGGGTTTCCCCCAAGACATTAGGAAACTCGCCTCTACGAGTAACCAGTAACCGTGGAGTACCAGGTTACTCGAGTTAACTGACCAGCGTGCTGGGACACTATGCACGCAAGACTAGCTAGCGCACGGTGGATCCAACGTCCGTGTTTGAACACGCAATTAGAAGCGTGGGACAGACCAGGACTGAGACGGCTAGAGAGTAGACGTGTTCCTTACGAATGCTATAAGTTTATAGACAATAGTGATTGTTAGGCTTTAGATTTCATTCAGTGATTAATAGTATCATTATCACCTCTTCATTGCATCTATGTAACGTACCATGTTGTTTATTGTCAATGAAGTATTCCGCTCGCAGAGCTTGTGTATCATCAGCTCTAAATAAATTGCATTGCTTCTGCAAATGACACGAGTTATTATTTCGTGTGGTGCAAAAGTAGGGGAGTCCTGAAAGACCTGTCGCAAGCAAGTTGCTGACAGGTGCTCTCTGGACGATGAGATAGTATAAGCTGACCTCCCAAGCCTCACAATAAATAGAAGACCTGTGATTGGAGAAAGCAGACTGAAGTACACGGAAATCAGTTTTAATAGAAGCTTACCCTTAAGGGATTACGTTGAAGTGGTGGTTACAAAGTGTTAGAAGGACATGGAGCAGAAAATGCTATTTACACTTTTTCAGCACTTGATTATTTCAGTGGTAGCGTATAGACTAGGAATACTCACTGTCTCAACGAGTCAGCTAGTGAAACTAGAGCTCATACAGAATCAAGTCATGATGGTGGCTCTGGGATGTACAAGGAACACCCCAATAGTGTGTATGCGATACATCCTGGCGTTACCGACCATTGCAGACAGACACAAGGTTTTGCAGACAAGGGCATATCTCGAGGTAGCTACGAATAAGGAACACATTCTGCATGATTGCCTGGGTACATTCAAGGGCCACAGGCTGTTAAGAGGAAAATCATGGATGGCTCAGGCAGAAGATACAATGAGAGAAATGTGTCGACTTGAGAAGATTGGCAGAGGCTAGGAGTAGGTTAGAATGCTGAATAGAAATTCAGAATTATGTGGGGTTATTATCACATTGGGCTGTGAGTGTAAGACGTGGCCAGCTGGCACTACGGAAGTAGAAATTCAGCAATTAATTAATGACTACTCTCGTCCTGGCGATGTGATTATCTATACCGATGGCTCTACGTTAAGAGAAAAAATAAAGTTTCAGGGGAATATTTATAGCAAAAGCAAATGGCCAATGTTTGGTAAAGTAGATCTTGGCATGCATCACCACAACCTCAAATCTGAGAATGGAGGTGGAGGCGGTTGCTACAGCTTTCCGCTGGTTGAAGAACAAACTGTATATGCATGTTGTGATTGTAGTTGATTCAAAAGGCATGCTGGCAACGGTGAGGACTGGCATGTTTCGTGCAGAATGGCATGCATCGCTTCAGAGGTCGCGGGTAATGAGCGTCCGCTGGATATTTTCTCCAAGACACTCTGCTGTGGCTGGAAATGAACAGGCAGACAGATTGGCTGGTGCCGCATCATTAAGTGGTGATTTGATACATGATAAGGCAGATATGGTGAAGGCACTCTGGGAGAATGTGAATAATGCAGAAGAACAGATAGATTATCATGGTCTAGAGAGAATGCAGCAAGGGCTGGTCAGAGGATCTGGTCGACAGTCATCACTCAGAAGTAATGCAAAACGGACATGTAATCAGATTACAACGGACATCATTACAACTTATAGAAAAATCAATTAAATTGAATTAAACACTTTAATTAGCCTTTGTCGACCACGAAAGGCATTTGATAGAGTAGATATAAATAAGCTATGGAAAATGCTTAAACGATATGGAGTGAGTACAATCAATCAATCAATCATTCAATCAATCAATCAATCAGGTGCCGTCTCCACAATGAACGTTGGCTGCAATGAATCTTCAACACTGTCTGTCTCCTGTCCAAGATAGGAGAAACTTGTTACTTGTTCTAGTATCTCCCCGTTTACTGTGATGGTCATTGATGACCAGTCTTTTCCATTGCTAATTATTACAGTTTTCGTTTTTAGGATGTTAATATCTAAACCACACTCTGCATTATACCTGTTTACTTGTTCTACTAGGTTTTCTAACTCTTTCTCAATTTCTGCTAGCAGCACGGTATCGTCAGCATATGATTCTTCCATTGATGTTGAGTCCAGGCATTTCGACTTGTTTAAAAATGCTTTCTGTGTATAGGTTGAAGAAGCTTGGAAACAACAAGCATCCCTGCCGTATTCTTGTTTATTTATCTCTATGAGCGACAAATAATTATTTCCACATCTAATAGACAACACTTGTTCCCAGTACAAGTTACTAATAAGTCTGAAGTCCTTTCCGTCTACTCCTATATCTTGAAGGCACGTAATTAGTCGTTCATGTTGTATTCTATCAAAAGCTTTCTTGTAGTCTATAAAACAGATATATATATATATATATATATATATATATATAATATATATATATATATATATATATATATTTCTGAACTTCTATGTAGTTTTCAATTAACATCCTCAAATAGATTATTGCTTCTTTGGTGACGCTGGTTTTTGCGGAACCCAAATTGTTCTTTAGCTACTTCCTCATCTATATTTCTTTGAATTCTTTCTTGAGTGACTTTGAGTAGTATCTTAGTTATATGGCTCATTAAGCTAATAGCTCTGTAATTCTCACAATCAACAGCTCTTGGCTTCTTCGGTATATATATAGTATTTATGATTTTGCCATCAGTAGCTGGATGACGGTCTGGTGTCACCTGTGGCTCATGACTGTCCCTACCGGACGAGGATGTCCTAAGACAGCCATTAACGTCGTTCACTAACTCTGATATATGTTTTGCCATGAAGTCTTGGGAAGGTAATGTGGGGGTTTCCCCTTGACTTCCACATCCACATGGTGGTCTTTTACCTCTGCCTTTGACAGCCATTTCCGACTGTCAGGACAAGTGAGTGCCCTGCTCTGCTCAGCCGCAGAGTTGTCCACTTATTCCGGTGGATACTCGGTCCCCAGAGCTGTGTTAACCACACCGTGGTGTGTTTCCATCCTCTACCGCGGGGAGGTGCAGTTGGGATTTTCCCTTCCTAAAGTTATGGTCTATGACTAAAACTCTCCAGTACTTTTAGAGGATTTATATATTTTTAGAGGATATATATATATATATATATATATATATATATATATATATATATATATATATATATATATATATATATATATATATATATATATATATATATATATATATATATATATATATTTATATATCATTACATCATTCTGTGATAGCATCCATGCAAAAGCTGTATAAGGATTTTATCATCTCTGTTGTTATCTTGTCAGGTCCTGCAGCAGAGTTAGTTCACACATAACAAAATTATGTAGAAGTTTATACAACAACAACAGCGAATGCACAGTGAGAACAAATGGAATGTACTCGGCTCGCGATGATGGTGGAATTCTGCAAGAGGGCGTCTGATTGGTCTGGAACTCTGGGACCCCAATATATAAGGCCCCGCACAGGTAGAACTGGCCCTTTTTCCGTAGTCCACCACTGAGTGACTAGGCGCCAATGCCTATTTCTATTGTGTGTTTAGTAGTTAGACCCTTGAAGTTTTGCAGTGGAAAAGCCAGAATTCTAGTTTTAGATTTTAGATTTTCCTGGGTTTTTAGTAGACTAGAAGTTTTTGATAAATTAGTTTTTGGTGGACTAGAAGTTTTTGTTAAATTAGTTTTAGTGGATCAGTTGTTAGTGAATTAGTGTTTGGTAGATTTGTAGTTTTCACTGGATTAGAAGTTTTTGCTACATTTAGGAATTTGGTTTGTTAGGTTAGTGTCTTTGCTGTTTGATTTTTGCTGTATCCTAATTTCTTTGTTGATGCTACATGTCTGTATATTATTGTGAAGTTTAGAAGTTTAATAAACAAATGATGCTTGTGTTACTCTTACTTTGTTGTTTAGTTGATAGACTCTAGTGTTATAGTCATTGGTGTTAGAACAGCCCTCGGAGTAATTCTTTGTCTGGGATTGGAGATATTGTTCTAATCCCCTGTCGGCCCACCCTGGGATCT
>JACEFZ010006980.1:62500-65895 GCA_014155875.1 Cepaea nemoralis | reverse complement strand
GCCCCAAAAAACCCCCCTCCCTTGATGCAGTTTTTGAAAGAACAAAGGCTATGACAACAAAACCCGAAAGAAAACGTTGACAGGCAGAGCCCACATCACGGGAAGACAGTCTGTCGATTTAAGGACGAATCCAGAAGAGAAACCTCAACCGCCGAAGTCGGTAGATGTTAGCGCAAACGTCATGCTACTAAACAACGGACATGGATGCTACAATTGATGCTACAATGGATGCTACCATGGATGCTACCATGGATGTTACAATGGATACTACAATGGGTGCTACAATGGATGCTACAATTGATGCTACAGTCAGCGCTACAATCAATGCTACAATAGATGCTACAATGGATGCTACCATGGATGCCATGCATCGTGCATAGCTAGCGTTGATCGCAGACGACGAAAAAAAAAACTTCTTTAGCTGTTAGCACTTAATATCTGTTTTTCTCAGAAAATTAACACCCTCAAATTATTGATACATAATATTTTGTTTTAGCCTTGGCCATACACTTCATACACTTGACCAGAACAGTCGGTGGGTCACCTGTGCAAAACGTTAACAGCCATGCACAATCCTAAATACAAGAAATGTTCTCTACACGCACACTGAAATAAAATGGTAACAATATGCCCCTTTCTGTTGTTTTCTTTGTGTCTGCATTAAAGATTTGTTTGTTATTGTCAGGAATAAAGAATGTCATTGCTGGTTTTTTTTTTTCCAATTCGTCATTGCGAAGGTTAATGGGTTGTGTTTGGAGCAGGAGATTCTGGCGTATGATACCACAGCATATAGTCTTAAATTGTAGGTGGAGCGTGTCACTGTGTCGTTTCGCTGGCTGGTGGACACATATCACACACACACATCGTGTCTGTAAGGACTCATGGGGCATGTTGAGAAAAGTGAAGATATACGTGTGAGGAGAGGCATGCTTTAATTAAAAGTAAGAGTGTCATGCTTCAATGTTTAAAAAGCAAATCAAAGATAGGGAGCTCCGTTGGATATTTTCCCCAAGACATGCTGGTGAGTTGCAACCGGAGTAGACGGACAGGTTGGCTGGGATTGGCACCGATGTGTGGCGTATTGATGCACGATAAGACAGACCTTGTCAGGGACCTTTGGAGCCCTATTTATGGTGTGTATAAACACACACACACACACACACACACATATATATATATATATATATGTGTATGTGTGTGTGTGTGTGTGAGATAGACTGCAGGAAAAGAAAGAGAGAGAGAGAGAGAGAGAGGGAGGGAGAGGGAAGGAGAGAAGAGAATGAGGGAAAGGATATGAAATAGGGAGAAGTCTTAGGGGTCGTTCCTCAACTCGAGCCCTGCCTGCAACGTACTATCTTTGGTAATAAGAGACGATGAAGTAAGAAGAGAGAGGAAAGAGGAAGGGAAAAGATGATGGAGAGAAAGGAAGAGAGGAAGGGATAGGACTGATTTAGGTTCGTGTTTCCGCATGAGAACGGTAGTTATTATTACTACCACTCCATCGATGTCTTGTGGTTATGTCAGGCTATAGATGAACGTACAGCCTCTAAGGGCTTTTAACAAGCTAACCTACACAACCTCAGGCTATATGTCAGGCTATATTTTGTGTGGTGCGAGAGAAGTATCCTAGAATGCCTGTGACAGCGGTTGCTGACAGGCTAGGATAAAGTGGTGTCAGAAGTGGAATCTGAACCCACGCCCACAAATGTCTTAAATGTTTTGTGTGTAGTTTAGAGTAAAACTTAGATAAAGTATTTTAAGTCTAATATGACGAATTAGTGTTATACACTTGTTTGTGGCAACATTTAACCGAATTATGGCACTTGAAAACTAACTTGCATACATATTTATAGACAAACACACATGTTAGAAGTTAAATTATATTAGTTAGATTCAAACACGCAAACAACCAGGAAAACACACATGTAAAACACATAAATTTTTTAGAACAAAGGGATATAACTTCGGGTCAGGGGACACAATAGACAACGAAACACTAACTTAACAGTGAAAGATAACTTTACACGCGGAAGCGAGATAGGTAAAGCCTGTCGCACACAGCTTGTGCATGGTTTGTTTAATATTATATGGGGGTCATGGAGCAATTCATGTGTTGACCCTAAGAAAGTCAACTTTGTATGGGTAGTAAGTTAATTTACTATTTGATGGCAGGTCTTATAAGACAACGGTCCGGTTCAGACAAACCTCTAATTATATAATATTGCGATTGAGAAGAGGGCTCACGCCAACCTGACAAGTTTGTGGCGATCAGCAGTAGCCAAGTAAAGTGATACTACACTGTGACAATAGTCAGTAGAGGTCTATTGAGATACCCAGAACCAAGTTATCAGGTGTCTTTGACAAAAATTAGATACACTAATTTTTAGAAACCCCTTGCGTCACAACCATGAGTCAAAGTTTGTAACGCAACACAGGAGGGGAGGGTGTGTGTCAAAGACTCAAGTATAGAGGAGGAAGACCACCCTGAATGAGTGGTCTACCTCAAGTTGATTAGAGGTAACCCAGTGCCCCTACATGAGGGCAGGGTAGGTGATAGGAAGGGGAACTAGTAATTAGTTCTCTCATGAGACACGGAGGTGTCAACCAGAGAGTTAGCACTCTGGTCACGGCATGATCACGGCAACGTGAAACTAGAGTGTAACTCAAGAGAGGCCACTACTCGAGCGTGCTGAATGAGGCCGCACGCAAAAAGCCGTAGTGCGCCCCAAGTCCTTCCGCGTACTGTGTAAACAGCACGCGGAGTAGAATCAGACAGGACACAGACTTCATAGTGATAACATCGCTTAGCGATGCTTGTTTCGTTAGCCGAGTAGTTAGATTAGCGATAGGGTTAGGAAACGACTAGTGATAGGAAGTTCTGTGCATTTATTCTTGTGTGATTTGTTAGCGACTGTTTGTTGTACATTGATGTGATGCAAAGAGCCAGTGGCAATAAAATGTGTAACCAATTCCTCTCGTATGACTAGCAAGTCTTTTGTGTGGTGCGAGAGAAGTATCCTAGAATGCCTGTGACAGCGGTTGCTGACACCTGCCTGCAACGTACTATCTTTGGTAATAAGAGACGATGAAGTAAGAAGAGAGAAGAAAGAGGAAGGGAAAAGATGATGGAGAGAAAGGAAGAGAGGAAGTGATATGACTGATTTAGGTTCGTGTTTCCGCATGAGAACGGTAGTTATTATTACTACCACTCCATCGATGTCTTGTGGTTATGTCAGGCTATAGATGAGCGTACAGCCTCTAAGGGCTTTTAACAAGCTAACCTACACAACCTCAGACTGACAAGTCGAAATGAAAGGCAACTCAAACATATATTTATTTCCTCTAGAACAGTAACATGGTGACAATTTCCAAAATAACAAGTAAGATAATCCGTG
>JACEFZ010006980.1:0-57500 GCA_014155875.1 Cepaea nemoralis | reverse complement strand
ATCATATTTATACTACATGTGTTGACATCATCACATAATTTATTTACTGTACCTATTAATGGAGTGAGCGATCACTACCCAGTATGTTGCACGCGGTCGAAAAGAGGTACCAAAACTCTGAAAAACAAACACATAAGTATAAAATGTAGAAATTATAAAAATTTCAATCAAGATGTCATTTTACAAGATTTGCTCATCTCATCTCTGGCTATGTTTACCAACTTCCTGGCTCAGATGATGAGCTGGATCACTGGCTGAAGACCTTTCTACATGTATTCGATAAGTATGTTCCATTTAAGGAAGTTCGAGTTAAACATTACACTAAACCCCAGTGGATCACCCAGGAGGTAGTTAAAATTATGAGAGACTTGGACAGGGCACATAAAAATAAAGATCTAACCACGTATCGTAGTCTGAGAAAGAAAGTTCAATATGTTATTCGAAAGGAAAAGAAAAACTATTTTAAGAACTTAATAACAGATAAAACCAATACTAAAGATATATAGAAAGCAATTAATACTTTGACAAACCAACACAAGTCATCACAATCATTACCATCAAAGCAGATTTCATGTGATCAATTCAATAGTTTCTTCCAATCCGACATAAACCAACTGAAGGCTGCAATACCAGATTCTCCTTATGAAATACCTTTATTATCATCATTTTGTGAGAACAAATGCTATAGAGACATTCCCTCAAAAATACCGCAGTAACCTAACAAACAATAGCTCATCAGGACTAGATGGAATCAGTAATCGAATCCTTCGTTATGCTGCACCGGCGATCTGCGAGTCACTAACCTTTATATATAATCAATGTCTCTCCAAATGCCACTTTCTATTAGCCTTTAAAATCGCTAAAGTGTATCCCCTTCTAAAAGCTGGGACATTAGACGATTGTCTCATGAGCAACTATAGGCCAATTTCCATACTATCCTCACTATCCAAACCACTAGTAAAGGGACATTCACAAAACAACACTAGAACACTTAGTTCACCACAAACTAATAGCGAAAGTCAGTCAGGATTTCGGCCAAAATATTCTTGTCATACGGCCCTAACAAACATGATAGAAAACTGGCATCAAAATATTAACAACTATACTCCATGTGGGGCGGTGTTTATAGACTTTAGAAAAGCATTCGATATGATAGATATACTATTCTAATTTAAAAAGCTAGAAACAATGAAAGTAAGCTTTAATACAGTGGCATTAATAAAATCACTTTTATTAGATAGAAAACAAGTAATATCACACAATAAATCTTTATCTCAAGCCATTTCCATTAATATTGGAGTACCTCGGGGGTCTTTACTTGGCCCTCTGTTATTTGCCATTTATATAAATGATTTTCCCTTATATCTTTCGTCGTCCTGCACAGTATATACAATTGCTATTGATTGTAATATGCTAAAATCATCCTCGCAACAGGAAATAAATAGCGTAGTTAACTGGAGTCATGCAAACCGCGTGAAAATTACCATTTCTAAAACAAAATCTATGTTAATAGCACTTCACACTCTAAACTCACAGAGAGCTATTCGCTGCACATTAGTAGCACGCCTGTAGAAAGTGCAGCCGAGAACAAGGCACTGGGTCTCATCGTTGATCAAAATCTAATCTTTAACTCCCATGTTCATGCTCACTTTAAACAAATAGCCCAAAAAAGTATACCAACTTGCCGAAATTAAAAATTTCCTCGACGAAAACACAAGAAAGATATTTTATACTTCCCACATACAAATACAATCTAGGATGGATGCTCCAAATCAATAACAAAACGTCTTTATTCACTCCAGAAAAGGGCAGTGAGTTAAATAAATGGTGAAAAGCTTACCGACAATTCTAACCTATATAAACGTCTTCAGTTACTGCCACTCCACAAACGCCTACTTTTTAATAAGGCTAAACTAATTCACAAAATCCTATTTCAAAATGCTCTAAGCTATCTTTGGGCATTGTTTAAATATAACCTCAGATTTGTATTCATGGCTTCTCTTTGATCTCTCTTATTATTACTTTGCTAGCTTTATCTGTTCGAATTGCCCTGTTTATTTTGCATTTTAATTGCCACCACTTGGTCCCAGTAAATAGCTTAATATATGAACCAAGAAATGTGTTGGGAAATAAAGGAAACCTGCATGATACTGAGCCCACCTAGTGCCGATTGCTGTACACAAATATGGCTCCAGCACGGTATAGTAAATACTTCTAGGGTGTGTACAGGTTTCCCTTACTTACTTAAAAGACAGTTGAGGTGTATCGGGTACATGTTCCTAACGGTTAATCACTTTTACACATCTTCGGACTCTTCAGGTATATGGCACTGGTCAAATGGTTGTCCATCAAGAATGATGATGACCATTCATTTCATCCAGTGGGGTTGAAAGTTTGGAGCCACGAGTTCTAAGATGGCTAATAAGGCCTATTTTGACTCGAAATATTCTTTGACAATGTGGGCAAAGAATGCTTGACGTTCCAGAAGGAAGAAGATCTCCTGCAGTGTTTCTTTTTTCTTTTCTTGTCCAGCCTTTGTTTCGCAGCTTTTGCAGTTCTGATCGCTTCACAAGTTACTACACCCTTGCGTAATGATGTTGCCACGAATTTCGGTCTTTGGAAGCAGTCTCCCAAATGTCACGATGAATTCCAAAAGCTTTTAGTGAGATTTTCAGTGTCTTTAAGGCATTTCCTCTGGCCGCCTTGGCAGCGTTTACCACTGCGCACTCACCGTAAAAAAAAAAAATGTGTTAAAGAAACCTGTGATCTGGCATGCTAGTCGGGTGACCAGCACAACAAATCTGATTCTTCATTACTAGTGTGTGCTAGTTTAACATTTGTGTAGGCAACGGGCACTCGCCGGATCCGTGGCGATGGAGTTGCGGAACCAGTTTGTGATCCAGCATACCCGCCTTCGAAATACAGCTGTGCGCGATTTGGAAGCATACCATATTGCGCTGGATTTTTATGAAAATTCTATTGGTGTCGGCCGTTCAGAAAGCAATGGCATACTACTGAACGTAAAATTGCCAGGACATCAACAACAGTAAACAATGCTGGTGTTGACTGCAAACTTCCTGTAACGGATATGAAACTAATTGTTATGCAACACAATTGAAAGTAAAATCAACTTCCTGTCGCCAACATGGCAGTTAGGCAATGAACCGTAAAGCCGGTGGCGTGTTTATGCTTGTAGCTACGGTTTGCAATCACATTTTCCTCATTTTAGACTGTAGTACATGGTTCCGTCGCTCTGCTACTGAGTGAGTGCGTGGGCGACACTGTCAGCTGTGAAATTCGCGTGGAATGCGTTTACATTTGTCCTGTACAGTGACCTGCATGTTCGGAACAATGGCTACCGGCTGTTGCTGAATTGACTGATTTGTCTTTTCGGTTCACGAGTGCATTTTTCAGGAGACTCCTGGGAGTCGGGGCTGAAGCTACGGAGTTCGTGCTTTGTGTGACGTTTTCGAAGGGTCGTCCTGCGTCCTGCGGAGCCATGTGAGAAAACCCCGGTCAGTGAGGTCCTTCTGATGACTGCCGAGTCCATCGACGATGAACTGTGGTTTTCGTGGAAGACTTTTGTGGTGGCATTCTGGCGGCGGCATTATGCACAGTGTAACCGAGACTCCTGTCTATTCCACTTTTCACATTGGACAGTTGGGGGGGGGGGGCATTTTGGGTGATATTCACTGGCACAGGAATGGACTTTAATGGGGACGACCCGTTGCCGTGAAGTTGGAACCTCGACTTACGACTAACGACTAGTTGAAAGTAAAATACACATGAAAACATATTCGAAAATGAAATAAACTTGATAACATAATCGAAAGTAAAATATAGATGAAAACATTAATTGAAAGTATAATATACATTAAAACATAATTGCAAGTAAAACATAAGTTTTTCATTCATCAAAACCATGAGAAATATTATTCTTACAGAAGGTGTTTAAAAATGTAAGTAGTAATTAGCCTTTCTACACGTCTTTATGAGCATGTGACTCAGGCGCCACCAAGTATGCAGTACCCATAACTTTATAGATCAATGGTAACTTGCTGGGCGAGGTGGTCAGTACCACGCCGATCGCCTTAACTGCCGAAAACATTTCTTGGCACAAATTTCAGCCTGGGTTGACATTTTCCCCCAGGCTTACTTTAAAAATGCGAATCCGTCTCGATGCGGCCTGGCAAATGAGCGTCTAGTCACTATGCCACAACAGCCCGCTTTTCTGAGTTCACAAGGCTATTAATTACTATTAGGATGTAACTGCAACTATCCGGTTTGCCTCTTTGGCCCTAACTGACTTGACTTTGCCAACTGGGACGACCCAGCGAGACAAACTCTGGGAAACTGGTGTCTTTTGCTTATAATGTATGTATCTATGTCCTTTGCTTACCATTTATGTGTCCATTTCCTTGACTTCTCATTTATGTATGTCTTTCGTTTATCATTCATGTGTCTATGTCCTTCGCTCATCATTCTGTGTCTATATCCTTCACTTATCATTCTTGTGTCTATGTCCTTCGCTTATTATTAATGTGTTTATGTCCTTCATTTATAATTTACATATCTGTGTGTCTTTCGTTTATCATTTATGTTTCGATCTCCTTCACTTCTCATTCATGTCCCAATGTCCTACGCTTATCATTTATGTGTTTATGTCCTTCGCTTATCATTTATATGTCTGCGTCTCTTGCTTACCATTTGTGTTTCCATGTCCTTCACTTTTACAGTTATTATACGATTTATGTTTCAATACCATTCACTTATCGCTTAGTATAACATCTTTAATACTATGTCCTCGCCTATAACATATTATATCACAAGTCAAGACGTTGGGGCATGAAGAGAAACAAACTTTAAAACTTGGTGACAACTGAGATACTTGATGGGAAAAGAGAAATGCGAAGGCAAAGAGATACATATCTGGATGACTAATAAATCATGACTAAAGTGGGGGTTATAGCAGCGCTAGGTTTCATCAGAAAACAGCAGGTTAAATGGTTTGGCCATATAACTAGATTACCAACTAATAGAATCCCATAACAAGCAATGATGTACAGACTCAACTAAAGCAGAAGAAGAGGCCGACCATGTGATCGATGGACAGAGAGAATTACAGAGTCCATGGAAATCTTGATGGTATGAGTTAAGACTAAGCCATATAGAAACAATTTGGACAAGGACAGATCTAATCCACGAATCTGATGAACATGTAAGATGGTGAATATTTCGCCCACGCTCATCGGCATGGCCTATGATGAAGATGTAGATGGTGATGCTGATGATGATGTTGACGATAAGGATGAGGATGAGGATCATCATTATCATCATCATCTATTTGTATAGGAGTTGTTGGACCTGTTAAATCAAAAGTAAATTTAGCCCTAGTTCATTTGACTGTAACTGAATGGGTCAGATAATTTCTAAACAAATAATATTATTTCAAAACCCGATGTTCGTTGCCACATGTTCAAACTCATTTTATGGATCTTTGTCCTTAACAGTTTTCTATAAGTACTTGGTAAACACATTTAAAAGTAAATACTATTTGTGTAGGAATTGTCTGAGCCATTCAGTCAAATCTAAATTTAGTTCATTTAATTCATTCAACTGCGAATGTCGCATGGATACATAGTGGGCACTGTCTTCATTACATCTTTGTGACGTGTGTTAATAGGGAACAACAACAACAAAACTTTATTTTGAAAGGGTTAAGAATTGGGCACGCAGGCTCGTCTAACATTCTGCCCTTGTATCACTCTCTTTCATACATTATACCATTCACACATCATTCAAGGCTAACTGAAAACAGCAACAATATAAAAGATATGCATTATAAAGGCATGTGGAAAAATTAAAAATAAATACCACACGACTCAGTAATAGTAATAACTGGTGTGGAACTTGTTATTAGCTATATGGAATATACTGGCCTACTAAACGGGGACTGGCTATTATACTAGGGTTTTATTATATTATTACTTCTATTATTAAGGGGGAAGATAATCCGTACTGAGATAGTGTTCAAATAATTTGCGATTATATGTATAGGGATTGATGATGTCTTACAGACAATAAGCTTCGTATTTAGTGGCGAGTAACATGAAAGGCGTAGACACAAAATGATCAGCGAAGGACATAAAGAAACATATTGAAAAGCGATGGATGTAGAAACATAAATGTTAAAATACATAATATATAATAAGCGAAGGAAACGGAGATATAAATGTTGTAATAAATACTAGAGAAGAGCAAATAAACATAAATGATAGAGAAGGACACATAAACATAATTACGAGCAGTGGATATAGACATATAAATGATAAGCGAAGGACATTGACACATAAATAAAAAGCCAAGGACATAGAAACATAATCGATAAGCGAATGACACAGAAAATAAATGTTATAATACATTATAAGCGAATGGCATAAATACATAAATGTTATAATAAATGATAAGTGAGGGGCATAGAAACATAATGATAAGCGTGGAACTTAGGCACATGAATGATAATCGAAGGACATAAAAACATAAATGATACGCGAATGACATAGAAACATAATTATAAGCGATCGACAAAGAATCATCATGATTACATAAAAGATATAATAAATGAAAAGCGAAAGACCTAGAAATATGAATGCTATAATACATGACAAGAACATGGTATATAAATATAAATGTTATATTAAATACAAAACGGAGGACACAGAAACATAAATTATATAATAAACGATAAGTGAAAGTCATAGAAAGATAATTATGAGAAAAAGACACAGACACTAAATTCGTAGATAAAGACACAGAAGATTAAATAAAATGCGGATGACATAGAAACAAAAATGCTAAGCTAAGGACATCAATTTTAAGTGAAGGAGATAGAAACATAAATTGAAAGTGATGGACTTTGAAACATAAATAGTATAATAAAGTATAAGCAAAGGGGACTAAAGAAATGATAAGTGCAGGACATAGAATCATAACTGAGATAAGCAAAGTGTATAGAAATTAAATGATTAAGCGAAAGACATAAAAACGTCAATGTTATAATAAATATTAAGCGAAGAGCAAAGACACATAAGTGATAAGCACAGTGCATATAAATGATAAGCGAAGGACATACGCACATTCATGATGAACGTAGGCATATACACGTAAATTATAAGGGAAGAACAATGACACACAAATGAAAAGTGAAGGAAATATAAAAATAATTGATAAGTGAAAGACATAGAAACATAAATGTTATAATAAATTATAAGTGAAGGGCTTAGATATAGTATGATTAGCGAAGCAGGCAGAAACATACTGATAAGCGAAAGCCATAGAGACATAAATGAGAAGCGAAGATACAGATAATGCCTAAACTCATAATGGAACACTGACATCGTTGTAACATTCAAGTGTACAATGAATGCACGCACATTCGTATTATTGCTTCTTATCCTATCTAAAGAACTTGTATTTTATTGATGTGTTGTGTTCACGAACGTTTCCTGGTGAAAAGCAAACAAGACGTTTGGTACAATGTTTACAGATTACAATAATAATGCAAGTTGTACGACATTTGGGATGACGTGGCACCCTATGATAGTGTTTAATATACATAAGACCAGTTGTACATTTCAGCTCCTTGGCAATACACCGGTTAGCACGACTTTCTGCGACTAGCCACGTCTTGAGTTGAAACAACGGCGAGTATGATCCAGGTATAGATTGAGTTGTGTCTCTTTACAGTGAATGTGTAAATATTTAAAGGCGACAAATCGAAGTAATTACAAAGTGTTTGATCACGTATGGCTCTGTCACATTCCGCAAGGCGGCCTCCGCTACAGCGACGATCCCCAGAAGTCTCCGAGACAAATGCAATCTTGAACTTTCATGTTAGAATGCCTTGGCGTAAAATGCGTTTCCATGTCATTTACAGTACGCCTCAATCAAACCCAATATTGTTTGGCTTTTTGTGTTCGCAATTTTACGTTCAGTAATTTGCCATTGTTTTCTGAACGACCTCCTATCATACTATTGTGATAAATCAATGCAAGGTATATTTAGCTCAGAAACAGCCTCAATTAAGAGCAGCTAAAATGCTGTAGCCAATTTAAATGTCTCAATGGCATAGTAAGAACAGAATGGAAGGCTTGTTCGACCAGAGATTAGACTGTGATCGTCCAGCACTTAGGGGTTACAGGACATTAAAGACACCTTTGGCACACAATTGCAAGGACACAGGGAAGCTTCTTAGTGAGACACATGGGTATATGCAACACAACCATCTTAACTGTCCCCAGTGCCGGTGAGCGAAATTATCACACCATACACACTCCTAAGTGATATCAAATAGAAGTGGCGCAATGTGATTAACACGTGAATAACATCCTTCATGAAGTCCCAGAAATATTACTGCCTGTCCAATGTATTTTATGTATTTACCATGTGTGCATTAGAAGGTAATCTGTTATAAACATAATGACTAAGATTGAGACACGTATATTATTATATTTGTACATCTTTTCTTTTCTTCCTTAGCTGAGCGTTGTGTTCTTGGCCTTGACTGTCCGGTGTGGTAGGTTACTTGTTTTATAGCCTAAATTACGTATCCTGGTGCGAGGAAATGCAACCTAAAAACTAAATGTCGTCGCCAGGCAGACCAGGTTAACAACTGGTCTAAGGTCGAAGCTCTGGCAGGCGGACAGTTAGAGCATTGCTTTGCTGATCTGGCTGGTTCTGCAGCTTGTCTTGTTCCAGATGGATTGGTGTTAATTTTCCTCTAGAGTAAACTAGGCAGGCCGAGAGAGGGATCATGCTTCATGGGCAACACATGGTAGCTACAATTCAGCCTAGGCTTTGTGCTATATAATTTTGAAGCACAATGCAACAAATTATCGTCTATCAAGATGGCAAAGTTCCAGTAGTAGCAGTGTCATGCAACATGTTCTATATTATAATGCTTTTCATGCAGCACTTTTCTACATTATTATGCTTTGTATGAAATAGGTTCTGTATTATTATGTACCCAAGTTCTAAATTATTATGCTTATTATGCAATAATGTTCTATATTGTTATGGTGTTTGTTCAACAATGTTCTGTTTTATTATGTTTCTTTTCTAATATCATCATCTCATCATGTTCCTCTTGTACCTTGCGGTGTCGAGGTGAAGTATACACAGCAGGAGAGTGCCCGCTTATGGGCTTCATGTATCGATATTCCCATGGACTCTGTTATTCCCTGTGTCCATCGTTTACGTGGTCGGCCTCTTCCTCTGTTTCCATCTGGTCTGTACATCATTGCTTGTTGTGGTATACTGTTAGTTGGTAACCTACTTGCATGGCCAAACCATTTGAGTTGCTGCTTTCTAATAAAATCTAGTGCAGCTGTAACCCCCACTTTAGTCCTGATTTCTTCATTTCTGATCTTATCTCTTCTTGATACATTGAGTATTCTTCTCAGGAATCTCATTTATGTTGTTGTGATTGTTCTTTTCTCTTTGTCAAGGTTTAGCATTGGTAACATTGAGTCGGAAGGAAGATTGTGTTGCAAAATGCTTTCTTAGTACTTATTGATACATGTTTGTTCTTTAGTATTGGTGCCATTTGTCCAATGAGTTGGTTGTCTTATTGCATATATTTTCGATCTCGTCTTCTGATTTGCCATTTGATGATATTATACTTCTTAGGTACTTGAAACTCTTTACTTGTTTCAAGGGATGTTCATTTAGGTGAATCGTTGTTGCTTTTTCTTCTTTAGTGACAATCATTACCTCTGTTTTACTTGTGATAATTGTCATTTTATGTTCTCTCCACATTTCATTTAGACTATTCATGTGATGTTGTAATTCAGCTTCTGATTTTGCTATTAGTGCTTGGTCATCCGCAAACAGGAGTTCTCTAATGGTTAGATGTGCAGATGGTTCTTCGTCCGTGTTCTCGGCATGCGATGGTCTTACGGTCTCAGTGTGGCTGGTTTCTTTACATATGTTGTCTATATATATTATGAACAAGAGAGGGGACAAGACACAACCTTGTCGTACTCCAGATCTTATGGTGAAGGATTCTGAATGTCCTCCAGTTGTTCTCACTATGCATTCATTGTTGTTGTATAAGCTTCTACATAGGTTTGTTAGATGTGTACTCACTCCATATTTGTTTAAGGATTTCCCAGTTTGTTTCTATCTATCTATGAAATGCCTTTTCTTGGTCGACAAAGGCTAAGTTGAATGTTTCATTGAATTCGATTGATTTTTCTATAAGTTGTCTAAGAGCAAAAATGGCATCTGTGCATCCTTTGTTTTTCCTAAATCCAAGCTGTGTTTCGCTTAGCTGTGGTTCTATTGTAGTTCGTAATCTTTTCTCAAGAATTTTTCAAAATATGTTCCCTGTATGACTCACAGTGAAATGCCTATGTATTGTGTGCAGTCTCTTTTGCTGTCTTTGTTTTTCCAAATTGGGATAATTATGGTGTTTCCCCAGTCTCGTGGTGTCTGTTGTTCTACCCAAACATGGGTGAATAGTCTATGTAGCCATGCTGTTTCTACTTCTCTTGCTGCTCTAATTAGTTCATTTGGTATTTCATCTTGTCCCGGTGATTTGTTCAATGGGTCTAAACTGACGGCTTCAATAATTTCTTCTTTCAGTATGTCTGGTTCTAGTTATTCGGTGGCATCTGTGTCGGTTTCTTGAATTCCTGTGACATCTGATGGGATGTTGAGAAGTTGTTCGAAGTAATGTTTCAATCTTATTAGGATTTGTTTTTGTTCACATATTGGTTCCCCATTTTGGCTGTTAATTATTTCAGTTGGGTCAAAGAATTCTCCCCTGGTTCGCATTGCACTTATCTTTTTGTGGAAGTTTCTAGTTGCCTCCTTGTAGTTATTATTTAAGGTTTCTCCATACTCCTCCCTTCTTTTTGTTTGTCTCTCTCTTTACTATTCTGTTCACACGCCTTCTCACTATTCTGTATTCTATGTAATCGCATGCCTGTTTGCTCTTCAACCACTATTTATATTTTTCATTTTTGTCTTTTACAGATTTCTTTACTTCTGTTTTCCAGCAACTTATTATTTTCTTTATCCGTGTTTTGCGTTTTTTTTTCGTGGTTCCACATGTTATTTTTGCAGTATTTAAAATGCTTGATCGGAACATCTCCTATTCTTCTTCTATTGTCTTTCTTTCAATAGGTAATTTTAAAAAGATTTAAGTTGGTTCTTTCTCATAATTTTCCTTCACTGCCTCGTCTTTGAGGTTTTTTTTAAAGTTTACTTATTCACATGGCATGTATTTTTCTGGCCTTTCGTCTGCTGATGGTTATTTTTGTTGCAACGACTGCTTTGTGGTCTGTGTTTATACGAGCTTAAGTTGGGCACTGCCCTTGCATCTAATATATTTCTCTTTCTGTTATTTCTTGTTAATATAAAATCAATTTGCCTTTTAGTATCTAGATCGTTCCAGGTGTATATGATGTGTTTGTTATATAGAGGCAGTGTTGGCTGCATAACTCTATCAGTCTGCTTTCGTTATCATGTCTTTCATTATGTTGGTCTCCAAATGCTCCAAGATGTTTTTCTATGCCCGCTCTGTTGTGCCCTGGTCTTGCATTGAAGTCTCCCATAACTATGATGTTGTCCTGCTTATCTATTTTATTTAGCACGTCATGGATGTCTTTGTAGAATTCCTCGTATTCTTGCTCATTATTGTTTGTGTTACATGGCGCGTATATTTGTACATATGTTTTAATTGTTTGTTCTTTTATTCTCACTGTTATGATTCTTTCTGATATATATTTTATTTAAATATTGAGCACAACCCACTACTGGCAACGCTGATCGTATTCTGGTATGAACCTAAGGCCTATCCAGGTCAATATGGAAGCACTATACTCGAGTTTCGCTCTCATTTAAGCTCGTCAGTAGTGCATATCCCTGACCGGGTCCGGAAACAAGCCCCGGATCACTGGCGTGTGAAGCGGGTGTGTAACCACGCGGCACACGCTGGACACGCCAAATTATCATAACAGAATATTACAACAGTTACCCATCGTAGGCTATGCTCAAGATTGTGTCCAGCGTGTGCCGCGTGGTCTCCGCGTGGAAATATTGCAAGGAACATCAGCTCCTACAAGTTGGAATCACCAGAGCATAGTCACCAAGCCGTCCTTCACGAGGCCATGTAGTTCATTGTCGAAGGAGACAGCCGTCCAAACAAACCCTAGCAACCCGCACACGCATTATTGCATAAGGCAGTCGTCGCATTGCCAGCAGCTATCCGTCCTACACTTTCTGAAGCTGCACTTCACAGCACGGCAAACGTTGTGGCAAACACAAAGCATTCCGAAGGAAATCTAAAGCTGGAAGTGTGGCACCAACCATCTTTCCAAGATTTTAACGGCCCGCCTGCCTATTCGCCATATTGGCCAGGTAAAAAAAGTGAAGTTGTTTATAGCAGCTACGCTGATAATGTTATTATGCGCGCAGTCGGGCGGGGATTCGAACTGCATTCGTCCGCTAACAGAGGAAAAGAACTATCCCTCCCTGCATTAGGGCTACAAAATGTGATGACCCTATCACAACACAGACCCAGGCTGCTGTTTACAAACAAGTTTAAATGGAGTAGTAAAAGCCCGTTTTTACACCCTGTAAAGCGTACATGGCCTATGGTGTTCGATCCATATGCATAAAGACGAATCGGTACTCCAGGGAGATGTGCTCAGTATCACGTCTGCTGTCTTTACTTCCTAAGACCTTTCCTGACGTCATTTAAGCTGGGTCGACCTGAGAGTCCAGGTCAAATTTTAAAAAAATATTCTCATGGATGGACATTTGAAATGATAACGCCCCCCCCCCCCCCCCCCCCCCCCCCTCTCCCGGGCCGACAAAACAAGTGTAGGTCGACGTCATCGACTCATCAGGCCCTATAATTCCATATGTTTCAGTTGTCAACAGGTGTTACGTTCTGCAGGTACTGGTTACATATGTCTACATTTATATGTTTCCAGTTGTCAAAAGGTGTTACATCCCCACCCCCCCTACAGGTACTCGGTTTACATATTTCCACATTTATTATTGTTTCAGATTGCCAACAGGTGTTACGTCTCCAGGTACTGGTTACTTATTTCTTCATTTATATGTTTTAGTTGTCAACAGGTGTTACGTCTGCAGGTACTGGTTACATATTTCTTACATTTATATGTTCAGGTGTCAACAAGGTGTTACGTCTACAGGTACTGGTTACATATTTCCTACATTTAATGTGTTCCAGGTTGTCAACAGGTGTTACGTCATACACGGACTGGTTACATATTTCCACATTTATATGTTTCAGTTGTTCCAACAATGTTACGTCCTACGGTGTACGGTTACAGTATTTCTACAGTTAGATTTCAGTTGGTTCAACATATGTTAACGTCTACAGGTTATGCGGTTACATATTTCCACATTTATATGTTTTTCAGTTGTCAACGATGTTACCGTCTACAGGTACTGGTTACATATGTCATAACATTTATATGTCAGTTGTCAACAGATGTACGTCTACAGGTAGTGGTTACATATTTCCACATTTATATGTTTCAGTTGTCAACAGATGTTACGTCTACAGGTACTGGTTACATATTTCTACATTTATATGTTTCAGTTGTCAACAGGTGTTACGTCTACACGTACTGGTTACATATTTCCACATTTATATGTTTCAGTTGTCAACAGATGTTACGTCTACAGGTACTGGTTACATATTTCTACATTTATATGTGTCAGTTGTCAACAGATGTTACGTCTACAGGTACTGGTTACATATTTCCACATTTATATGTTTCAGTTGTCAACAGATGTTACGTCTACAGGTACTGGTTACATATTTCTACATTTATATGTGTCAGTTGTCAACAGGTGTTATGTCTACAAGTACTGGCTACATTTATGTGCTTTAGTTGTCAACAGGTGTTACGTCTACAGGTACTGGTTACATATTTCTACATTTATGTGCTTTAGTTATCAACAGGTGTTACGTCTACAGGTACTGGTTACTTATTTCTACATTTATATGTGTCAGTTGTCAACAGGTGTTATGTCTACAAGTACTGGCTACATTTATGTGCTTTAGTTGTCAACAGGTGTTACGTCTACAGGTACTGGTTACATATTTCTACATTTATGTGCTTTAGTTATCAACAGGTGTTTCGCCTATAGGTACGAGTTACATATTGCTGCATGTATGTGCTTTAGTTATCAACAGGTGTTTCGCCTATAGGTACGAGTTACATATTGCTGCATGTATGTGCTTTAGTTATCAACCGGTGTTTCGCCTATAGGTACGAGTTACATATTGCTGCATGTATGTGTTTCAGTTGTCAGCGAATGTTTACCACACTGGATGTCACGTAATGGAATTTGTTACTTCTTAAGCAATCACGCTGCAACCTCTTATAAAGCAGAGGTATGTGAATGGTTTGTTGTTATTATCTCTATCAAGCGTATAGACTTCACCTTCTTTGTTCCTCTGTTTGAGGGTAGCAATTCACACCAACGTATGCACCTAATAGTCAGCGTGTACAACTTCTTCGTGCATTTGTTTAAGCTTTCCTACCTCTACACAGATTTACTCCAAGGCAACGGGCTCACGTACCCGTGGGTAAACTTACGACCCCACCAATTTTGCCAGTAGAGCGACCTCACCGCACATTCTTTGCGATTTATAAATGCGTGAGACTTTTAACGTTTAATAATTCCGTTCCAATCAAGAGTCGAGGAGCAGAACACCTACAAGATGGAAAAGTACAGCGATACGGTCACAAAGAAGAGACACGAAGGATATACAGGGTGACCCCCCCAAAAAAAAACGAAACCAACACATCTTTGAAAGTTTTGGGCATCATTGGGACGACGCAGACGATTGGATCAAGATCAACAGTGGTTCTAGCAAGAATAGGGCCACCCCACACACATCAAATGACTCTATCCTGGCTGAGTGAGCGATTTCAGGAGAGACAGATCAGCATGAAGTGTGACTTGTAGTAGGCACCACATTCACCTGACTAGAACACCCCTAGAATTTTATCTATTTTGGTATCTCAAGGATAATGTGTACCAGAACAACCCTACAAATATTGGTGAACTAAAGGCAGTAATCACAGCAAAGATCAGGGAAATCCCCACAGAGGAATGCGGTCGAGTAATTGACAATTTAGCGCAACGTATGCAAGTGTGAATCCAATGCTGCGGAGGCCACTTGGAGCATAACTTTTATGCAAAGCGACCGAGGTAGTTGAAACTTTCGGAAATGATTGTACACAGACTGAAGTTTACGTTCACCAAATTTCAAGAAATTTGCTTGACCTTTGTAGGATTTAATAAACCTTTTATGGGTTCTGTTTTTTTTTTTTTTTTGTTTGGGGGGGGGGGGGGGGATGTCACTCTGTATCTTCAGGCTTTTCGCAGTTGATATAGGCGCAAGAGGTCTTGTTACCAACTCCGTGTGCGACGTGCTGAAACAACTAGGTCTGAAAGGAAAAGCAAGAACATGGGCACATAAAAGACTGGGCTAGGCAGCGGAGAATTGGCCTCATGATTTCTATGGAGAAAAGCGTAATAATGGGTGGGACAAGAATACGCAGTAAATGATTCACAACTTTGCCTGTTAGTCAACGTCTCTCGAAGAAGGAAACCTCGCCATAAGAGCAAGGAAACTCAAGTAAGACCGAAACCTCACAATAAGAACGATACGTAGCAACCTCACATTGAGACCAAAATAACATCTATGGTTTCGTTCGTGCCGACCCGGACGCCATCTCACCAGGTAAGAACTGAGCGCCCAAGCCAGGTCGCTATAAAAGACTAGACCAAATCACCAGGATCGGAAATATCCTTCGAAGTCGAACCTCTGTAGCCAAGCGTCGGCAACGACAGCTCGTGGTGAAGCATAACGTCTTGCATGGACCGCAACCCGCAGTGGTAGCGACGTGTAGAAGAGGTCCAAGCCTTAATAGAATAGGCAAAGTGGAAGAGATGGCTTCCGCTAGAAGCGTGCAGTAGAGCGGCTCAGTAAGCTGTGAACGGGTACGAAGAAAGCAACACGGCAGCAATATCTACTAAGTGGGTCATGGCTATCCACTATAGCGAAGGTTATGAATGAGGCCAAATGCGAAAGAAGCTGACTTTCCCGCGGCCAGTTATGGTGCATTATTGGCGCAGGTAGTTGCACCGGGTGCTTAATGCTCGCCATATGAGGGTTGGATGTCGATACGAGAAGTGCAGGATAACAAACGTCTCGAAGATGAATACCCACGTCAGTTAAAACGTCCGGGGATAACTCTTCTGATGATCACAAATCTTCAATCGTGGTTGGCTTCGCGGCTGAGTTTTTGCCACTGATACGCTATTGATGACTTGGATAATTTCCCATTTGTAGTTTTTATTAGTTTGCCAGAGTCTTGAAAAATGTAATGTATTGTTTATGTGTATGTTGGGTCAATTGTGCAGTATGCACCTGGCGAGATGTAGGAAAATATGCCAGGCAAGGAGTAGTGCAACATATTGTTTGCGGCATCTATGTGTAAATTAACTCAGACGATATGTTGTTTTGAATGTAAAAAGTCCTGTACTTTGGTAATGACCAAGTACTACAAGAAATACATGAAAATCGAACACTTATTAGAGAAATGAGACGTAGACAGTCACATTTGTTTGGTCACGTTATGATAAGAGATAAATTGGACAACTTGGTGACAACTGGCAAGATCGAAGGGAAGAAAGCAAGGGGAAGGCGGAGAAGTAAATACCTGGATGGCTTGGCCACGTGGTATGGTCGAGACAATAACACTGAGCAGATCCACGACTCTGGTGATCGAGTCAGATGGCGAATCATGACCACCCATGCTTATCGGCATGGTACATGATGGATGGATGAAAATTGCCTAGACAATATACAACATGGGGTTGACCGCACTGTTCTGCAAAGAACATGCAACATGTTTACCCATTAATGCGTTTTCTTTACATAATTTACATAATTCATGACAGCCAAACACAGCACCCCACATTGTGCCAATTGCTTTGGGCGGAGGAGCGCAATTGGAGTGTACAAATCTTACCCTAGAAGAGGAAATGCAACCTAAAGACTAAATATCATAGCAGGGTAGATAAGGCCCTAAGTCTTGGTCGGCAATTGGTCTAGGATGGAAACTCCAACAGGCGGACAGGTAGAGTTTTGCTTTGCTGATCCGGCAGCTTCTACAGCTTGTCTCTGGACGTATTGGTGTCACCTTTCCTCTGGGGTAAATAAGGCTGACCGAGAGAGCGATCATGCTGCATGGGCAACACATGGTATTACAAACTGCTGTCACTCAAGACAGCAATGTGCTGTCAGGTAACCATCATCTTTAATAATAATTGTTTAAATTTAAATTACAGGAGTATTGTTCATTCAATCGTGGTAAGATGGTCGAGATTAAAAGCCCAGAGAAGCAAATCTTTCTAGCAAGACTGTTGAAAGTATTTAAAGGTATGTTTATTTACCTGTATTATTTGTTTGTTTTTAGTTTGTAAGGACAGAGGCCTTTGTACCACACAAGTGTGCTAATATGAATTGTGTGCTGATATTGTTTTGTTTTTGTACACTATATACACCAATAAGAAAAAGACAAACTGCTTTATTCTTTGGTCATGTGGTGTGAGGAGAGCTATTGGGGAACGTCGTGGCAACTGGAAAGATTGAGGGGAAGAGAGGTAGAGACCGACCAAGAGAAATGATGCTGGAGGATTGATACGGTGGCATTGAGGAACGGGTATCGGTAATTTCTAAGATAAAAAAACAAAACAGCACCATAGCTAGGTTTATGCTGCAGTGACATGCACAGAAAGAAAGAAGAAAATTGAAATATTTTGGTCACTTGAAACGTCACGAAAGTTTGGAGAGAATAATAATGGAGGGGTATATTCATGGGAAGAGAGGAAGAGGAAGGCCAAGGAGAAGATAAGTGCAGGATGTGGCGGATTATCTCCAGATGGATGTATCGGACGCGGGACATCTTGCTTATGATCGAGAGGTTTTCCAGAAGGTTGTTATGGGAGCGAGGTTCTGCAAAGGAAATGCTACTGAATGAATGAATGACATGCACAGAAGGCTTCATATGGGCCTTGACACGAATCTTGTTTCTAAAGATTGTTTAAAAGATCCGTACAGGTAACAAGGCTAGATTTGTGCTGCAGTGAAGCGTTCAGCTAGCTTCATGTTGAACTTATGATTGAAGAACTTGATGTAACATGACAAAGGTTACTAACAAAAGTTAGTTACAGGACCTAACGCCCCAGCATTGTTTGCTAACTGTGATTGACTAGGCATGTCACGTACAGTAGTTTGCCATTGCTTTCTGACACACCGATGCTCGTATCAATGTTAAAAATACAGCTCAAGGCGGGGGCTTCTAATCGCTAGTCGCTGATATCGAACGTGGTATGCGAGATTAAGAATCGCGTTGGGTACTCTTTCGCCACAGTCGCGGGCAGTATACTAATACAACATATTGATGTGCGATATTTTATATATAAGGATATTCAAACGTATGTGTCTAGTGAACAGTCGGGATTGCTTGCTGTTTTATTTCTAAGGATAATTTAGCCCAAGTGTCTTGTTACAGTCAGAATTGCTTAGTGATTTAGTTGTGAAGATAATATAACTTGTTTATAGTCGTGATTGCTGGCAATGTTAATTTAAAGGTATTCTAATTCTTGTGTCTATTTACAATCCGGAATTACCTGGTATTTCTTTTGAAAGGATATTACTGACATGTTTATTTACAATCAGGATTGCCTAGTATTTTAATTATAAAGATACATGTCTATTAAAATCAGGATTGTTTGGTATTTTATGTATATATACCATCCATCCATCCATCCATCCATCCATCCATCCATCCATCATGTGCCATGCCGATAAACGTGGGCGGTCATGTTCTGCCACCTCACTCGATCACCAGAGTCGTGGATCAGTCCGTGTTCCTGTCTCGACCATGCCATGGGGCCAAGCCATTCAGGTATATCCGTCTCGGTCTTCCCCTTGGTCTCTTTCCTTCGAGCTTGCCAGTTGTCACCAAGTTCTCCACGTCATTTCTTCTCATAACATGCCTAAAAATGTTGACTGTCTACCTCTAAAGACTATAATCAGTTTACGATCTTCATTTGTTTCTTGAAGGACTTGTTCGTTGCTTTTTTCTGTCTGCCCGTGGTATTCTTTGCATTTTCACAAGAAACCAAATTTCTACAGCCATCAGATGTTTTTCAGCTTGTCTGCTCATTGTCCACTCTTTACATCCGTACAAAAGTACAGGTTCTATGTAGCACTTCAACACACTTTTTCTCGTTTCAATTGATATATTTTTATTGGCCAGTGTGTTTTTCTCCTAGAAAAGGCCACCTTCGCAATGGCGATTCTTGTTCTAATCTCTTCAAGGCATCTCCCATCAGATATTATAACTATTCCGAGATAACTGTAACTATTCACTTGCTTAAGAATATGCCCATTTACTCGTATATCACATGTATATATACACATGTGTCTATTTACAGTAAAGATTAGTTGCTAGTTTATTTGTTAGGATATCATCATCATCATCATCACCATCATCATCATCACCATCATCATCATCACCATCATCATCATCATCATCATCATCATCATCATCAGCAGCAGCAGCAGCAGCAGCAGCATCCAGTGCCTTGCCGGCTGGCGTGGGAGATCATACCTCTCCACAAATTACGATCTCCGACGCCATGGATCGTGTATTGACTCCCTTCCGTGCTTTTAATATTTACTTTACTTAAAGTTGTTTGATGACGATCGGGCACCACCTGCAGAACATGATGCTCTCTACTTAACGAAAAGACTGCACTGGAACCCCCATTAACATCGTTAGTCTTGTTTTATTTTATTTCGAAGCATGACTATCTTGGGAAAGTACAGCGCTGGTTTCCCTTTGCCTTCACCGGTTTGTTTATGGTTGACCCCACTAGCCTTTGTCTAAAGAGACAGACTCTGCAAGGCAGCAGCAGGGGAAAGAGGTTATATGGCGTTTTTAACCCGCAGATATTAATATCGCCGTTAAACTAGCTTTGATTGTTTGATTTGTTGGATTTATGAATATTCTAACTCATGTGTCTTTTCACATACAAGATTGCTTTATATCTTAATTGTAAGGATATGCTATAGTTTGTGTCTTTTCACTGTCAGGATATTTAGGTATTTTGGAAAATAAGGATATTGTAATTCATATGACATTTAACAGTCAAGATTACTGGGTACTTTATTTGTAAGGTTATTCTGGGCATGTGTCTGTTCACAATCTGTATTGTTAGGTATTTTATTTGTATGGATATTATACCTCATGTGTCATGACACAATCAATGTTGTTTGATATTGTAATTGCAATGTAACGGATGTTTGTAACGTCTCACTACTACTTTGTATGTAGAATAAATCTGAAAAATGAAATACATGATGTCCTCTAAAAATTTGCTGCACCTTTCAACATGAAGCAATATACAGTGAAGGACATTCTTCTGCTGGAGTAATTCTTTGCACTCCAAACAGAATGGTGTTATCAACAGGAAGAAAGAGATTTTATTTTTTTCAATCTGCTCTACATACAAAGTGTAGTGAGACGTTACAAGCCCCCGATATTTTAAGTATGTTCTTGTACATGTGTCTGCCCGCAGTGAAGAAAGCTTGGATTGGCGCACGATCCATGGTTGGAGCTACACCGTTTGTGATTAGACGAACATACACACCACTTTATTACACCAACTGGGTAGATGGTCAAGAAGCTAAAGCAGTCGAGCGTATGTCTTATGTGTCTATATATGTTTTTGTGGTACGATTGCATGCATATAGATTATTCTGAATCCTGGCATATAACCTATGTAATGCTACCTACTTAAGAGCGAGACAACATGGTGACTAGACGCTCCTCCGTTGCCCCAGTGGTTATGCATTGGTTCCAATTCCCATTGTTGCGAAATGGTAAAATTGGCCTGGCTCCCAGATCGACCGCCTCTTAAAAGAGTATCAAGAGATGTATTAGGAAGTAATATCGGTCAGTGCGACACTGATTGTTGATTGCTCAATAAAAATATGGGGATAGCCCCATATGCCGGATGACCTAAGCATATATATATATATATATATATATATATATATATATATATATATATATATATATATATATATATAGGTAGCAGTTACGGGTTATAAGTGCTTCTCAACTGGCGTAGATATGGGGCGCCACGGGTTGCCTCTGACCGCGGAAGGACACCAACAGGTGTAGCTAATCAGCTACAGGCCGCCTCAAGCTGGTCATCCCCCTTCCAACTGGGTGCTGACCCACCTCCACCTTTCTGCTTCAATTGGTACTTAGGGCTAAGACAAAATCTGAATCGCAGGCCGTAAAACAAATGCACCGGGTACTACACAGGAAAAAAAAAAATTGAAACCTCAAACTTCGGCTCGAAACCTGGAACAGAAGAATTATGTGTCCGCGATTTTCCAGTGACCTGATGAATATTTACAATGTGAGAAAATCGGCTGTAATATGTGCGGAACTCAAGTCTTAATATTGATATTGCTGGCCATCCGGATACTCGCCTCTCTGATAGAGGATCGCTAGGGGAAAACCATAACACCTTCTTATTGTGTGTGTGTGTGTGTGTGTGTGTGTGTGTGTGTGTGTGTGTGTGTGTGTGTGTGTTTGTGTATGTGTGTGTGGAAAGGTAGAGGTCAGGGGGTGAAAGTCAACATGCAGAGGACTTAGCAGTGAAGAATTCACTACTAGGGGTGATTAAAATTCCAGATTGAGGTAAAGCAAAAATATTATCTCTGCCCTTGACAACCTCTTGTGGTTTTGCCACCATTATCAATGCATATTACCGACACTCACTTCTTCTGACGATGTGAAGGATTAAGTCTATGAGGAGTTAGACTCTGCGATCAAGACAATTCCAAAATCCGACTCCCTTTATATACTCGGTGATTTCAATGCTCGTGTGGACAAGAGCTCTAGTACATGGCCAGTGTGTCTTGGAAAATACAACATCGGTTGCGTGAATGACAATGGGCAAAGGCTTTGGAGTACTGCACCAGAAACGACCTATGTATTATTAACTCCTTTTAAAACCAAAAGTGCGGCTTTAGGTCACATGGAAACATCCAAGACCGGGCCATTGATATCAGCTGGACTTCATCATCACATCATGGATGTCAGTCACACACGACTCCAAAGAGCGCTGACATTATCTGTTTAATCATACGCAACCCAACTGTGTAGAGACAGATAATATGTCAGCCTGCTCGTTTTCTACTACACCAGCATATCCTGAGGAAAAGGTCTAACAGATTCTCACTATCTTTGATGTTTGGACTAAACGCTGCGCCCTGCACGAAGCACACCTGTCTTTACCCTACTCAGCATACTCAGCGCGTTACAATGACATGTGTGCACTGTGTGTCCTCCAGCCACAGTACACATCTCAGACGGGATGGTGTGGTATTATATACCAGGCTCTTCTGTAATTAACACAGTCTATTAACTTTCGTTATGAATCCCAGGCACTATTTAGCTCTGAGCACAGAGAAGCTTAAGAAATAGGTCTTAAAAGTTGAGAGGATAGACTTCATTGCGCAGGGTTTTATTCCATATGGCTCGGTCTCTATAGGCAGAATGACCTTCAGAAAGCATCACACAAAGCACGATTTCCGCAGCTCCGGCGACGACCTCCAAGGAGTCTCCGAGAAAAATTCACTCGTGAACCGAAAGACGAAGCCGGAATGGAAACCACAAACTTCGGAGTGTGAGGCAGACGACTTGACCACTTCGCCACTGAGACTCCCGCCACACAGAGCAGTTTAACATGACTTGAACTGCTCGGCACGGCACATGACGATTGTGACAATGGTGGCGATGATGACGATGACATTGTTGATGTGAATGATTAAGATAGATAATGACAATGACAGGTGAATGTTGTCAAAATTGTGATTCAGTTATCATAAATTATTAGTCGTATCTCCATTTTTAACTAGCTAACCCACAGCGCTGCGTGTTTATGCAAGCAAGCATTGGATACCGATGGCTGAAACATTCCTGCAAAAGAGAACACAGATTCATCTGTGAGAGCGAAGAAAGCAACTCCGGTATGCTAGTGTATGTAATGGAGACTGGTTGATTTATAAATCAGTCGTAGAAAAATATATGCTACATGTGTGTGTGTGTGTGTGTGTGTGTGTGTGTGTGTGTGTGTCGATCCGTATGTATGTGAGAGGCCGTGTGTTTCGGGGTGTGGGTGGGAATGTACGTTGGAGGATGGGTGAGTGCATGTATTTGTATGTCGGTATGTAGATAGGTAAGAAGATAGACATGTCTGTCTGTCTGTCTGTCTGTCTGTCTGTCTGTCTGTCTGTCTGTCTGTCTGTCTGTCTGTCTGTCTGTCTGTCTGTCCGTCCGTCCGTCCATCCGTCCATCCGTCTGTCTGTCTGTCTGTCTGTCTGTCTGTCTGTCTGTCTGTCTGTCTGTCTGTCTGTCCGTCTGTCCGTCCGTCCGTCCGTCCGTCCGTCTGTCCGTCTGTCCGTCTGTCCGTCCGTCCGTCTGTCTGTCTGTCTGTCTGTCTGTCTGTCTGTCTGTCTGTCTGTCTGTCTGTCTGTCTGTCTGTCTGTCTGTCTTTTTCACTGAGAAAGTTATTAATAAACATTCATTCATTCATAATTCATATAGTGCCTTTCCGGCTGGCGTGGGCAATCATGTCTCTCCATAATTTTCGTTCTCCGACGTCATGGATCAGTTCGTGTGTTGACTCCCTTCCACGCCATGACACAAGACTGCCAAGAATCTTCTTCCACTCTCTTTCTTCCGTAACCCTATTTACGCAAATCTTTCCGGTTGTCACGACATGTCCAGGATGTTGTCTTCTCATAACGTGACGAAATATTAACATAAGGATAAATGATTGCACCTATCCAAATTACTTCACTGGCTGTAAGAACGAAATATATGCTTTTCCCCCTTCAGAAAACGTAAGTGGACAAACTATTAATACCTAGTATTGCATCGATGATGTCTTTGACCAGAGCTGTCGGTGGGTCACCTATGGAAGAAGACGGCAGTCACACAGAATCCCTAATCGTAAGAAGTGTTATCTACCTGTACGCGGAAATAAAATAGTTACTATCTGAGTTTTCCTATTTGTTTTCCTTTATGTTTGTGTCAAAGATGTATTTATTGTTGTCAGCAGCAAAGAATGCGATTTTTCATAGTGACTACTCATTTCCATTGCAACTGCTTCATAGCGAAAGTTAACGGACGGTGTTTAGTGCAGGAGAGCCTGATATATGATACAACAACATTTAATATGGGCATCAAGGTGAAGGAAGTCACTGCGGCGCTCCGCTGGATGGTGGAAAATCACCAAATACTTGTATTGATTCTAACGGACCCACAAATTATGCTGAGCAGGGTTTAAACGGGTATTTTTCATGAGGAGTGGCATGCTTTAATTAAGAAATCAAAGATTAGGGAATCTGTTGGATCTTTTCCCAGTACATGCTAGTGGCATCGGAAGGGTTTGATCCCACACAGTTCAGTCGCTTTCCGCAGAGCGATCTGCCGGAAACGTTGCATAGAGGGTGAAATCAATAGCTCCAACTACGCCGATGTCTCCCTATACCCAAAAGGAGTCACCGAGATTTTGTTTACTCATTAATCTAGTGTCCGAAAAGGAACCTACGACCTGGGAAATAATAATTGAAACGGCTAAGGTGTAAGCATCGAAATCATGGCAATAGAAACCATTAAAATCGGTATACAAATATATTGATATCTATATTCGTGAAGGACACACTGAATGCAAAACCGCCACTGCCTTGTGGATGTTCTTGTGAGAAACAAGGCTAGGGCACCAAAGCCCGACAGAAAATGTAGGCAGGCAGAGTTCATAACCCCGGAAAGATAATCTACCTATAGAAGAAGGATCCAGAAAAGAAACCTCCACCGTCGTAGTCGGAAAATGTTGGCCCAAGTGGGACAGGACTAGAAAGCGAACATCGACGCATTACAATGGATTCTATGCATCACCCATAGCAAACGTTGAAATTTAAAAAAAATATTATAAACCCTTTAAAATAATTGACCCCTTTATAATATATCTACACACTGTTCAGACATGGAGAACATTCCCACTCTTTGGGAGTTGAGTAAAACTGATTTAGTTAGTTAGTCGAGATTCCAACATCACGCAACGGGTCGTCCTCATTATGCTCCGTTCCTGTGCCAGTGACTATCACACAGAATGCTCCTCACTGTCCAATGTGAAAAGTGGAACAGACAGAAGTCTCGGCAAACCAACAGCCCGCACAGGTACACTGTGCATAATGCCCCGCCATAATGCCAACACAAAAGTCCTCCACAAAAACCACAGTTCATCGTCGATGGAATCGGCAGTCACAAGAAAGACCTCATTGACCCTGGTTTTCTCACATGGCTCAGGTCTCTATCCGTAACTCGACCCGTGAGTAAAACTGAACAGAAAAGCAAAAAACAAACACATCGTATTGGAGAACTGAATTAGTATTCCCTTTGTGAATTTAAATACCAAAACCACAAAACAAAATACTGTATTCAAAACAATAAACGATCGCACAAATATAGTGAGGCCTTAGCAATTTGGCGGTTCTAGTCAGTTTTGTGCACACAGAAAGACTTCGTTTTAAATTTGATATTGCCGTGGAGATATATGCTCTATATTCGAACAATACCTGTGACTTTGGATTTTAAGTATTTGAGCCAAAGTATTATTCATTTATTCACGTCATATGAGTGCAGTATGTTACCCACTTGATCTTCATAAATTAACATTATATGATATATAACACTGCATTATGCACCAGACATCTTTGGACCCATTAGGGATACACAAAGTGGAGAGTGGAAAAGAAGAAGTAACAAAGACATTTATGATCTGTTTAAGTCCCCTCTAATCACTGGTATCATGAAGGCTAATAGACTACAATGGCTGGGGCATATAGAAAGAATGGAAGATAATAGGGAAACAAAACTCGCTTACACTCAGGAAATAAATGACCGTAGACCCCGAGGTAGACCAAGAAGACGGTGGAGTATTAATATATATACAGACCTACAAGCACTTGGAATCAACGACTGGCAAGAGAAGGTCAACCAGAGAGACGAATGGAGACGGATTGTATCTGCAGCAAAGAACCTCAATGGCTCGGAACGCTGAAGAAGAAGAAGAAGAAGTATGCACCAGACGGGATGCAGCAAAATATGCCAGGCAATAAATCGTATTACATTTTGTTTGTGGCTTTTGTCATCATCATCAATTGCCTTTCTGGCTGGCATGGGGTCATGCTTCTCCACAAACTACGATATCCGACGACATCGACGGCGTGGCTCAATTCGTGTGTGGACCTATCTTCCGTGCATGGCACAAGACTGTCAAGAATCTTCACCCCTGTCTTCATCTATCGCTCTTTCCACAAATATTTCCGGTTGTTACAACACATTCCATATTTGTGTCTTCTCATAATGTGGCCAAAAATGATAACTGCCTCTTTCATGGTGTTTGTGATAATTTGTCTTTGCGACATTACCTTCCCTCAGAATGTCCAGATCGCTCATTGTGGCTTTCAAATTAACATTCAGCTTTCATCTATAAAACCATATCTCCGAGCATTTCTAGGGATGTTTTGGCCTGTGAATATAAATGTTATAGACAGGGTTCTAAGAAAATCTTGCATACAAAACAGAACAAATACATCCATACGATAAGATCTGAATACTGAAGAAGATTGGCTACTAAAGAAGATACAACAGAGATAATTGAAATATGTTGGTCACTTGAAACGTGATGAAAGTTTAGAGAGAACAATCATTGGAGGTGGGGGGAGGTAGTGCGGGGGTGGGGGGGGGGGTTGTGTATGTGTGTGTGTGGAGGGGGGGTGTATGCCCGGGAAGAGACGAAGAGGAAGGCCAAAGAGAAGATGGGTGCAAGATGTGGCGGATGATCTTTAGATGATTTTATCTGATGCAGAACATCTTGCTGAGAAGTTTTGCAAACGGTTGTTATGGGAGCGAAGTTCTGCTATTGAATGAATGAATGAATGAATGAATGAATGAATGAATGAATGAATGAATGAATGAATTATACAACTGGTGGCAGAATATAAAAAGGAAAATGTACATTGCCTTTGCTTGGTCACAATATGGGGCATGGGTGTTATTGAAACATTAAGAGGAGTGTGGGGGGGGGGGGGGTGTGGCAAAATCCAGAGGACATGCTAAAAACAACTAGATGACACCGGCGTGCAAGCAAGTTGGGTTCAGGCCTTATGTAGAACTAAACAGAATCGCTGAGATCAGGGTTGAGGAGTGACATTATCAGAGCCTAACCATCAGTCTTCAGACTATAAACTGAGGGTGATAAGTTATGAAACACATAGAGGCTTAATAAGACGTACCTCATTTAAGCCTTACTGCTAACTCTATACTGAGATATTCATACAGCAGTGCAGGCCAGGCTAAGCCTTTGTTGGCAAATGGTCTAGTTACGACAGGTGGAGAGTTAGAGCATTATTTGCTGATTCGGCAGCTTATGTAGCTTGCCTTGTTCCAGAAGTATCGGTGTTACCTTCCCTCTGGAGTACACTAGACAGGCCGAGAAAGGGATCATGCTGCATGGGCAACACATGGTCTCTAAATTCAGCCCAGGCTTTGTGTTATGGAGAGGTATAACTCCATTTTACAAACTATCGTCGGTCATGACGGCAAGGTGCCAGTCAGTCAGTCAGTCCGTCATTGTCAGTAACTTCTACACAAATATACAGGAACACGATTATTCTGCAGGATAACTGTTGGTCCAAATAAAAGGTGATTGAATCACAATATCATTTTCGTTATTAAATAACCTCATCTCAGCCTCACATATGATTGTAATGACTAGATATAGTGTTGATGTGGTGTTTGATACATTAGTACTATCAACTAAACCTTATTCTAGCCTAATCTAATCCTGGTCATCTCATCAAGCTCGCTTAACGTCGCTGGGTCTGGTAATGATGGTACTAAATCTGTGAGTTATAGCAGACATTCTAATGTCTCTGATATCCTGGTTAAACTGCTCATATGTTCGTGGTTTCCTAATCACATTTCTCCCACGTATGGCAGAATGATCAAAGTTCTTATATACTCTGGTTTCATGATGAAATTTCTCATTTGTCCCTGTTAGAGTGACCATACTTCTACCTATCTCTGGAAACATCCCCCGCCGAATGCTGATCATGCTCATCATCAAGTGTCCTGCTAGCTGGTTTAGGCATTCTTGGCGCTCCATAGTTCTCGGTCTTTGCTGTTTTGTATCAACTCTGTTGATGATAATCCTCCATACCACCTTCTCAATCCATCCAACATCATTTCTCTTGGTCTTTCCCTCGATCTTTCCGGTTGTCACAAATGCTAATAGGTCTATATACATATCGATCTAACTCAAAATGGTCAATGCCCCTTTAAAAAAAAAGTTAGTTGCATGTCCTTCACTCTCCTGTCACTAATCTTTCCCATGGTCATGATGATCTCCAATGCCTGTCTTCACGTAATATGACCACAGATAATTCTTGGTCTCTTTTATAAAAAGTGTAAAATAGTAAAGAAAGCTTTCACTCTTTGTAAGGCGTAGTAAACATACTGTACTGGACTCATATTTTTATAAACCAATCGGCGCTTCAAGGTCGATGTAATTAATACCACACAGGTCGCTTTTACTGCTCAAGATATTTTCTTGTACCATTTGAGCCGGGGTCGACTTTGACGCGGAGATCAATTTTACAATTTCGCCTCGATTCGCTGTCCAAGGAATTTTCCGCATTCTTCTATAAAACCAATCTGGACTATCGAAGTGAATAACTATGTTTGGAGCCTGACTATGAACATCAATTAGGTTGTGAGGTTGTCACGATGGCGACTGCAGATGTGTCTCCCGATCTGATCCAAATATGAATACCTCATCTTGTTCAGACAATGATATATATCACACGCCAATAACTTCAGGTAAACAAGTCATCATCATCACAATATCCTCTGCAAACTGAAGTATGCGATCATGCATTCCACAGATCTCGGTTACTGATTTTCTTGATCAATGCTTTCAATATTACAAGATACCATCGCCTTATGACAGACTGGACAGTGAAATCGAAAACAGACGTCAAAAGCTAGTGCACTTAAATATCAACAACCACCTATACTGAAACATCCAAATATACCCATGTCTGCAAAACGACAGATAATAAACAGCATAATCACACCAACCCTATGCTACCAATCTCAAACCTGGACTATATTCAAATCGCACCTTCACAACAATCAACACCTGCGAGATGAGATGTCTGACGAGAGCTGCCAACTTAACAGTCCGAGACCTAGTAAGAAATGCTGTTATCAGACAGGCTGTGGGATAGACACCTTGTGCCACATTTATTGAAAGGCAGAAAATCAAGTGGTTTGGCCATGTCGTTAGACTGCAACACCAACAACTACCATCACTGGCCTTAATCAAAGATCATCTACGACGAGATCAAGAGGACGTCCAAGAAGAAAATTGATTGACGACATCAAAGACATTGTACAATCACACGGAATGACACTATCCAGTGCCGCCCACCGGGCGCTGGAACGCAAATTATTCTTCCCCACGACGCTTGACGGCAGAAGTGGAAGATGATGATGATAATGATGATGATGATGATGATGATGATGATGATGACCATCTCCTTAGTATCTAAGTCTATCCAGCTGTACTTTCCTCCGCTTGCTTCTGCCTCTGATCTCTCCATTCAGTGCGATTTTTTTCCAGTGTCTCTTCTTATTAACTGACAAAGAGCGTTGTTTGTCTATTTCTGATATTTGTTTTTAGTTTAGTTTAGTCGATGGATCAACATCACGTCACACGGGTGTAACCCATAAGTGATCCGTTCTTCTTCGAATTCAAACATGAGTTTGGAGAAACTCAACTCAGTGCACGAGCTCCGTAGCACCGGTGAGGATCCTGAAATACTTTGGGTAGATTTTTAACTCGAAATGTTGCCCGGGCAGCGCCGTTAGGCTACTCTTTTTCGATTTCCAACTGCCAAGGGATTTTTTACGTACGCAACAGTACACACGGGAGTACGATCTCACTACCCAGAGACCAGGGGACATTTTATTACTAGAAATCCACGTGAAAAACATCCCGGTCCTCAATGGGGGTTGAACCCGGGACCTCCAGCTCTCGAGGCGGACACCGTACCTCGAGACCACGCAACCCCCGAATTTTTGTGTAAAATGTTCTAGGTTCATTGGCATCTTCCGGGCTGTCGTTGTTAGTTATCCAGGAAGTCCACAGAATTCTCAGAAACCTTATCTCTGTTGCCTATAAGTTCTTCCTAATTTGGTTATTTACTTTCCATGATTCACTATCATATAGCAAAACAGGGTGTATATAACATTTCAGCATTCCATGATTTTCATTCAATGGTACTCACTTAATGCATAAATAGTTTTCATTTTCTGAAATACAGCTTTCATTTTACCTTTTTTGTTCCTAATGTCTCTTCCCATTGCCCATTCTAATCTACGATTGCTCCAGTGTATTTAATTGATAAGTATTGTTAAAAATTGTCTCTTCTATTGTTATGTCACATTTTGGTGTCCTCTTTTACAATTATTAAACCATTGCTTCTGTTTGTTCTTGTTGTCGTTGTTGGTATTATTGTTGTTGTCGTTGCTGTTATTTTCGCTGTTGTTGAATATTCAAGGTAAAGGAGTAGCTCATGAATATATACCATCATTAGGAAAAGAGAACAGTTTTAGTCTGTAAAATTATTAAACAATATCTCCATTTCGTAAGATTACACAGGACAGTATCAGGAACCCCAGAAGTGGTATGAAAACATTTGAAGATCAATTGTCTTTGTCATGTTAATCCCGGCAGAAAACCACAAGTGGATCGTTTGTGTCAATCTTGATCCAAGCAGAAAACCACAAGTGGAGCTTCAAAGCAATGTTTTCCCGAAGTGAATTTGAATAACGAAAAAGCCAGAATTGTGCAAACAGAAAGACATGTTAGTCAGCTTAAAATTGCCGTGGTAGACAACTGACATTATGTGCGAACATGTGTATATTTCAGCTTGAAGGATTTATCTAGTTAATTTACTTTATGTTGTGTGATTATTGATTATCGATTATTGATCAGTTTGCCTATATGTGGATTAGTTCATTTTTAAACACCTTAGCATGTCTTCTATCGGCACTTGTTTTCTTTAAAACCTATTATTTTAATGCAATATGCATATTTTACTGAACCCACCCTTGGTGTCAAATTGCCTGCTTATTGAAAATTGTAACGAAATTGACGTTTTATTCAAACCATAGCAACGATATCTCGCCGTAGCTCTATCCACATGTGTCATACATCATTGTAAAGGTCACGAACTCCCGTAATTGTTCGTTAAACTTCGGGTTCGTTTAATTAGGAACATCTCCTGTGAACGACGGTTTCTTTAGAATCAATAATCTTCTGGAAAGTCCCATATATGGAACACCTCGCTGAATGCGCGATTCCTCTCGGCGGAAACTGATCACGTGGGCTTCCAAGATGGCCGTTTTATTGTGTTTTCGCTTGGCGACCGATCCACACGCGATTTAAAAAATGCCTTGTTCCAACATACAGTCATCTGCTCAACGTAAGAAATCACGCAGTCAATAACCGGCAAATGCTCGTAAGCACCAAATAGCCTACCAGATCTTAAACATTACAGAAAAGTCTTAATCCGACCCTAAGATAACTTTTTTAGTATAAATACCATGAAAATAATTTGTTTTTCCCCGTTTTCTCGTTTTGCCATATTATATTTTACTTTGTTTCAATGTTTTTTTTTTCAAAACCTGTGTGTCACATTATAATGAACATTGGCAGACTTATTCAGCATTGTATTATGTACATTTTGTCAAGAGCATTTGTAAAACTATGAATTAGTTTTTGTGCAGTAGTAAAAAAGACAAACAAAAGTGTCAATGAAAATGTTGATTTTTTTTTTTTATTATGAAGGGGAAAAATGCCATTAAAAGCTTCTGACAGAATATAACGGTTCTATTTCTGTACAAGTGTAAAAAAATGAAGTCTGTGAAATAAACAATGAATGTTTTAGACCATACTTAAGAAATCCAATATGGCCACTGTTTATCTTGGTTTCCATGGCAACCGTTACATACAAAGTCAATTTGATAGTGTTTTATCAATCAGCAGTTTTCAGTATCAAACCCTATACCATAACAGAACAAAGAAGTTAAACATTATAGAATTTAATGTTTTAGGGTAAGCATCGCCTATGACACGTTTCCACTCTTGATGATATTTGGTATACGGTGTTTGTTCAATAGTTTATAGGCCAGCTGGTACCCGATGGTTGATGCGTTCGATATCAGGTCAGCCGAGTTTACTCCCCAGGGCAATAGGACATAGGTTAGGCTGGGTCGACCTGGGAGACCTGTACATTGTTAAAACAAAATCTGTTTCGTTCGGGATTCGAGCAGTTGACCACATGGCCGGCAGGCAAACGTGCAAGTCATGGATCCCAGAACTAACAGGTGACCACGATAAAACAGATTAGTTGAAGTGAGTCAAGAACCGACATGACAACACGCAGCATATTACCATGCGTGCTCTGTTCTCACCTTCAACAGCGAAAGAAGAGTCCCAGTATTATGGGACCAATTGCAGTCTACGTGCCTGTCTGGTCTTTGAGCTGAGAGTTGGCTGGATCTTCTGGTCCCTCTCTGCCAAACCATTCTCTCCAGACCAGGATGGTTTATCTGTTCCTGCACACTATATATAGGATCCCAAAGTGTCCCGATTACATATTATTATCATGCTTCAATTTCTCACGCAACAGTGCAGACTCAGCCAATCTGTCCGCCTGCTCCACTCTCTCCCAACCAGCATGTCCTGGGTAAAGTATCCAACAGATACTCCCAGTCTTTTTTATATTAAATTAAAGCATGATATGCCTGCACACCTGCCTCCACCCTGCTCACCGTACTTTGTGAGTCCGTTACAATCACGACATACGTCTGATGTTTGTTCGCCATCCAGCAGTATCTCGCTGTGACTCCCTTCACTTTCTTGCTAAGATTAGATGTTGTGGTATCATATGCCAGACTCTCCTGCACTAAACCTTTGCTATGAAGAGTTGCAATGAAAACGCAGTTTGATTCTCTGTTATTGACAACAACAAATACATCTTTGACACAGACACAAAGAAAAAAGAAACAGAAATACTCGTATAGTTATTATTTTATTTCTGTGTACGTGTAGAGAACATTTCTTACATTAGGGATTCTGTTTGGTTGTTTGTGTTTTCCACAGGTGACCCCCCGACTGCTCTGGGCAAGTTTGGCTAAAACAATATACTAGGCATTAATAATTTGTCCACTTATGTATTCTCAGAAAATCAAATATTAATTTTTAACAGCCAAAGACATAATTTAGACAGTTGTAGTTAATTACCCTTGTGGTAGATATCACACCGTCAACGACACAAAGTACCAAAGAAGATCACAGAAGACACGAAAACAGACCACTAAGATCAAGGCACGTCTGAAGGAAGGTTGCCGACTGGTAATCATCCCTGAAGGAAACAACACCATAAGACGGGGCGGGTACACAATTACGCCTGGCTTCAACAAGTGTGCGACTCTGTCCAGACATGTAAATCCACAAGGATGCAACGAACACAATTAAAGCAATTCAAACATTTTCAAGGAAACAGATATAAGCATCTTTATTTACGAAAGAAGAAGAACGAGACACAACATAAGGGCCGCGACTATGACAAAATCGATGCAGTTGACGGTTGGGCGGTTGAACATTCTTCTAAAGAATTGGAACTGTAATAGTAGAAGAAACCGTACTAGTGTGGTGGCTAGCTTTTTAGCTACAGAAGTGGCTAGAGTTGTGGCTCTCGTGGTGGCTAACGTTGTGGCTAACCTGATGGCTAGCGTTGGGGATAGCATGGTGGTCATGAATTCCATCCTCGTCTAGACGGATTCGAATGATTAAAATGAAGCTGATCGATGAGATCTGGCTCCGAACGCTTGTTAGGCAGCGCTCTTGTTATTGTTAATGTAATGCCCTAACCGTTGCACAATGCGCGGACTCTGTTGTTGATCCTGGTCGTAGGTTACATTTGTCTTGTCAATCTTCTTTATGCGAGTTACCTTAAAAGTGCCGGCAACTGAAGAAACCGCATCATGATTTCTTCTCTGTTCACATACGTCACAGGCAGAGAGGCAGAGACTTACCAACCAACCGACCGAATGACAGACAGACAGACAGACAGACAGACAGACAGACGGACAGACGGACGGACGGACGGACGGACGGAAGGACACATAGATAGATAGATAGGTGTGATGGGTGGGTGGGTATTTGGGTATGGGGAGGATCGACGAATTTTATGTTTTGTAGATAGATGAGCAGGTGGATGAATGCAAACAGATATGTGCCAAAATTCATCATAATCATATACCATGCTGATAAGCGTAGGCGGTCATGTCTCAACTCTGTATTCCTATCTCGACCATGCCATGTGAGCAAGCCATCCAGATATGTATTTGTCTGCCTTCTCCTTGTTTGTTTGTTTTTTTTCCGTTTGTTGTTGTTGTTTTTTTCCCCCGTCTCAAATTTGACACTCTACGTCTAATTTCTCTAATCAGTTTACGGTTATCATTTGCTTCTTGTAGGACTTGCTCATTGTTTTTTCAGCTTGTCTGCTCAATGGCAACGTTTCACATCCATACAAACGTGCAGGTTATATGTAGCACTTCGACACTTTTACACGTTGCACAACTGACATCTTTTTTATTGGTCAGTATGTCTTAGATCTTGCAGAAGGATACATTAGCCATAGCGATTCTTGTTTTTATCTCTCTAAGGAACACCCTATCACATGTTATGACTGTTCCGAGATAGTTGTTCCGATTCACTTGTTTAAGAATCTTCCCAGTTACCGGAACATTACATTGTGGTATTCCTTTCTTCCTATTGACAACCATAATCTCTGTCTTCTTACAATATAATTCTAACCCTAGTTGTTCAATGCGTGCAATAATGGCTTGTATTAAACGTTGAAGATCCTGATCATTCACATCAATCAATACTGTATCATCCGCATATCTAAAAATGCATGCATAGATAATGAGAGAGAGAGAGAGAGAGAGAGAGAGAGAGAGAGAGAGAGAGAGAGAGAGAGAGAGAGAGAGAGAGAGAGAGACACATACACATACACCTACATAAAGTACATATCCCATGATTACATACCTACCTACCTACCCACACATCTACCAACATTCATACCTGCCTTAATTTTTTTTTCGCATATCCTTTACTGGACATCGCTGTCAACATCAGCATCTTTCAGCTGATTGTTAATTTCTTGGCAAGATTGCGCTCAGTAGTTTGCCATTGCTTTCTGAGCGGCCGGCTCACATACCCTGTAAGCTACCAATGCGGCGAGAACCGCTACGGATTCTCACGCAAGTTACGTTCCTCATGTGGATATACGGGTTTACGGAGAAAGTCGCAAACTCCTAGGCCAGGGAGATCGGCACCTGCCTTAATACTTGCCTATATTCATGCCTGCCTTAATACTTGCCTATATTCATACCTGCCTTAATACTTGCCTATATTCATGCCTGCCTTAATACTTGCCTATATTCATACCTGCCTTAATACTTGCCTATATTCATACCTGCCTTAATACTTGCCTATATTCATACCTGCCTTAATACCTGCCTATATTCATACCTGCCTTAATACCTGCCTATATTCATACCTGCCTTAATACCTGCCTATATTCATACTGCCTTAATACTTGCCTATATCATACCTGCCTTAATACTTGCCTATACTTCATACCTGCCTAATACTTGCCTATATTCATACCTGCCTTAATACTTGCTATATCATACCTGCCTTAATAACTGCCATATCTACTGCCTTCATACTTGCCATATTCATACCTGCCTAATACTTGCCTATATTATGCTACCTTAATACTTGCCTATATTCATACCTGCCTTAATACTTGCCTATATTCATGCTTGCCTTAATACTTGCCCTATATTCATGCCTACCTTAATACTTGCCTATACTCATACCTGCCTTAATACTTGCCTATATTCATACCGGCCTTAATACATGTTTTAAAATCTGCCTACATTTCCACTAATATAGCTACCTACATTTATACCTATATTCCTACAAACATATCTACCTACATATACTTAATTACACAAACCACCCGCACAGGCACGTGCGTACCCAGCTTACCTCTTGACTCCCACCCCACCCCACCCCACCCACTGCCACCCACACATAGATACAGACACACATTTACCATATACTTGATGAGAATGTCTTAGTTAGTTAGTTAGTTAATTAGTTAGTTAGTTAGTTAGCTAGTGAGTTAGTTAGTTAGTTAGCTAGTTAGTTAGTTAGTTAGTTAGTGAGTGAGTGAGTTAGTTAGTTAGTTAGTTAGTTAGCTAGTTAGTTAGTTAGTTAGTTAGTTAGTTAGTTAGTTAGTGAGTTAGTTAGTTAGTGAGTGAGTGAGTGAGTTAGTTAGTTAGGTAATTAGTTAGTTAGTTAGTTAGTGAGTTAGTTAGTTAGTTAGTTAGTTAGTTAGTTAGATAGTTAGTTAGTTAGTTAGTTAGTTAGTTAGTTAGTGAGTGAGTTAGTTAGTTAGTTAGCTAGTTAGTTAGTTAGTTAGTTAGTTAGTGAGTGAGTGAGTTAGTTAGTTAGTGAGTTAGTGAGTGAGTGAGTGAGTTAGTTAGTTAGTTAGTTAGCTAGTTAGTTAGCTAGCTAGTTAGTTAGTTAGTTAGTTACTTACTTACTTATTTAGTTAGTTATTTAGTTAGTTATTTAGTTAGTTAGTTATTTAGTTAGTTAGTTAGTTAGTTAGTTAGTTAGTTACTTAGTTAGTTAGTTAGTTACTTAGTTAGTTAGTTAGTTAGTTACTTAGATAGTTAGTTAGTTAGTTAGTTAATCAGTTAGTTAGTTAGTTAGTTAGTTAGTTAGTTAGTTAGCTAGCTAGTTAGTTAGTCGACAGATCATCCTCATAGCACATCGAACCATTCAGTCCATAAGTGCTCGGATCCCCTCCTCAGCAAATCCCGCATCGTGTAGCGGCTAACGACGCCAGTTCTGTGTTGGTTTATCAATCTTCTTTGACTTCTTGCGTATTGTTCTTGTTTGGCCACACCTCTTTTAATTTGCTGTTTTCGCAGTCTGGCCATGGTTGTAGATTCACAGTCATCACTTGGTTCTCGCAAAAGTCTTACTTCTCGTAGAGCATTCAGAATGTCAGCCTGGTCCATGGCGCGTCCGCCCTCCACAGTAGCCTCACCTGCGAGCTTGTCAGCCCGCTCATTTCCTTGTACTCCCGCATGCCCTGGCACGAAGATGAAACTAATCTTTGCCAGCCGAGACCGCTCCAGAGACAGCAACCAATCTCTTCGGATCTACCCCATCTCTATCCTCTTGAGCATGCTCATTGAGTCGCTAAGGAAACATGCCCTAGTGAATGTCTGTGTCTCAAGCCATGTTATTGCTTTACTTAGTGCCATGACTTCCATAGTCAGGCTACTTGTGGTCTCAACAAAAGCACCAGAATCCTCCTTCACAATTCTCCCTCCGGCCTGAGCCGTAAAGGCCCATGAGCTTCTCACATGTGGGACGACCGACCCATCTGTGTAAATGACAGTATTACCATCTAACGAATTCTCGAAAATCAGCGCTTGTACTTCCACCTCCACAGCAGCCGGATTTTCTTGTCTGCATTTTTTGTCTAGTTGGATGCAAACTAAAAAGGACATGCAGAAATCTGTTGGCACTTGTACCCACTCCTCGCCAGGTTCTAAGTCCTCAAGTGAACACACCTGTTGGAGAATGTTTTCGGCTTGACCGATCCACGACCATCCACTTTGTTATCCTGCTGACCTTCACCTTCCTAATTTACTATGCAGTGGATGTTGTGTGTTTGCAATAACTCTGAGGTAGGCATGTGCTCTGCAAATTTATATTCTGTCTTCAATGGTTGGAAAATCAAGGAGGTAGAGCATCGCCCTGCATGCTGTATCTCTTGTACATCCAAGAATAATGCGCATGGCTTCTTTCTGTATCCTTTCCATCGTTTCTATCTGCTTATGGCTGAGAGTCAGGATTGCCATTGCATACTCCAAAACAGACATGACCAGCCCCTCGAACAGAAGATATAGATGGCGCTGCTCACAGTTTACTGCCGCCATCACCCGCATCGCAGCCAACCCCCGCTTGGCCTTTGTTATCACCTGGTCTATGTGCTCATTATAAGCAAGGCTTCGATCAAAACGTACCTCCAGGTAATTCATTGCCTGCATTCTTTCCATAGTCTCTGAACACATATTTACAGTTGGTGTTGGAGTGTTGCCAATATGGTTATTCAGAGAGAACCATGTCATTGTTGCCTTTGTTGGGTTGACCATTGCCCCAGTTTCAACACAACAAGTACTTATGCGATTGAGTTCGGTTTGAGTTCCAGAGCAACCTGATCTCTATCATTAACCAGACGATACACTAAAACATCATCGGCATATGAAAGTGTCCTGCCCGGTCCAGTGATCTGCTCGCTGGTGATTGTCACAGTGTAGGCATTGAACAGCACCGGACATAATGGTGATCCATGTGGTAGGCCAGGATATATCGTTGTTGGTTCCGAAGTCCAACTGCCACATCTGAAAACTACTTTCGGTTGGAAAAGGGCTGCAGCGATCCAACTAAGGAGGAAATGACTTATCTTGATTCAAGAAGCTGAATCATTAAGAAATCCAACGGTACTCTGTTGTATGCATCTTCAAGATCAATCGCTGCAGCAAAGGTTTCAATGCCTGAGTGGACCATCCCATAGACGAGATAGACAAACACTGCTGCATTGGTCCATGTTTCTCTTTTCTGGACGGTACCCTCCCCGGGTAGGTGGGAAACACCTTACTTCTCTAGCTGGCTTGATATTTTCCTGGCAATTAACTTCTCCAGCAGCTAGCCTAATGTATTCTGCATGGTTATTACTCGATATCCCTGAATTTTTGTGTGGTCTTTGCCAGACTTCAGCAAGGGAATCTTCTAGCTCTTCTAGCTCGCTGTCGGTACACCTATTGATGTCGTCGTATCTTATGCCATCTGGCCATGGGGCGCTGTTTTTGTATCGTCGAAGCACAGCCTTGATATCTTTCACTGTCACTGTGTCTTCATCTGAAATGTTTTGGGTTTCGCACCTGTCTGAGGTGACCTGCTTGGCAAGATTTCGGCCTCTCATGTCTGTCTGGTTGCTCTGCTCTAGATAGCGTTCGAAGCTTTGCCCTTGTTCTCGTCAGGCCTCTGCCAGATGAGGTCCGCACCTTGGAAGTCAGAAATGCTCTTATTCTTGACTACCCCACTCATGCTTTTATGTAGTCGCCAGAACAATTTCAGTGACTTGCCTGTGCTTACTCTTTGACATACCTCTGCCCATTTTTCACTTTTAATCTTCTAAACCAGTTTTTTTTAAATAGATTACTTTTGTGTGCATCCCTCTTTCTAAGTGCATGCAGAGACTGGGATGGGCATCTCTGTTCTTCTTGGCATTTTGCCATTTCCTTACAGCACTGCGCTTCTCCACCCAGGCCTTCTCCACCTCAAAATTCCACCACGGTGGCTGCTCCCAGCTGTTATTTCCTGCCCTGAAGCTTTCTGCGCTTGTCGTGCCTTATTTTGCTCACCACATCTTTTCCTGTGCTGTCATAATGGAAAGTCTTGACCGTTGACTTGTGCTTCCTGGTTCTGCCCTTTTCCACCAATATGCTGCAAGGGTGGTGATCACTACCGTGGTATCCTAGGACACGCCATCTACAAACTATAGTGAGTGAAGGATAAACAAGCGCCAGATCAATAGCACAGTCCTCATCACCTGAACGGCTTGCTGCCCTGGTGACACAGCCACTGTTGAAACAAACCAGGTGAATGGTTTCAAGTGCAGTCTCGAGCTCCTCCCACTGTGTGTTCGAGGAAATGTTTCCCCGTGATCTGCCTTTAGCGTTGAAATCGCCACAGAAAAATAACATTTCTCTTGTGACCTAATATGTCACTTAAGCACTGCCACTTATGGGAATCCACACTCGCGTTACGGGCATTAACATTAACCAACACAAATGGTAGACGGATTGATCTCTAACCACCTGTATATTTGTATAATATTTTTCTAGCTCTGAAGCCACCATACTGTCGCGGATGAGAATCTTTATTCCCAGGTGTCGCCTGTTGTAGAAACATTTGAAACCGGCAATTTGGAGTAGCTGATCACCCATTCTCGTCTCCTAGAGCGCTGCAGTGTCATTCCTGTACACCAGGTTTTCTAGAATATGACCTCGTTGTTTTACGCTGGCACAGTTTCAATATAGAATAAGAGTATTCCTGAGGTCCAGACGGTTACATTTGAGTCTAAAACGTCTTACCCCACCTCGTATTCCTTGTCGTTTGCGGCCACCACGCCGCGCTCGTCGCATTGGGTTAACAGCCTTCCGCACGGAGCACAAACAGTATTCTGACATTTTGAAAGACCGAACACCACACAAACACACACGCTGCGAAAATTAACTCAAGGATTGCTTCGCTCAATGCACGAACTTCCTAGCATCGGCGCAGAACAACACAAACGTCCACCGCCATCTTGACCGGAAGCAACATCGAGAATGTCTTATAACTAAACCAGTCAACAATACACACATGTAACATATATGTTTGTGCGAGTGTCTTATAACTAAACAAATCCCCAGTACACACATGTAACATATATGTTCGTGTGAATGTCTTATAACTAAACCAACCCCCAGTACACACATGTAACATATATGTTTGTGCGAATGTCTTATAACTAAACCAACCCCCAGTACACACATGTAACATATATGTTTGTGCGAATGTCTTATAACTAAACCAACCCCCAGTACACACATGTAACATATATGTTTGTGCGAGTGTCTTATAACTAAACAAATCCCCAGTACACACATGTAACATATATGTTCGTGTGAATGTCTTATAACTAAACCAACCCCCAGTACACACATGTAACATATATGTTTGTGCGAATGTCTTATAACTAAACCAACCCCCAGTACACACATGTAACATATATGTTCGTGTGAATGTCTTATAACTAAACAAATCCCCAGTACACACATGTAACATATATGTTCGTGTGAATGTCTTATAACTAAACCAACCCCCAGTACACACATGTAACATATATGTTTGTGCGAATGTCTTATAACTAAACCAACCCCCAGTACACACATGTAACATATATGTTCGTGTGAATGTCTTATAACTAAACAAATCCCCAGTACACACATGTAACATATATGTTTGTGCGAATGTCTTATAACTAAACAATTCCCCAGTACACACATGTAACATATATGTTCGTGTGAATGTCTTATAACTAAACCAACCCCCAGTACACACATGTAACATATATATTTGTGCGAGTGTCTTATAACTAAACAAGTCCCCAGTACACACATGTAACATATATGTTTGTGCGAATGTCTTATAACTAAACCAACCCCCAGTACACATATGTAACATATATGTTTGTGCGAATGTCTTATAACTAAACAAATCCCCAGTACACACATGTAACATATATGTTCGTGTGAATGTCTTATAACTAAACAAATCCCCAGTACACACATGTAACATATATGTTCGTGTGAATGTCTTATAACTAAACCAACCCCCAGTACACCCATGCAACATATATGTTTGTGCGAATGTCTTGTAACTAAACCAACCCCCAGTACACCCATGCAACATATATATTTGTGCGAATGTCTTGTAACTAAACCAAACCCCAGTACACCCATGCAACATATATATTTGTGCGAATGTCTTGTAACTAAACCAACCCCCAGTACACCCATGCAACATATATATTTGTGCGAATGTCTTGTAACTAAACCAACCCCCAGTACACACATAAAACATATATGTGTGTGCGAATGTCTTGTAACTAAACCAACCCCCAGTACACACATAAAACATATATGTGTGTGCGAATGTCTTGTAACTAAACCAACTCCCAGTACACACATGTAACATATATATTTGTGCGAATGTCTTGTAACTAAACCAACCCCCAGTACACACATAAAACATATATGTTCGTGTGAATGTCTTGTAACTAAACCAACCCCCAGTACACCCATGCAACATATATATTTGTGCGAATGTCTTGTAACTAAACCAACCCCCAGTACACCCATGCAACATATATATTTGTGCGAATGTCTTGTAACTAAACCAACCCCCAGTACACCCATGCAACATATATATTTGTGCGAATGTCTTGTAACTAAACCAACCCCCAGTACACCCATGCAACATATATATTTGTGTGAATGTCTTGTAACTAAACCAACCCCCAGTACACCCATGCAACATATATATTTGTGCGAATGTCTTGTAACTAAACCAACCCCCAGTACACACATAAAACATATATGTGTGTGCGAATGTCTTGTAACTAAACCAACCCCCAGTACACCCATGACACATATAGGAGCTACTGACCGCTGTCTCACAGATGAATTTGTGTAGTTTGTAACATTGATGGAGCACCCACCGATATTCATCGCTTGCTCGCAGATACACACAGCGTTGAATTTTTGCTGGTTAGAAAGGAGATACGAGTAGTAATTAATGATAACCGAAGAACAAGGAACATCAGTCACTTGCCATCATTGACATAATTATGTTCATCATCATCATCATCACCACCACCACCACCACCATCATCATCATCATCATCATCATCATCATCATCATCATCATCATCATCATCATCATCATCATCATCATCATCATCATCATCATCATCATCATCATCACCATCATCATCATCAAAGATCTGGATAAGAGCTTACAGAGTTAAGAATATAAGAAATAGAGCTAAGACAGAGACGATTAGAGAACATCAGACAGTAGAGACACAAGCGCTATAAATAGCTTTACAAGAGGACACACTTGTGTCAACCAAGAGGGCATTGAGTGTAAGTGAGCGAGGGTTTCCCAAGGGACTAGGAAACTCACCTCGACGAGTAACCATGGAGTACAGGTTACTCTAGTTAACTGACCAGCGTGCTGGGACACCACGCACGCAAGACTCGCCAGTGCACGGAGGATCCAACGTCCGTGTTTGAACACGCAACTAGAAGCGTGGCTCAGACTGCGACTGAGACGGCTAGAGAGTAGACGTGTTCCTTATGAATACTATAAGTTTATAGACAATAGTGATTATTAGGCTTTAGATTCCATTCAGTGATTAATAGTATCATTATCACCTCTTCATTGCATCTGTGTAACGTACTATGATGTTTATTGTCAATGAAGTATTCCGCTCGCGGAGCTTGTTTGTAATCAGCTCTAAATAAATTGTATCCTTTTGCAAATGACACGAGTTATTATTTCGTGTGGTGCAAAAGAAGGGGAGTCCTGAAATACCTGTCGCAAGTAAGTTGCTGACAGGCAGGACCCCCATTTGGTGTCAGAAGTGCCTGAACCAACGTCAACAGGCACCATTTGGCATTATTTCTGTGTTAAAAGTACCTAAAATTAACGTGAATTATTCACCATACAATGTCAGAAATAATTTTGTTTTGCGAGTGAACGTTAGTGATCAACACCATTACTACTTGATACTTAATATGTATTGAACCACAATGAAGACAGATTAAGTTACAAGTTGTGTTATTCTACGAAAATTAATAGGAAATGTGTATGAATTGTGGTAATGAAAATGTATACAAATATGTATTTAAATTGTCAAGCAAACCATCGTGTACATTTCATTTTCTGTGATACAGCCATGAATGTCAACATTCATCACATTCATTTAGATATGTGTGCAAAGTAAGTTCTTTTCGCACAAAGAAGGTAAATTAGCTACTGAACGGAAGGCATAGAACGTAGTTATACCAAACAAGATAGAAAGTGAAGACAAGGTGACATTGACATTCATATCTTACAAATCATGACGATCATTTATACTATCATAACATTCATTCATTAACATCATTTATCATTATCTAGATCACATTTATGATTCATCAGCCGCATGAAATATGAACATGTATTTATATCATATGCATATTTCTAAAGTATTGATGCTCTACTAAACAGAAGCATCCGTTCTATTGTCAAGTCGATCATTTTGTGTCTGGGAGACAGCGGTGGAACATCCCAAAGGCCGTATTTTCCGACAAATTAGATGAGTATATTTTTGAATTATTTTGATATTCACTATGTTAACCATGCATCTTTATTTTCAGTGAGAATGTAAATAACTAACACATACCTATAAACCATTGTGTAAAACTACTGTGATATCATTGTGAAATAACATAAGGCCACAAAATGGCATCATTAAATGATTGCATCCAGGCGGGCAAAGAACTAGGCCATACTGGAGAGAAATTAGAGAAATGGGCTGATCAAAGATACAAAGAAGAAATTGCCCGACAGAGAGACGAAAGAGCAGTAGAAAGACAACATCAAAAAGAAATGAAAGAAGTCGAAGAAGCCACTAAATTAAAGATGAAAGTAATGGAGATAGATTCAAATATCCAGATAGCCTCTAGTAAACAAAAGAGCCAGGAAGAACAAAATAAAGTTAGTAAATATAAAGGCCTGATCAAACCATATAGCGTAGGCGATTCAATCTCAGCATGGACTGAGAACATAGAGTTTCAACTTAAGACTCAGAAAATACCATTAGAAGATTGGGCAATGATCTACATGAGAAATCTCAGTGGGGAGCCATTAAAGGTTATAGAATCAATACCTACAGAACTAAGGAGTATATCAGTACATCCACGATAGGATCATGCAGCATTTTCTTCTGGATGCCACTGGGTATCAAATTCAGTTTTCCCAAATAAAACCAAAGCCAACTGAAACCTTTCTAGATTACATCTCAAACGTGCAAAGTACATTCAATAAATGGATTAGAGCAGCGAAAGAGAGCAAAAACTTTGATAAATAACAGGATCTCATGGTAATGGATAAGGTTATATCCACAGTCCCTACCCCTTTTGCTAAGTTTCTCCAACAAGCTGACATCGAATCCATTGAGCAACTAGAAAAACGGGGGTCAGCATATTTTTCTTCTAATCGTGACATATTTAAGACCACGACACATGATACAGAGATCACTGCTTTTGTTAAGAACGTACCTAGTAGATCTTATAATCAGAAAGAGTATCATAAGAAAGACAAACCTTACCAGAAGCCACCACAGTGTGGATATTGTAAATTATTTCATCCTAGCTACTCTATGTGCGACAAAAACCCGGCATATCCCTCACACTTAGAAACCATAATAAAGAAGCAAGAAAGTAGTCGAAATTCATTTAAACGTGCTGTTAAATGCTACTTTTGTTCTAGCTATGGCCATTATAGCTCTAAGTGCCTTGGTAGACAACGAATGAAGGCAAATAATGCTGTGCTCATCGATACGTCATCTGACGATGATAGTGTAATTGACTCTGAACTTGTAAATGTATTACCAGAGAGTGAATGTGAAAGTGTGGCAGTAGTTACTGATATATTAGACTTTAAGAGATGTGACACATGTCACCAGTTTCATGCGGATGGGAAATTGAAATGTGGTCATGTTATACCTTGTTCCAACGAAGAAACTAATGCAGCTAGTGCCTCCAGAGGTAATCTTAAGATTCTACGATGCACTGGTCAATGATCAACCATGCCATTGTTTACTGGATAGCGGCAGCACTTTACTTGGTTTAAGAAAAGAGCTGGTTAGACCAGAAGCTTACACGGGTGAATTTGTCAAATGCCGTACTTTCTCTGGAACCATTGAGAAATACCCACTGGCAAAAGCGCATATTAATACCCCGTTCCTTACCGGCACATTTACTTGCGCAATCCTGCAAGATCCCTGCACGGATCTGATTTTAGGCTGTTTAGCTTCATTGAAGCAATGTACTGACGACGACATATTAGCCTGGAAACATACAAACATGGCTAATGCTGTAACAAGGTCAGATACTCAAACACACTATACTGACCTACAAAATGAGATGTTACAGCTGTTAACACCCAGCGGTGCCAATAACAACACTACTCGACAAGAATTTATCGAGGCACAACGCACCGATCAAACTATCGCACCTTATTTTAAATTGTTAGGTGAGCGAGCGAAAGTGACTAAAAATGCATCTTGGTATTTTAGAATACACAACGGAATTCTCATGCGTTATTACACAAATAATAACCATGAAATTCAGCAGACGGTGTTACCTGTAACATACCGACAAAATGTGCTAAAGATCGCACATGAGTCACCGTTTGCTGGACATTTGGCCTATGACAAAACCAGAGCCAGAATTTTGTCACACTTCTACTGGCCTAAATTCTGTACTGATATAAAAATTTTCTGTCGTTCATGTACTATTTGTCAACATCTTGTAAGAAAGGGAAAGCATGTGACGGCCGAAGTTCAACGGTCATTATTAGCATCTAGACCATTTGAGTGTGTAGCGGTCGATATTGTTGGACCCCTAAATCAGGTGTCGAGCAAAGGAAACCGATTCATACTTACTCTCGTGGATCTATGTACCAGGTGGATCGAAGCTATTCCACTAAAATACATCACCTCCAAAGATGTGGCAAATGTATTTTTGCACTTATTTTGTCGTTTTGGCTTTCCACGAACTATTCTATCAGATCGTGGAACGCAGTTTATTTCGGCTGCTACGCAAGCCTTAACAAAATTGTTAGGAATAGAACAGCATTTCTGTACCCCGTACCACCCAATGAGCAACGGGATCATAGAAAAAATTAACGGGGATCTCAAACACATGCTGGCGAAAGTAACAGCAGAAAACCCATCTGATTGGGACACGCTATTGCCAGCAGTGCTATTTGCCCATCGAGAAATTCCGCACTCGAGTACGGGTTTCTCACCTTTTGAATTAGTGTATGGGGCGAACCCTCGAGGACCCCTAACAATTTACCATCAGCTAATCACTAGCTTACCAGAAAACCCAACATCAGTAACACCGTATGAGATGGTAACAGAGACACGCGATAGAATAATGAAAGCGTGTGTAATAGCCAAATCATCTTTGGAGAGGAAAGGACAGATGTACCGCGACTATGCAAATAAGGGTGCTAAAACAATACACCTTGAACCTAATCAGAAGGTTCTGCTTTTACTACCAGATAAACGTAATTTGTTACTAACATCGTGGCAAGGGCCATTCAACGTTGAACGGAAAATATCAGATGTCGATTATGAAATATCGATAAAGGGAAAATTAAAGATATTTCATATCAACATGCTGAAACCATACTTCTCACGACAAGAACTACCGACAGACGAACAAGATGCACCCACACCAATTAATCGGACGACAGACGTACACAACACAACTACACTAGGTAGGGCGACACAGGACAACGACATCGCAAACACACTTAGCCAGGTAACAGCACACACAGCTAGTACAACAACAGTACTGAACGAGACAGATGACGACGGAATAGAATTACCAGTCCCTACAGTAGACACGACTGGGACCATCGAGAGCATACGGATAGAAACCAAACTTACAGACGAGCAACGACGACAGATGATAGAATTAGTGACGGAGTACAAAGACATTTTCTCCGACATCCCAGGAAAGACAGACAGAATAGAGCACTCCATTATTCTGACTGATAACACCCCAATCAAGTGTCGACCTTATTCCATCCCACTAAATTATAGGGCTAAATCTCGACAAAGAATTACTATCTCTTGAGTCGAGTGGAATAATTCAGAAATCTCAGTCAGAATATTCTTTCCCTATCGTCCTTGTCGCCAAAAAGGACTCAACAATTCGACTCTGCGTCGATTATCGACGTTTAAACAGAGTGACCAAAATTGATGCTGAGCCAATCCCAGCATGCGAGGATTTGATCCTTGATATGTCTACATCTCGCATCTTTTCCAAACTCGACCTCACGAAAGGATATTGGCAGGTCCCGATGCAAGAAAATTCAATTCCTTTAACAGCTTTTTCCACACCTTTAGGTCTCTATGAGTGGCGATTTCTTCCTTTTGGCCTTCGTAATGCTCCAGCCACTTTTGTCCGTCTAACTAGGGATCTTCTCCACGGGGTAACCAATACTTCTACATACATAGATGACATATGTATCCATACTGTAGACTGGACATCACACCTACAGAAACTGCGACATGTCTTCGATAGGTTGCGAGTATTCGGTCTTACAGTCAAACCAACTAAAGTAGAGTTGGGCATGGAAGAAATTGACTTCCTAGGCCATACCATCTGCAGGGGCCAACTCAGAACAGATGAAAAAATTGTGACCAAGATTCTCAATTTGACTATGCCAACGACCAAGAAACAGGTCCGAAGTCTACTTGGTCTTGTTAATTATTATAGTAAATTTATTCCCAATCTGGCGGAAATCACCAGTGTTTTTTCCAATATTTTGAAAGCTTCGGCAAAATTGAATGTTCAAGATGCACGGTTAATTAGTGCTTTATCAAAATTGAAGTATTTATTCAGCGTTCCACCTATTTTGCGTTTGCCTAACCAAAATCTTACCTATTTTTTACGTACAGACGCAAGTGCTATTTCCATATCGGGAGTCCTAGGCCAGTTTTACGAAGGGAAGTTCCACCCAGTAATGTACGTAAGCCGTAAGATCAGCCCAGCTGAATCGAGATACTCAGCATCTGAATTGGAGGGCCTTAGCTTAATCTATTGTGTTAGAAAACTTCATAGGTTTCTGGCAGGAGCACAGTTTGTGATCGAAACCGACAATTCTCCGCTGTCTGTTATGCAGTCTGGCATTCCCCAGAACAATAGGGTCTACAGATGGGCCTTGATACTGCAGAACTATGCCTTTACCATCCAGCATTTGAAGGGGAGTTTGAACTCTTTGGCAGACACTTTGAGTCGACCGTCAAACATTGAAATACCTGAGGTACAGGAAGAGATCGACCAGAGATCACCAGAAACAGTGACACTGTAATTGCTATTTAGATCAGTGCCGTATGTGGTGAAAAAGTTACACTGTAAGTGCGTTATCATCGCCAAGCGTTTAAACTGTGTAAGAGTAACATTGCCATTATGAGTGAAACGAACAGACGCATAAGTAGTATGTCTACATCGCTAACACATATATAAGCCATATTTACATTGAAGTGTTAGATGTGAACCTACATAGATTGGTAGGGAACTATATATATAAACACTATCCAGGAAGGAGAGCATATAAGACTTTGTCTAAATGAACTATGTTATGAAAATAGTCTACAAAGAACAGTGCTCCATCATCACACCCGAAAGGACGACATTAGTTTAGTGTAATTATATATAAAAGTAATTGTGATATGTATATAACATTGTTTTATAAACAGTACGCATAACTTCATTTTTGTATTAATAATTGAATTGCAAAATGTTCAAGTACATATATAACTTTATTTATCTCATTTGATAGTTATAAGTCACCTACATTTAGTTAAGAACCCATTTAAGTTAACACCTATAGTAGAAATGTAATTATTAGATATTACTTTACCTTATCACCGCATAAACATAATAATTTATAAATTCATTTATTTAAAATATCATTTCTAAACTAACCCAACCATTTAGGAATTAACATCATTTCATGTACCAATAACACTTGAAGGTAACTAACCCATTTTGCTTAAATGTAATTAATTAGTTAGATTATTTCCCTTAGGATAAATTTAGAACAGCACACCAAATTACATCAGTTAGTTAGATTAGTTAGTATTATAGGATCGGTAACAAACCATCCTCACAAACTTGTATATTTTGTATAGGCATGACACGTGCAAAGAAACCGCACAGTCATTTGGCGTGAAAACTTGTACAATTCAGCCAATCATTTAGTGTAAATATGTAATGTTCATTTACTTGATATTATGAACCATATTTTAATGACGAATGAATGTTTTAACATAACGATGGTATGAAAGTGAATGAAAGATGTGTAAATGAGAGGAGAGAATGAATAAAGTAGTAAACATTGAGAGAGACAGAGAGAAAGAGAGGTAGCGGAAAATTTTTTTGTTCACCGCTTAAAACGTCGTGTTGTGACTTGTCTGTGTCAATCTGTGTAACCAATGTGTTGTCAAGTTTTAAGTGTGTTACTGCAATACTTTAGTAGTATTAAATACAGAAAATACTTTGAGCATCTTGAAACGGAATTGTGGTCATAAATAAGAATAACAGACATTTGTAGCCACAATAAACCGATTTACGGCGCTCGAAGGAATACACACATGTAGAATAGAAACGCATACACATGTTAGCAAATTAAGTACACTGTAGTTTATTAGAAAACACGCAAACAAACAGGAAAACGAACACATAAAAGTTGCATACACCATTTGCTTCAAAGAACAGTAACTCAAATCAGGGGACACAATAACTTCTTAAAAACCTTAATGTAACATTGAAAATATTTCTTCACAAGCGGAAGCTAGAAGGTGAAGAGTAGAACTTAATGTATACGAGTTGGGGCTGATATTATTGGGAACATGAACATTCAATGCTCATGTGTTGTACTCATAACAGAGTCAACTTGTATTGGGTTGTCATTTTGGGCAATATGAGGACAGGTCAAAAGACATAAGTCAACGGACAGAAGTCAGAAGACATAGGGTCATAAGACGGAAGTCAGGACATAAGTCATAAGACAACGGTTCCGGATCAAAACAATTCCCAAGAAGATCTATAGCCAACTGTACTGATACGATGGGCTACTCAATTAGCCGAGTGAATTAATAGAACAGTGTGAGTAAGGAAAGGAGAGAGTTTGTTCTATCCCCAGAAGAGAGATTTACAACTTATGAGATCTTTGACAAAATTGGACAGCCAATTTTTCAGTGACCATACAACGTGTTACAAGCATGAGTTAAAAGGTTGTAACACTACACAGAGAGGAGAGGAGCCTGTCAAAGATCTGGATAAGAGTTTACAGAGTTAAGAATATAAGAAATAGAGCTAAGACAGAGACCATTAGAGAACACCAGACAGTAGAGACACAAGCGCTATAAATAGCTTTACAACAGGACACACTTGTGTCAACCAAGAGGGCATTGAGTGTAAGTGAGCGAGGGTTTCCCAAGACACTAGGAAACTCGCCTCGACGAGTAACCATGGAGTACAGGTTACTCTAGTTAACTGACCAGCGTGCTGGGACACCACGCACGCAAGACTCGCCAGCGCACGGAGGATCCAACGTCCGTGTTTGAACACGCAACTAGAAGCGTGGCTCAGACTGCGACTGAGACGGCTAGAGAGTAGACGTGTTCCTTATGAATACTATAAGTTTATAGACAATAGTGATTATTAGGCTTTAGATTCCATTCAGTGATTAATAGTATCATTATCACCTCTTCATTGCATCTGTGTAACGTACTATGATGTTTATTGTCAATGAAGTATTCCGCTCGCGGAGCTTGTTTGTAATCAGCTCTAAATAAATTGTATCCTTTTGCAAATGACACGAGTTATTATTTCGTGTGGTGCAAAAGTAGGGGAGTCCTGAAATACCTGTCGCAAGTAAGTTGCTGACAATCATCATCATCATCATCATCATCATCATCATCATCATCATCATCATCATCATCATCATCATCATCATCATCATCATCATCATCATCATCATCATCATCATCATCATCATCATCATCATCATCATCATCACCATCATCATCATCACCACCATCATCATCATCATCATCATCATCATTATTACCATCATCATCGTGTGCCTTGCCGAACAGCTCAAGTAATCGTAATCCTCAACACGGATGGCTCTATGTTAAGACGCTAAAGAAGTGCTTGTGCAGGAGAGCCTGGCATATGATATCACATAATCTAGTCTAAGAAAGGAGGAGGAGAATGAGGTCACAGCGGCGTTCCGCTCCCTGGAGGGCAAACAGCACACACATGTCGTGATTTTAACAGGCTCACTGAACATACTAAGAAATATGAAAGCAAACTTTAAATGTCCCGTATAAATGTTCATGCCCAGCTATTTTAATGCCACGTCTCCTCCGTCGTGTTGGTCGGCCACGTCCTCTTCTTATGGGTATTAACACCTTCCATTACTGTTCCATTACACAGAAGCATCATACATTCACCATGTCCTTGACATACCTCGTTTTCTACTACTACACACAGCAATTTTACAGCGTGAAATTTGCACACACACACACACTCACACACACACACTCACACACACACACTCACACACACACACACACACACACACACACACACACACACACACACACACACACACTCACACACACACCCACATTTACACAAGACAGGAGAATGTATAAACGACATTCTAAGTAAGAAATATAGAAGATATAAATAGAATCAGCATTGGGGAACGATATATCAATAACATTAGATATGCAGATTATACAGTCTTGATTGCAGACAATGAACAGGGCCTGCAACATTTAGTAGATGCGGTTGTTGCACACAGTGAACAACTAGGGTCAGAACTGAATATTAAGAAGACACAGATTATGGTCGTCACTGGGAAGAAGGAAATACCACAATATGATATACGAGTAAATGGGCATATTCTTAAACAAGTGAATCAATCCAGTTATATCCGCACAGTCATAACATCTGATGATAGATGTATTGAAGAGATTAGAACAAGAATTGCCATTGCGAAGGTAGCCTCTTTTTTTTGCAAGATGAAACACATGCTGACCAATAAAAAGATATCAATTGAAACGACAAAAAGAGTGTTGAAGTGCTACATAGAACCTGTATTTTGGTATAGATGTGAAGCTTGGGCAATAAGCAGTCAAGCTGGAAAACAGCTGATGGCTGAGGAAATGTGGTTTCTGAGGAAAATACAAAGAATACCATGGACAGACAGAAAAACCAATCAACAAAGTCCTTTAAGAAACAAATGAAGATCGTAAACTGATTAGAGACATTAGACGTGGACAGTCAAATATGTTTGGGCATGTTATGAGAAGAAACGACTTGGAGAACTTGGTGACAACTGGCAAGATCGAAGGGAAGAGACCAAGGGGAAGACAGAGAAGTAAATACCTGGATGGTTTGGTTAAGTCCAGGGTCGCGACAGGAACACGGAGCTGATCCATGACTCTGGTGATCGAGTGAGATTGCAGAACATGATCACCCGCGCTTATCGGTATGACACTTTATATATATATATATATATATATATATATATATATATATATATATAATATATATATATATATATATATATTCTTCTTCAGCGTTTCCGAGCCATTAAGGTTCTTTGCTGCAGATACAATCCGTCTCCATTCGTCTCTCTGGTGACCTTCTCGTGCCAGTCGTTGATTCCAAGGGCTTGTATATATATAGTGGTACGTCGGGTTACGAACACCTCATGTCACAAACAATTCAGTTTACGAACAACTTCGAAACTTTTATGTCTCGGGTAATGAACAGTGCCTTCGGAACGAAGGCGAGAGAGAGAGAGAGAGAGAGAGAGAGAGAGAGAGAGAGAGAGAGAGAGAGAGAGAGAGAGAGAGAGAGAGAGAGAGAGAGAGAGAGAGAGCAAGGTGTAACGTTGGAGAAAGACGATCGCGTAAACAGTACTACAGATGAGCTTGTGGATCTTCAGAATGAACAGCTAAAGACAATAAAGGAGGAGGAGGAGGAGGAGTCCGATGACGAGAACTCGGTGATCGTTTCAACAGCCAGGATTAAAGAAATTTGCAGCAAATGAGCAGACGTCGAAGACTTTATTGTGAACCATCATCCAAACAAACTTGTAGCTAACAGGGCAGTAAACCTGATAATTGATAAACGATGGCCCACTTCAGAAAGATTCTCCAGCAAAGGAAGCGACAAATTTCCCTTGATAGTTTCTTGTTGCAGGAAGATTCTCAGTCGGTTGCCAAGAAACAGCGACAAGAAACTCCTGAGACTAATGATTCAGAATAACAAAGAAAGTGACAAATTTCCCATGATCGTTTTCTTGGTAATAAAGATAGACTAAATATTTTTTTTTTAATTTTACATTTGGTTGTTTCCTTTCTCTTTAATTAATACGTGAAGTACACGTATTCTTTGCGTTTTGTCAGGTAAACGACCGGATGTTAATAAATAAGAATGATTATTTCATCTTAAAACGGATTGTCATAATTTCATTGATTTCAATGGTTCGGGTTACGAACCGAGTTCTGGAACGAATTAAGTTCGTAACCCAAGTTATCACTGTTTATATATATATATATATATATATATATATATATATATATATATATATATATATATATATATATATATATATATATATATATATATATATATATATATATATATATATATATATATATACTGAGTACTTAAAGAACGCTTGTACACAGCTAAAGGGCATTGAGCCGCTGGTGCTTGATCAATTTTAAGCAATGAACAATCGGTGTGTGATGTAGTCAGTGCCGCACTGACCGATTTTACTTCCCAAGACATCTCCTGTGTTTTTTAGGCTTGGTCAATCAGGGCGACAAGGCCAATTTTAAAACCTGCCCATAATCACTGGGGCGGCAAACGAGCTTCACTCCACGACGCTGTCTCTCCATGACGCTCTCCACGATGCTGTCTTTACACGACGCTGTCTCCACGACGCTATCTCTCCACGACGCTGTCTCTCCATGACGCTGTCTCTCTACGAGGCTGTCTTTACACGACGCTGTCTCTAAACGACGTTGTCTCTCCCCGACTTTGTCTTTACGCGACACTGTCTCTCCATGACGCTGTCTCGCTACGACGCTGTCTCACCATGCCGCTGCCTCTCCACAAAGCTGTCTCTTCACGATACAGTCTCGCCATGATGCTGTCTAGCCACTACGCTATCTTGCTACGACTCTCTCTCGCCACGACGTTGTCTCACCACGACGCTGTCTCTCCAAGATGCTGTCTCGTCATGGCGCTGCCTGCGACGACGCTGTCTAGCCGTGAGCCACGACGCTGTCTCGCCACGACGCTGTCTCGCCACGACGCTGTCTCGCCACGACGCTGTCTAGCCACTACGCTATCTCGCCATGATGCTGTCTAGCCTCGTCGCTGTCTCGCTCCTAAGTACGTAGCATCTCACAACTCATATACCAGGATGTTGAATAATCTATATAAATGCACTAGAACAAAAACATATGTAAACACATACGGATATTTGGTGGTTCTTTTTTCCAGTTGGTGTAAGTAACAGGTTTGCCTCCATAAAATGCAAAGGTTGCCTTATATCGCATGGTTCTTCCACCAACCCAAGCTTTCAAAACTGCGAGCAGACATATATGTTAGAATATACTTACAATTACAGTATCAAACAATACTGACCGTGTTGAGAAGTCATAATATCCTAACAATTAAAATACACAACAATGCCGACCATGAAAAGACACATGTCATAGAACATCCTTTCAAATAAAATACCAAGCATAGGTCAGCATGACTGAATGAAAAAGAACGCGTGTTCTTAAACATCCGGTGTGTCGATTCCGAGGTAAGGGGTTCAACCCCTATACCGGACAGTTGGACTAAAATGTTGATCTATAGTCCTTGAACTGGGGACGTTAATTACAAGTACCCCTGAAGTTGGAGTGGGTGTGCCTGATGGCGAGGGACAGAGTTAATTGGTAAAGCTAATCCACACACAAAATTCAGTCCAGCACTACTAGAAGTAGTGTGGTTGGACTACGCTTGAGTTCAAAGTGAGCGTGTGCTGAATAGACACTTATCATCATCAAGTGCCGTGCCGTCTGGCGTAGGCGTTCATGGCTCTCCACAGATCTCGGTCTTTGGTGTTCTGGATCAACTCTGCTGATGATATTCCTCCATGCCACCGTCTCAATCTGTCCAGCATCATTTCTCTTGGTCTGCCTCTGCCTCTCTTCCCCTCGATCTTTCCAGTTGTCACGATGTTCTCCAATGCCTCTCTTCTCATCACATGACCAAAGAAAGACACTTACGTAATATTATCTTTTAATGAAATACCAAACAATCCTGATTTTGAATAGACATGTATATAATATGTTTACAAATGAAATGCAAAGTAATATTGATTTTAAATATAACTGTATATAATTTCCTTAAAAATAAAATACCACCAATCCGAATTGTAAATTGACACATGCATTAGAACAGTGATTCTCAACATTTTTTGGTCTATGCACCCTTTCACAACATCTTTAGAATGTCACCCCCCCCCCTTATTTTCCCCTCCCCCCACCCGGCTATTTCCTGCCATTGAAATATCACATTACAGCATGCGATCTTCGTCATTTTAGTTTGTATGTTCCTTCCGACCTTAACAGTCGAAAATTACACGGTATACGTAAAAAATGGAAGCTAATTTAATAACACATAATAGAAAAATATATACGTCTACATAAAACATGATTTGCGGGCCTACTTACGTTATAAAACGAATTTCAGAAGGGCGAGAAGAACAGAACCGTAAAGTAATGGAGGGAAAAACAATATCAAGTAATCGGTTCTTGTATTAACGCGATCTTGAAATAATCGGGGAATTTAACATCACGAGTACGCTTAATCTCATCAGATCAGAGACACAACTGTAAGCAACGCTCACACATAATTCAAGAAAGGGGGACGATCGCGTTTTCTGTGGTCCTGAAACCAGTTTGAGTCTGACCAATCTGCGGTCTTAATCCCCCCCCCCCCCCCACCGAAAACAATAAAGTCCCCCCAGGGGGAGGAGGGAGATTCCTACCGGTTAAGAACCACTGCATTAGGATATCTTTAGAACTAACAGATTCAGTGCTTAACAAAAAGTAGGCTTGGAACGAACACGAACGGATGGCGGAAAATTGAAAGTAGGAATGCGTCGCAGTTAACACTTCAAAGTTGCTATATGGTAGCAGACATTTTATATTATACTAGCTGACCCGACCCGGCTTCGCCCAGGCCCTGGAGAGGATCTATCTATCTATCAGTCTGTCTGTCTGCTTGTTTGTCTGTCTGTCTGTCTGGCTGACCCGGCCCGGCTTCACCCAGTCCCTGGTGGGGAGCATCTCATTTAATTCATATAAGTAGTCATATAAGCTCTCCCGTTCCCGACTATCTGTCTGTCTGTCTATCTGTCTGTCTGACCCGGCCCGGCTTCACCCAGTCTCTGGTGGGGAGCATCTCATTTAATTCATATACGTAGTCATATAAGCTCCCGTTCCCGACTATCTGTCTGTCTGTCTGTCTGACCCGCCCGCTTCACCAGTC
>JACEFZ010006979.1:262500-285685 GCA_014155875.1 Cepaea nemoralis | reverse complement strand
TTTTTATAAGTTTGGGTGATATATTTCTCTGTTTGGTCGATACATTTTCATACTTGCTTAACAAAGTTTCGTACTTTTCTTCTTCTTCTTCTTCGTTCATCCGGAGTTTTTTTTTCGGATGTGATTGCGTTGTGCCTGTTTACAGCAGAGCTGCGTTCTTGCGCCGTTAGGCCGACACATCCGACTTCTGTGGGCATTTGTTGACCGGGTTAACCTTCCCGGGGGTTTCTTAGGACGTTTGACTCTCACTGTTGTGGTGTTATCCCCCATCCCAGCTGGTCCATATAGAACAGCCAAAGATCCTGGTCAGCCCTCAAGGGAAGGCAGGGGCAGACCATGGGCATTTCCCGCCATCCAAGGAGGCTTCCATACTTACAGAGCCGATACATAGCGCTCTGGTACTGGGCTCACCCAAGGAATCGTCACGTCCTGCACATCGCTGCTTAGCCTCACTTCCGTATATTGGGCCTTCCGTTCACCATAGGCTGTTCTTCCGGAAACCAGAAGTATGCAGTCTGCAGATGACATCCACACAGTGAGCTTTCAATTCGGACTTTCCATGTAATGGATTTGCTATCCAAGCAATATTCCATTTCGTGCCACTAGGACACTTTTCCACCTTTTATGAAGCCCACACCGTGGGCTTTTGATTCAGACTTTCCACGTAATGGATTTGCTTTCCAAGCAATATTCCATTTCATGCCACTAGGACACTTTTCCACCTTTTATTAAGCCCACACAATGGGCTTTTGATTCGGACTTTCCACGTAATGGATTTGCTGTCCAAGCAATATTCCATTTCGTGCCACTAGGACACTTTTCCACCTTTTATGAAGCCCACACAGCGAGCTTTCGATTTGGACTTTCCACATAATGGATTTGCTATCCAAGCAATATTCCATTTCATGCCTCTGGGTCTTCATGCACCTTTAAATGTCAACCTGTATGTAGTTAAAGTAAGCTGCTGTCAACTTGAGCTTGTTGATATCTCCATAGAGCTTGTCCTCAAATGAAGCAGGTGTGGGCCAAAATATCTTTCTCTGTTCTGCATACGTTGGGCAATCCTGCAGCAAATGTTTTGCTGTCATTTTTCCAGTTCTACAATTACATTCATCGGTATCTCCTATCTTTAGTTTATTGAACAAGTGGTATTTCAGCCTGTTATGTCCTGTGCGGAGTCTGAAGATTGCTACTTGTTCTCTTCGGTCGAGTTTGTAATATGCATCATCCTTCTGATGGCCTGGATGCTCTGATTCCCATTTGGTTCTATAAGTGCTTTTTATCAACCTCTTTGCCTCATTATAGGTTATGTCTATGTCAGGCTGTGGTAGTCGTCCGCCCTCTTTTGCCAGTCTGTCAGCCTCTTCGTTTCCAGGTATACTGCAATGTGATGGGATCCACTGTATTACAACTTTTTTGGATTTCTGGCATAGACCATGGAGTGCTGCTCTTAGGTCAGTTAGTTCTGTGCTGTTATTGCTCTTCAGTATTGAGACAGCTGACTTTGCATCTGTGAAGATAGCTATTTGCTTCTCTTTATTTTCCTCCATCAGGAGCATTTCTGCTGCAGTTTTCAAAGCCTCTACCTCCGCTTTGAAGTTACTTGAAAATTTTCCAGTTGCCATTGAATGTGTTTTTTTCTCTCCATTTTTTAAATTTAGGAGAATTCCTCCTCCTCCATTCTCTATTGAATTTTTGGCTGATCCATCTGTATATGCATGGGTCCAATTCCTGCTTGGGTAATGTTCTTTTATGTAGTTTAGGGTTATTTCTCTTCTTTCGGTTTCATGCTGAGTGTTCTTTTTCTCAATACCAGGAATGTTTTCTATCATCTCAGGCAGTTGCTGCTGTCTCCAAGCTGGGAACTTGTGTGCATTGTGTATGGGCTTGACTGTTGATATGTTAAGTATAGGATCTGCCCTAATCCTTCGTTTTGCAGTTTCTACAAAGTTGCTACGCTTCAGTCTTCCCTTTCCAAAGCCATTAAATCTGTTGTACATAGGGTGGTCTGTCAATCTTCTAAATTTTTCTGCTTGTTGCTGGGCTCTGCTATCTCTTCTATCCTGCATTGGTTGTAAACAAGTGATCTTTTCTAGTTCATTAATAGGCGTTGTCTTCAGGCTTCCAGTTATGATTCGCATTCCTTGGTTTTGGACTCTACTTATTTTGTTAAAGTTTGACTTAGCTGCTGTTGCCCAAGCTGCAATGCCATATTCCAGTACTGGCCTCACCCGTCCAGTATATAACTTCTTGAGAACTTTCTCATCTGCTCCCCACGTTGTACCAGCAAGCTTTTTCATGATTGCCATTCTCTGCCTTGCTCTTGTTCGATTTTTCTCAACCTGTGTCTTCCATGTCAGGCGACGATCAAAGGTGACTCCTAGATAGTTTGGATTTTCTTCATGGCGCAATATTTTTCCATTCAATACCAGCTTAGGCTGCTGAGTTTTATTTGAGAGGGAGAACACTGTGCATGTTGTTTTCTCCTCACTTATCTTCACTAGCCATGATTTTGACCAGTCCTCTAGCGCTAATAAGGCTTGCTGTATTCTGCTGTTAGCTGTACTAATATATTCTTCAGATGTCCATATGGCTAGGTCATCTGCAAAGGAGGATGTGTGTACTCTGGCTGGAAAATTTTCTGTGATGTCATTTATATATGCTAGGAATAATGTTGGTGAAAGAACTCCTCCTTGGGGGACACCTTGCTCCAGCAGCATCATTTTGCTTGTTTGTCCTTGTACTTTTGTCCTGGCAGTTCTGTTCTCAAGGTAGTGGCTGATCCATTTATACATTTTCCCACAAACATGCATGTTTTGCAGTTTTACTTTCAGTCCTTCCTTCCATACTTTATCAAATGCTTTTTCTAAATCTATCCAGACTGCTAGTGTGTGCTTTTTCTCTTGGAAGGCATCCTCTATTTCCTGAGCTATATAGGTTATTTGATCTTCAGTGGATCTGTACTTTCTGAATCCTGCTTGGTGTGGTGTTAAGAGTTTGTTTTCTTCCAGATGCCATGTTAGCCTGCCATTGATAATGCGTTCCATTAATTTTCCTACACAGCTAAGTAGACTGATAGGTCGATAGCCATTTGGTTCTTCCAGGTCTTTTCCTTTCTTTGGGACTGGTATTAGTATAGCTTCCTTCCATGCCTGTGGGACTATTCCTCTCTTCCAGCTGTTATTTAGGACTGCTAGTAGTTTCTTCTTTGCCTTGGTGCCTAGTCCTATTAGCATTTCATTTGTGATTCCATCCTTTCCTGGTGATTTCTTCTTTTTTAGGGTATTCATTGCCTGTTCCATTTCTTCCATTGTTAGATTTGCCATCATATATTCTGCTGCTGTCTCTGTATTTCTATGATGTATCTGTTTGTCTTTGATTGCTTTCTTCTGTTCGGTTGTAATATCAATGTGGTTTGCATTTGCATAGTGTTCCATTAGTGCATTTGCAGCCTTTTTGCCTGTAAGCAAGGCATTTCCTTGTTTAATTGTTATTTGTTTGTTTCTAGGTCCTTCATTGTTCATGGCTTTCACTAGTTTCCATAGTTTGTTTCCATCCCTGTCAAAATTCAGGTTTTCTGTTTTTTTCCTCCAACAATCTCTTGTTGTTTGATTTACTGTTCTTTTATATTTTGCTGAGATGGCTTTGAGAGAGATGTTTGCTTCAATTGTTTGTTCTCTCTCTGCTGTCTTCCTGGCATCTTCAACTTTGTCCTCCAAACTTTGTAATTCTTCAGTCCAGTATGGTTTGTAATTTTTCCTCGCTCCTCTTGGAATGGACTCAGTGGCTGCCTGTATTATCGCTCTGTTTAGACTTTCCACCATTTGCTTTATGTTGCCATATCGTGTATTTATGTTTTCACAATATTTGTCTGTTAGTATGGCAAATCTGTCCCAATCTGCTCGTTTGTAATTCCAGCGGGGCAAGGGTTTTTGCTCCTGTGGAACATACTCCATATTCATTTCAAGCTTGATTGGTCTGTGGTCACTACCTGCTAATTGGTCCAGCACATGGCGATCGATTTTGTGGAGGATGTCTCCTGTGCAGAAAGCTAAGTCTGGAGTAGAAGTGGTAAGCCATCTTCTGGAGTAGAAGCTCGGTGTGTCATCCGCTTTGTTGAGTAGATGGAGATTTGAGTCTATTTCCCAGTCCTCCAATTCATCACCTCTTTTGTCAGTATCTGGGTATCCCCATCTTTCTGAACGGCTATTAAAGTCTCCGACAATAATGCAGTTTGTGTCAGTTATTTTCATGTTTGAGAGTGTAAGGTCCTTATCTGCTGGGCTATACAGATTGTAGATTCTTATTTTCACGTCCTTTATCATTATATCAACACCTATAATTTCCGTTTGGTTGTCAGAGATCACAGATACTTCGCTGCAAGGTATTGTATTTCGTGTAAGTATTAGAACTCCTCCTTTGTGTCCTTCGCGGTCGAAACGTGTGGCCTGATATCCTCTGACTGAGAATTTGTGATTGGCGTTGAGGTGTGTCTCTTGAATGCATGCCACATCTATTCTATCTTTATGAAGACGCTGTGTTAGGGAGTCTTTCTTCTTGTAAACTCCTTCGGCATTCCACTGTAGTATGTTGAGTGTCCGGGGTATTTGGTCAATAGCTCTTAACCTACTCCTCTGTGCCTTGACTCCACAGCACAGGGGAAGGTGACCACCAGTAGTCATGGGTGGACCCCCTCGAGGCAGGGGGCCCGGCACTATCACCGCCTGATGGGACTTCACGGGATTAGCACCATATCGATTAATTTTGATTTGTGACATCATGAATTAAGTTACGTTGCACTGCTTTGTCTAGCCTGTGGCTCAGTACATCCGATTTCGACAAGCATTTATTCGGGATGCTTTCCCTAGCCTTTGACTGTCCCCAGTCTACCTACAAGGCAGCAGGTTTTACGTTGCACTGCTTTGTCAAGCCTGTGGCTCAGTACATCCGATTTCGACAAGCATGTATTTGGGATGCTTTCCCTAGCCTTTGACTGTCCCCAGTCTACCTACAAGGCAGCAGGTTTGTGTGTCTCTTCGTCTGGTCCCTCTCCTTTGACCTGTCCGACATGGGTGGCCCTACCAGTAGCTGTGCTACTGTCGGCATAGCTCTTGGGGTCATTGGGACGCACAAGCCCCTCTACCTCGTCACGGTGGACACACAGCAGAGGGGGTTTCGTACTTTTCATAAGTTTGGTTTGGGTATTTCGTTACTTGGTCAATCTTTTTTCTCATTTGACTAACAAATTTCCCTACTTTTCATAAGTGTGGACAAGATATATCGTTACGTGGTCAATATTTTTTTCTATTTGGCTAACAACCTTTCCTATTTGGCTAAGATATTTTCCATTTGGTTAACATATGTTCCTACTTTTTATAAGTTTGAGTGATATATTTCTGTATTTGACCAATAATTTTAATATTTTGTCTAACATATATTCTTATTTGACGGTTGAAGTGGTACATAGAACGTGTACTTTTGTCTGGTTGTGAAGTGTGGCACTGAGCAGGTACACTGACAAAAAACATATATTGGTCTTGGAAATGGTTTTCTGGAGAAAGATGTAAAGACACTATGGACACATAGAAAGGAAATGAAAGTGTGGCTATCTAATTTGATACGTGATAACGTCGCTGATTATGACGGCGGACATGTGACCTGTCATGTTACGTGCATTGCCTAAGGTTGAATCGGGGCAGTTTGTTGTGTTTGTGTGCATCTGTTAACACCCACTACCCACTCGTCGCTGTATGACCCGATAGTTGTTACGTACAGATACGATTTCCCCGACTAGCCTCTGTGATCACAGCTCTACTATGAATATGAGAAAGGCTTAGTCGGACACTGTGGTGATTTGTTTACATGCGCGTATGGGGTTTTCGAGACCAGTTTATGTTGTATTGATGCCCGAGTGTCCTTTGGTGTAACCGGATAACACTAGGACTACACGGTTATAGAAAGGAGAGAGAGAGAGAGAGAGAGAGAGAGAGAGAGAGAGAGAGAGAGAAGGGTGACCCTTTTAGCCTTCGGATGCAATGTTGATGATGCAGTGTATTCACTCCTATACACAGTGGTCATCATACGTTAGGTTCCTTGACTCGACAACCGATAGAACACACTTTTTCTATAGTTTCCCTCTTAACCCCGTGTCTAAGATGTACCATTACCACTGTGACCGGAGTCGCCGCCGTCTTTGAACATTTCGGTTATTAGCGACGTGTTCCACGTGTATCGTTATGCGTGTCACTGGATCCATCGCCATCTTTGACCGGTTGAATCATTAACCCCGTGTTCTGGCTGTACCATTATACATGTTATCGGAAGCAGGGAATTCTTTGATTGTTTTAGTCAGTGAGCCTTTTCTTGGATGTACCATTACACATGGGACCGACTGCAAGTCCATATTTGACCAGTTTTAGCGAATGAGACATAGTCTGGTTGTAGCAATTACCCATGTGTGATAGGGTGCGACGCCATCTTTGACCGGCTGTAACTATTGTCCATGTGTGTCGACTGTACCACTAGGTGCTATTGATCAATACAAAATCAGTGCTCGAGGCGCTCCTGTCAGGGAAATTGCCGATAGTAAGGGACATTACTTTCTGAACTTAGCAGTCGGCATAACGTCTTGATCATTTCATCGATCACTTTAACCATCATCATGTCACTACACATACCATACCCTACAATTTAAGTGATCCTTCGACCACTTGATCACTACTTCACCAGTACTTGACCACTATTTGACTTATGTCCTTACTTATTTTACCATCACCGTTTCACTACACGTACCATATCCTATAATTTAAGTGGTCATTCGACTACTTGACCACTACTTGACCACTATTTGAGCACCACTTGACCAACTCTTGATCATCACCATGTCACCATACCTACTTTCACCGACAATTTAAGTAGTCATTCGACCATTTACCACTACTTGGCCACTACTTGAGCACGTCATCGATCACTGTAACCAACACAGGTTCACTACACGTACTTTCCCTTACAATTTAAGTGGTCACTCGACCATTTGACCAGTACTTGCCCGCTACTTGATCACTACTTGACAACGTCACTACTTAATTTATTCATCTCTGTTTCACTACACGTACCATACCCTACAATTTTCTCACTTGAGCGGTTGACCACTGGTTGAGCACTACTTGACCACTGCTTGACCACGTTGTCGACCCTTTTACCATCACCGTTTCAATATACGTACTTTTCTCTACCTTTTAAGTGTTCATTCGACCACTTGACCACTGGTTGGCCGCTACTTGACCATGTCATCGATCACTTTAACCACTACCATAATCTTAGGGACATCGTCATCTACAATTTAAGTGGTCACTCGACCACTTGACCACTACTTGACCATTGGCTGACCACTACTTGACCACTAATTTACCACCCTTTAATCATCACCATATCATTATAACCACTTTTCCCTAAAAATTTTCCTTACTTGACCACCACTTGACCATTGCTTGACCGCTAATACCTGGTACCCACCCCTTACCACCGAATGATACTACACTATATCCATTACAATCAGCGATCTTTAGCTTTCAAGGTTTCATTTGTAACACGTGTTATGTTAGTGAATAAGCTACTATGAACATCTACATAGCACTAATAACCACCCTTATCAACTAATTTCACTAACCCATACCCACTACTATCCCCACCGCACCTATTCCTTCTATTCGTACTATTGTACACCACCAATGCGCTAACAGTTCAAAATATTTTAACACACCACTCACCCACGTTTTTACAACCCTTTACTTAATGACTTTTCCGTATGCACCCCCTCCACGTCTGTTATGAACCGACCACCGTCACACCCGTCGGAGATTTTCCCACACTTGCCGACGTATAACTCCCCGGTACTACCTTCCAGAATTTTCCACTATGCCGCTACTTATTTAATATGTATTGTATTGTTTATACATGATTTAATAAAAAATTATTATATACCTGATAGTGTTTAAACCCGAGCCGCCTAGTCTCACCCCACGCGCCCACCCCCTCGCCACCACCCCACACCCCGTCGTTATTTATTTTTTTTTATATTTATTTTATTTTATTTTTTAATAATTAATTAAAATTTTTATACACCCACTCAATAGTTATCTGCCCTTAGAAACATAAAATCTTAGAATTATCGCCCTTAGATATGACCTAGATACCACCCCTTACCCCACCCAACTTCATGACCGAGGGGGAGTGAAAATCAACCGAGGTCAAGGTCAATCCACAGGTCAATCCACCAAATAAGCTTCGAATTGCGCCTTTCCTACTACTAGTGTTGTTTGGTACACAGAGACACAGAAGTTCCTTACACACATGCGCTGTTTGGTATACACACAGAGACAATAGTTCACCACACACTATGCGTTGTTTGGTGCATATAGACACATCACTTCATCATACACCATGCGTTGTTTGGTGCATATAGACACGAGAGTTCATCATACACCATGCTCTGTTTGGTGCATATAAACACAAAAGTTCATCATACACCATGCTCTGTTCGGTACACACACAGACAATAGTTCATCGCAGATGGTTCGACCATCTCAGAGCAAGCGGACGCCCGAGAAGAAAATTGATTGACAACATACAAGAAGAAAATGGATTGACGACATCCAAGAAATCGGACAATCACACGGAATGGCACTATCTAGTGCCGCCAATGTCAGGCAGACTGTAACGTCAATAACTCTTCACCCCGACGCTGGATGGCAAAAGTTGAAGATGATGACAAAGATATTCATCTTACGCCAATGTTTTCTTTCCTCAACAATTTATTCCAGAGCCGTATTAGTCTGAACTTCTAAAAGTTGTATGTCCTTTTCCAGGACGTGACAATAAAATCCAACCCCAGGTTCCCCGGGAAGGTTAACCCGGTCAACAAATGCCCTCAAAAGTCGGATGTGTCGGCCTAAAGGCGCTGAACGCAGCTCTGCTGTAAACAGGCACAACGCAATCACGTCCGAAAAAGAAAAACAAACTCCGGATGAACGCAGCAGCAGCAGCAACCCCAGGTTGATCTACTAGACAAGTTTACATTCAGTAGTATGCCATCGCTTTCTGAACTAGAAGTCAACGTCCAGCTGACAGGTGTTGGAAATGCAGTAAACACTTCGGCCATGCCCACTTTTAAGTCTGAACTTACATGATCAAATACTTATCGTTTGCTTATGAAGGCTTCACACCATAACTTCCTCTCTGTTTTCTAATCCTAGTTTTGTAAAATTCAATTGCTCACAACAAGATAGAAATGCTACTTAACAAAATGACATCGCCAGGGACAATTTATACATCTGACAATTTATCTGCCGCCCCGACTCGAACAAGCACACAACAATAAACAATGTAGACAAGGAGGGCCTGGGATCAAGCACTCGGCAATAAATACAATTATTTCCTACTGCTTTCGGGAAAATGGGATATTTGGGGATATTCGAGGTCCAGACAAGAGTTTACAGTAACTTGATAAATGACGGGGCTACGTGGAAGTGGGTTGTTTCCAGTAGCCTGATAAATGGCAAGGCTTCGTGAAGATGGTTTTTTCTTCTTCTGGTAACCAAATGAATGATATTAGTCGATGAAGATGGGTTGTTTCTGGTAACCCAATGTATGGCATTAGTCGGTGAAGATGGGTTGTTTCCAGTAAATTTATGAACGGTTTTAGTCGGTGAAGATGGGTTGTTTCGACTAAACCTATGAAGGACGGGAAGTTCTAGAGATGGGTTGATTCCGGTAAACCTATAAATGGTAGGGAGTTCTTGAATAGGGTTGTTTCCAGTAAAACTATAAATGACAGGGAGTTCCTGAAATGGGCTGGTTCCAGTAAAACTATAAATGACAGGGAGTTTTAAAGATGGGTTGTTTCCAGTAACCTATACATGACAGGGAGTTCTAAAGCTGGGTCGTTTTTCAGTACACCTATAAATGGCAGGGAGTTCTAAAGATGGGTTGTGTCATGAAAAACTATAAAAGACTGGGAGTTCTAAAGATGGGTTGTGTCCAGTAACCTATAAATGGCAGTGAGTTGTAAAGATGGGTTGTTTCCAGTAAAACTATAAATGACAGGGAGTTCTAAAGATCGGTTGTGTCCAGTAACCTATAAATGGCAGTGAGTTTTAAAGATGGGTTGTTTCCAGTAACCTATACATGACAGGGAGTTCTAAAGCTGGGTCGTTTTTCAATAAACCTATACATGGCAGGGAGTTCTAAAGATGGGTTGTGTCATGTAAAACTATAAAAGACTGGGAGTTCTAAAGATGGGTTGAGTCCAGTAACCTATAAATGGCAGTGAGTTTTAAAGATAGGATGTTTCCAGTAAACCTATAAATGACAGGTAATTCTAAAGATGGGATGTTTCCGAATTACTGCATACCACGTTGGAAACACAGCTGCGGGCGATTTGGCAGCATACCGCCCTATGTTGATTTTCATACAATGGTATGAGTGCCGGTCGTTCAGGAAGCATTGGCAAACTACTGAACGTAAACTTGCCACGAAATCACAAACAGCAAAAAATGCTATGATTGACTGCGACGTCCTGTAAAGGATATGCAATTAACTTAAGTTAATGGGGCTGCTGCGTTAAGTTTGGGTACTCCTGAATGTAATGTATGGATGTCGTTTGATATGGGTAGCCTGATTCTGTAAACTGAATGTGAGGCAGAGGGCAGGCTTAATGTCCATTTATTTCTTAACGAAAGGGCTTGGGGTAATGAATGGGCTTGGGGTAATGAATGGACTTGGGGTAATGAATGGACCTGGTAATAAATTGACCTGGGTAATAATTGGGCTTGGGTGATGAATGGGATTGGGATAATGAATGGGCTTCATGTAATGAATGGGCTTGTGGTAATAAAGAGACCTGGGTTAATGCATGGGCTTGAAGTAATTACTGGGCTTGGGGTGATGAAGAGATTCGGATAATGAATGGGCTTGGGGTATTGAATGGGTATTGGGGTAACAAATGGACTTGGGGCAATGCATGGGCTTGCAGTAATGAATGAATTTGGGATAATCACATCCATTAATTGGGGTAATAAATACGAATGTCGCAATGGATGGGCTTGGAGTAATGAATGGGCTTTGGATAATGAATGAGCATGGGGTAGTGAATGGATTTGATGTAACCAATGGGCTTACATTCCTTTGTTTAATGTCAAACTGCAGTGTAAGAATGGGGGTGTGTGCTTTGGGTAATTAATTGCAAAATTCGAACCTAGAGGGACTTCTGGAAGACTCGAACACTTGTCTTTTAAGGTAGGATGAAGGGTGAGCTAGTGCTCTACGAGGCAAGAAGCTGACACGCAATCACTGAGTGAAAATATACATACCGATAAACACCTGCCTGGTACAGACAGTCGGAGGTGTTTACACCTTGTTAACACACGCTGTGTCGGGTCAAAGCGATAAACAAGGATCTGCTGATTTGTACGCTGGGGTGTATGGGATGTGTGGCTTGTTCGTTCGTGCCTCGTCTTGCCTTTGTAGATGTTCTTCGGAATTCTACATCTTCCCTTTATCTTCAATGAGTGAGAATCAGTACAAGCAGTATAGTTTTGCGTGTTATTTTAATGGTCCTGGGGGTTTTCAAATGATTGATAAATGGTAGCATTCGGGGTTGACAGATTGATTAACAACTGGTTAGCCAGGCAAGATGGCAGACGAGAATATAGACAATCAGGCAGACATACTCATTGTGAAGTTATTCTCACATTTCCATTCTGCATCAGAATTTCACACAATTGCTCATGTTATACCTCCGTCTTGTCCTTCCTACCTACCTACCTACCTACCAACCTACCTACCTACCTACCTACCTACCTGCCTGGCTGCCTACCTACCTACCCACCAACCAACCTACCTACCTACCAAACTACCTACCTACCTACCTAACTACCTAACTTTTAAAAAAAACCAGCAACAAAGACAATAATAATGGCAAATTATCTCGAACGACAACTAGCCAAAAAACAACAACAACATTCCCATATGTATGGCACGTTACACCCACCTTTGGTATTCATGATGCCCATGTTAAACATTGCCTCAACGAGTCATGTATTAATGATTATTTTTCATGCGTTTTAATGCTTATTGTTCTTTTGTTGTCAAAGAATTGCTTCATAAGAGATGTTGAATGAAAGAATGTATGAGAGGAAATAGAGAAGAAGGGCAGAATGTCAGACGGGCCTGCGTGCCTAATTCTTAACCCTTACAAAATAAAGATTTACTTACTTACTTACTTAATTACTTACTTACTTACTTACTGCATACCTACATACCTACCTGACTATCTACCTACCTACCTACTTACCTACCTAACCACCTACCTACCTACCTACCTAACTACCTACCTACCTACCAACTTACCGATTTACCTACCCACCTACTTACCTGCTAATTACTTATCTTGCTATTAACTTACCTACCTACCTACCCACACATCTATTTACCCACCTACCTACTTATCTATTTACCTACCTACCTACCTACCTACCACCTATCTACCTACCTACCTACCTACCCACCTATATACATCATTAAATATCTACTTCTAACTTAACTATCTAGCTATTAACCTACATACCTACCTAGCTACTTACCTACATACCTATCTAATTACTTAACTACCTACCTAATTACCTACTTAATTCTACCTACCTAATTACCTACTTAATTACCTATTTACATACATACCTACCTTCTTACCTACCTATTTCCCTAGCCACCTACCTACCTACCTACCATCCTAATTACTTACCTACGTCTCTAGCAAGTTACCTACAAACTTACCCACCTTCCTACTTACCTACCTACCTACACACCTACCTGCCCACCAACACATCTACCTATCTGCTTACCTACCTACGTACGTACCTAGGTACATACCTACCTACCTACCTGCCTGCCTACATTCTACCTATCTACCTACTTACCTACCTACCGCGCGAGCACACACTCACCCCCCCCCCCCCCCCCACACACACACACACACGTACATATACGCACGTACGACTTACATTCCTGCTGTCACTTTTGAAATTATCGGTCTCAAAATACTTTCTGTGACTTTAGAAAATAATGGTACATATATTGGATTCCTGTCACTTTAGAAAATATTGGTATCAGAAACTGGTCACACACATTTGAAAGTGACAGTTATTTGTAATAGTAACTAAATCTGGTAGGACAGTTGGCCAAGGAATCATTTGTTATAAATAAACCCCAACAACTGCCATTACGTGGTTGGCGATTTTATGGGAAGAACCAAAGTCATCTTGCCACTAAAACTTCTGGATACTTTGGCATTGACATCCTTATCTGCCTCTTCTTCAATTCAACCATCACAGCTGGCCCAGCAATTACCGCCCCATTTCTACCGCTTTACCAAATAATTGAGCCACTTACTGGGTCCCGGAGGACACAGTTTTCACTTAAAAAAAAAAAAAAACCAAACTTTTGCTGTTCATTTGTTACATTCTTGTACATTTATAACTTCCCTGAATTCTTCCTTTGACTTTTCTGTAAATTATCTGCTTTTTATCTTTGGATGACGCTCTTCCTTTTCTCCAATTTGTCTTTCTTTAGTTCTTTCTTTTTCCTCCCTTCGTGTTTTGATTGTATTCTCTATTTGATGTTGTTCTGTGCCTCACACGTAGAGGGTAATTACATTCGGAGTGGTACATGTTTGGCTCGCGTCGTTTGTGTTCATGTTAGTTGCATTTCCTTCACAGGACGTCGCAGTCAACCGCAGCATTTTTGGCTGTTTGTGATTCCTGTTCAAGTTTATGTTCAGTAGTTTGCCATTGCTTTCTGAACGACCATCACTCATGCCTTTGTATGGAAACCAGCGCAAGGCGGTTTGCTTCCAAATCGTATGCAGTTGTGTTTCGAAAGCGCTATGCGATATTGCGAATTGCGACAGTAACCCCTTTGTCACACAGCCGGTGTTGTTTCTGTACTAGCTAAAATGTTGTATCTCACTGTAGGAAAGATATGGTTGCCGTAATGGTACAGACGGACCATGCAACTCACATTCCACATTCGTACTTACAATACAATTCCCGTCATGCCGTGGGGCTGTAAAGTGTTGGGATCATCATATTTCGTAGGTCTGAGTGTACGGAGGCTTCGTTGATCAGATTTCCCCTCCCGTGGCGAACGTCGAGTGGAGGTTTGGAACCCTCGTCCAGCTGAGATCATGCCAGTGATGGCATAGTTTCCCAACCGTTACACGAGTGCGCTGGCTGTTTATGTGTATGAGATTATCATCATCATGTGCCATGTCAAAGTAAAGGAGGTAACAGGATAAGAAATAGAAGAGGAGGACGAAAATCAAAACGATAGCGGCCAAAAATGGACAGTGGCTAGGAATAGAGATTGTTGTCCACCAAGATCAAGCTATCAAGCCGCCCATAACACAAGATACTAGAGAAGACAATGAAGATACGAAGGCAGACCAAGACGGGGAAATAGATGGAATTTCAGGAGGGACGACAACTGGTATGGACACAGTTTATGATCGTCACTAGGAAGAACGAAATACCACAATGTAATATACAAGTAAATGGGCATATTCTTCAACAAGTGAATAGGTACAATTATCTCGGAACAGTAATAACATATGATGGGAGATGCCTTGAAGAGATTAGAACAAGAATCGCCGTAGCAAAAGTAGCCTTCAGCAAGATGAAAAACATACTGACGAATAAAACGATATCAATTGAAAAGAGAAAAAGAGTGTTGAGGTGCTACATAGAATCTGTACTTTTGTGTGGATGTGAAGCTTAGACAATGAGCAGTCAAGATGGAAAACATCTGATGGCTGTGGAAATGTGGTTTCTGAGGAGAATGCAAAGCATACCACGGACAAACAGAAAAACCAATGAACAAGTACTACAAGAAACAAATGAAGATCGCAAACTGATTAGAGAAATTACACGTAGACAGTCAAATTTTGCTGGACATGTTATGAGAAGAAATGAATTGGAGAACTTGGTGACAACTGGCAAGATGGAGGGAAAGAGATCTAGGAGAAGACCGAGAAGTAAATACCTGGATGGCTTAACCAAGTAGAAGAAGCAGATACACCAAGAAGGCCCCAATTATAACAGACTGAAAACACGACGTTTCTATCCGAAACATCTTTTCTCAAAACTGGATTGGTTGGGAATGGATCTATCCACAAATCAAGGTCGTTGGTATTCTGGATCAGTTCCCCAGAAGACAGCTCTCTCCCCCCCCCCCCCCCCCCCCCCCCCCCCCCCCCGGATACCACCTTAGACCACCAAGCATTGCGTTGGCGTCATCAAAGAAAAAGAAAAAGCGTCCCAGTGGCACGAAATGGAATATTGCTTGGATAGCAAATCCATTACGTGGAAAGTCCGAATCGAAAGCTAACTGCGTGGGCTTCATAAAAGGTGGGAAAAGTGTCCTAGTGGCACGAAATGGAATATTGCTTGGATAGCAAATCCATTACGTGGAAAATCCAAATGGGAAGCTCACTGTGTGGATGTCATCAGCAGACTGCATTCTTCTGGTTTCCGAACAGCCTATTGTGAACGGAAGGCCCAATATACGGAAGTGAGGTTAAGCAGCCATGTGCAGGACGTGACGATTCCTTGGGTGAGCCCAGTACCAGAGCGCTATGGGTCGACCCTACAATTATGGAAGCCTTCTTGGATGGGCGGGGAATGCCCATGGTCTGCCCCTGCCGTCCTCTGAGGGCTGACCAGGATGTCTTTGGCTGTTCTAAATAAGCCAGCTGGGATGGGGAATAACACCACAACAGTGAGAGTCAAACGTCCTAAGAAACCCCCGGGAAGGTTAACCCGGTCAACAAATGCCCTCAAAAGTCGGATGTGTCAGCCTAACGGCGCAAGAACGCAGCTCTGCTATAAACAGGCACAACGCAATCACGTCCGAAAAAAAAGAAGAAGAAAAAACTCCGGTTGAACGCAGCAGAAGAAGAAGAAGAAGACCACCTAGCATAATTTATCTCAGTCTACCGCTTCCTCTTCTCTTGCTGATATTTCGAATCCTTGCAATATTATCCTTGAAATGATGGAATCTATATCTAACGTTTATGTATGTTAAGCAAGGTGGGACGTGAAATGGAATGCAATATCTCATTTCATAACGTCTTAACCTAGTATACGCAACATAAAGTAGAATGCATCTCGCATATCATTTTGTCTTAACCTAACATAGGTGACATCCTTTGCATTTCAAAGCCGCTGGTGTATGTCTGTAGCGAGGCCTCTGGTCTCTATCTACCCTTTTGATGAGATAACAAAACAGGACAGTTATAGCATGCATCATTCTGACATACACACGTACACACCCTCGTCGGTGCTAAGGCGTGTTGAGGTTCCAATGTGTGATATCATCATCATAATCATTATCATCACCATAATCATCTGCATCATCACGAGCCATATCGATAAGCATGAGCGGTCGCAGTTCGTCATCCCACACGATCATCAGTCTTGGATCAGATGTCTGTTCTAGTCCCGATCATGCTACGTGGCCAAACCATCAAGGTATGTATCTTCTGCCTTCTCTTCGCTCTTTTCCTCATTAGTTTTGCCTGTTGCCACTAAGTTATGGCGGATATATGGGAGGAGATTGTCACCCTTGTGCTGGTGTTCGTATACAATGAAAGTGATCGCTTTCAAATAAAACTGAGTTGAGTCAAGAACCACAGTACGTTCCCATACGTGCTCCGTCCTCATCTTCAACAGCCAGCGACTAGTCCCAATACTTAAGATACTAATTATAGTCTGGTTTGACCTTTCCTTGAAGTCCTGATTGTCGACCAGATCCCCACCACCTTTATTCACTCCATGCTAAGATAATGTATCTGTCCATTCAAGCCACACTCATGATCTCAAAGAGCTCGGACCACACCTGTCTTATCATGTACCAATGCAACTTGAATGATCCGTTGCCCACAGCTGTTCCCTTTGGATGGTTACCTTTGAGAGGACATCATGACGTATGACATGCCCAAATCCAGCTAGTGTTTGACATTTCATCAATGAGAAAAGTGGTTCTTGGTGGCATGCATATATTCAGATTGTAAGTGCCATAGACATTTCCATTTGGTTTGTGACTGTGGCATAATTGCTAACCACCATTATTCAGTTGACAATAATTCAAGCCAAGAAGAGGAGAAAATATATAACAATTGACTACAGGAGCAAACTGAAACCAGAACTGCAAAATTAACATCACATCAAACTGAAACTTGAACAATTGACAGAAGATGACGTCAATTCTAAGAAACATTTCATCAGCCAAAGCTCAGGAGACCATTGGACAAAACAGACATGTGACACCGCCTCAATTTGAAAACCCGCGTAGAATATGTTAATAGCGCACTCTTCCTAAAACATGCCTGATGAACAGACGTGAAAGATAGTGTGACCAAATTTTCAAATAAGGACGGCAGAATGTCTGGATCCCAGGTGAGCTTGTTAGTCCTTAGATTGAACTGATGACCAGATGTATCAAAGGCCTAAGAATGGTATCCAGTGTTTGTAATGTCAATTGAAATATATTATTATAAATTAAAACCTCTGAAGTGAAAAATGTTTGACTGTTCCATTCTGCCGACGCAAAGCCGATTCCCGGGCTAACTGACAATCTACTACTCTCTTCGAATACTGCAATCTCTGATATTCTTAAAGATAATTATTAACTTTAAGAAGTGCATAATAATACTACATTCTATTCTAAACAACTGTACGAAGTGATGATTCTAAAGCAATCTTGTGCATTTCGTCAGAAACACTGCTAAAAATGCTATCACTATCTACAGCTAAAATGACAGTTCGTGTACTAGAACAAGTGCCTTGTTCTAAAACAGACTTATCTATGTCTATTTACAATCTAGAAAGCTGAAAGAGAAATCAAATCTTTCCTTTCTGCTTCATCTATTGAATAAATAGGGTTTGATGGAATAAATATTTATATTTGTGTCACAATTTAATTAGATAAGGGCACTTATGAACTGCATTACATCAGAAAAGTTGTGCTTCGCGGAACTCCACCACCAGAAGTTGACTTAACTCATTACTCAACACAACTTAACAAACACAACCACCCACAACTCAACACTCAACACCACAACAACAACAGATAATGGGAAAGGAGTTATTATACAAAGAAGAAGAAGAAGTTGGTTAATTGGGAAAACAGAGAATTATTTATACACACTACAAACACAATTGAGTGATAGAAATGTTATAAATGTATGTCATTTATTTACATGCATCTTGACACTTCCTCACTCTTGTCACTGTCTTACTGTACACGTCTCACTGACCCCAGGTCCAATGAGAACTTACATACAGCAGGAACCACTTGAGACAAGGCGTACACAGTGTGATAAACTCTGACCACCCCAAATTAACCCAACACTAGATTAGAGAAAAGAGGAGGGGAGGGGAACTAGTTCCTACTTCAGGAATTTAGGTTTCTTTCCGACCTACTTCTAGAATATTGTATTGGGAAGATTGTATATGTTTATGTGAATCTTACACAGTGAAATCTTGGTGGCAACCCAGTTGGCAACCCACAACCAACCAGCTGGCAACCAACTGACCAACCAACCAAACCAGATCCCAGAGAGAGAAAGAGATGACCCACACTTGAGATGGAAGAAGACTTGGTCATGGGCAGAACTGGAGTGGATCCATCAGTCAATGGACCTAGGCTTATCCAAATCTCCCATCACAAGGGTACCTTTCTTTTAGGAACACACAACACTCAGTTTCAGGAACTGATACATAAATGTTGATTTCACTATCACCACACTTAACATGTACAACATTCAATTGTTTACCATGTTTTCACACTTGTTGACATCATGTATATTGATGCTTATTTATTGATGGTTTGTAATATTGGTCCTATATGCATGTTTCTAATTTATCTTGTGTACACCACAATAGAAATGTACATGACAGGCCAGAAGACACAGGCCCATTCAATAAATAATTAACTGTCACTGATCTTAAGTTGATTATTGGTTCAACCTATCTGTGATTCTCCATCTTATGTGTGTACACTAAGTTAGTCAAGATCTATTGTGATTGGTTATGTGTTTAATTGTTTAAAAACAAATTAACTCATGAAGGAATATGTAATTGGGAGAGACTCAAGGTCTATCAACTGCTCAACATCCATGCTTTCTTAAAATAAATCAGGCTGAGAGAATTCTCCAGACTTTCCTCAGAGTTGATAAACAAAAGGGGGGCTCAAGAGCTATAAGAATCCTTGGAGAAGGGGCAGAATCCCAGTTGGTATTTATTATTTTCACCAGGGCCATAATCTATATCTCCTAGACAAAATTAAATAAGACGAGGCCTGCAGATAACTCGAGGGTCATATTCTGGGGTTATTGAAGACAGAAGAGGATGGGGCCCAACTTCTTTGATTAGAAATGGGGCATGCACTACAGTGATTTCCCATTCCCTTCAAAAATATATGACAGTGACCATTGTCTGGCAATCATTTCTCGATGCCGCGTTGACACTTGGGCTACACTGGTAGGAAAGAAACAACACTATCATTGCCAGGGACTAAATACAATGAACGAATCACACAAAAAGAAAGAGAAAAAGATGGTAAGCTTTACTAGAAAACGATCACAAGTTCCGGTCACGAACATGGAGGATAGGTGGTGAAACGGTTAAGGCCTTTGGAGTGTTTATGCTCGTGGCCACCGTTTGCATTCACATTTTCCTCATGTTGGACTGGTAGTTTATGGTTCCGTCGCCCTGCTACTGAGCTGAGTGCGTGGCGCGACGCTGAGAGCTGTGAATTTCGTGGGAATGCTTTTAAATCTGCCCGAGTTTGTGGAGCTTGAACTGCATGTTCAGAGCAATGGCGACTGGCTATGTCTCAGAATTGACCGGTTTTTGTGCCTTATGCAGAAATGTGTGGCTGCTGGTCTTCTGGTTGACTGCCGCTTCCTTTGACGATGACTGTGTTTTCGTAGAGACTTTTGTGTTGGCATTCTGACGAGACGGCATTTATGTATAGTGATTTTTTTTTTTTAAACATCTGTTCGAGGTTTTGTTGCGTGAACTACGTTTCGGAGAAAAAAACATGGCGTGACTGGCTAGAAAACATCTAGAAACGGAGCAACAACATCTAGAAATATCGAGACTTTGTAGGCTAATATCATGTTGGGATAGTGACTGCCGCTTCCATCAAGAATGAACTGCATGTTTCGTAGAGGACTTTTGGTGTTGGCATTCTGCGACGGCATTATGTACAGTGAAAGTTTTTACATCTGTCCGAGGTTGTTTTGTTGCGTGAACTGCATTTCGGAGATAAAATGGCGTGGCTGGCTAGAAAACATCTAGAAACGGAACACCAACATCTAGAAACATCGAGACTTTGTAGGTGAACATCTGGTTGGGAAAGTGACTGCCACTTCTATCAAGGATGAATGTCATGTTTCGTGGAGGACTTTTGTGGTGACATTCTGGTGGCGGCATTATGCACAGTGTGCCTGAACGGGCTGTTGTTTGTCGAGACTCCGGTCTTTTCCGCTTTTCACATGGGGCAGTGAGGAACATTTTATGTGATATTCACTGGCACAGGAACGGAGCACAATGTGGACGACCCGTTGCTGTGATGTTGGAACCGCGACTGAACTGAACTGAACTGATCACAGGTAACAAAATGGACGTTGCTTCCAAAGCCGTCGTCAGCAAAAGAATAATAAACACAAACCGATATAGCTGCATGAAAACGACTACATGAAAATATATGTACACAACTTACTCATCTGTTTCCTTGTTGTGGACTTAACACGTGTGTAATCGAATATCGCATGGATGGTTAAAACAATGGGGCTGGAACCGGAAATGTGCCTATGACAGGAAGCGGGGGTCAAGAGGTCAAAGTTTACTAACGACACAAGTAGGGATTGAACCAACAACAGTGTATTCGTATGCATCCCTAACAACTCCTCCATCTAATTTAAAATAAAACTCTTATCCGCAGTTAACCCACCGTCCAGGCAATCCACCAACTTGAAGGACCAGATAACTCTCCTGGATTCATCTTACAATGCGGGTTCACCATTAACAGTAAGCGAGTCGCTTCAATGCACCCATTTTGTGTTCATCACAACTTGCCTGAGTGACCTATTTGCAGTCCCTATGCGAAAGAGAGGCCATTGACAGAAGTATTGTTCTAAATTGCGTTTTCCAATTTGCAACTGTCACTCACAGTTCTTTTTCTGGATTTACACACTCCGTTGGCGATGATGAGAATCTTGTGTTGTCGATATTGTATCTTTTGTTGCTGCTGCTGTTGTTGTTGCTGCTGTTGTTGTTGCTGTTGGCTGTTACTATTGAGGAGCTATAAGGGAGAAGTGAGATGCGGTGTACATATATCTGGTGAAGTTGTATTCTCGATGCCGTTACAGCAGAGGTTTTACAGATACCTGTCAAGGGGGATGCGTGGTCTCGAGGTATGGTGTCCGCCTCGAGTGCTGGAGGTCCCGGGTTCAAGCCCCGGTGAGGACCGGGATTTATTTCACTTGGACTTCTAGTAATAAACTTTCCCCTGGTCTCTGGGTAGTGAGATTGGACGCCGGTGTGTATTGTTGCGCACGTAAAAAACAATCCCTTGGCAAATGGAAATCGATAAAGAGTAGCCTAACGGCGCTGCCCGGGCAAAATTTCGAGTTAAAAATCTACCCAAAGTATTTCAGGATCCTCGCCGGTGCTACGGAGTTCGTGCACTGAGCTGAGTTTCTCCAGACTCAGGTGTGAGTTAGGAGGAGAACGGAGCACTTATGGGTTACACCCATGTGCCGTGATGTTGATCCACTAGATGCTTGCCTGCCTGCTTGCTTACCTACCTACCTACCTACCTACCTACCTACCTACCTACCTACATACCTACCTAACAACCTGTTTCCCATGAAAGAAAGCTGAGTGAATGGAAGGGCCGAATGTAAGACGGGCCTGCGTGCCCAATTTGTTACCCTTTGAAAATAAAGTCTGTTCGTTCGTTCGTTCGTTCGTTCCCTTCTGCTTACCTACCTATCTGCATACCCACCAACTTAACTACCTACCCACCTAATTACCTACCTATCAATCTACCTACCTATAACTGGTGTTCTTCTAAAGAAGAGCCGATTATAAGTAGGGCTTCCATGCCCAGTTTTTGACCCATGTGCCGTGATGTTGATCCACTAGATGCTTGCCTGCCTGCTTGCATACCTACCTACCTACCTACCTACCTACCTAACTGCCTGCCTACCTGCCTACGTATCTACCTACCTGCCTGCCTACTTACCTACCTACCTACCTACCTACTAACCTACCTACCTACCTGCCTGACTACCTACCTACCTGACCACCTACCTACCTACCTGCCTGCATACCTATCTAACTACCTGCCTGCCTGCATACCTACCTACCTACCTGCCTGCATACCTATCTAACTACCTGTCTGCCTGCATACCTACCTACCTACCTGCCTGCTTGACTACCTACCTACCTACCTGACTACCTACCTACCTGCCTGCCTGACTACCTATCTACCTACCTGACTACCTACCTACCTACCTGACTACCTACCTACCTGACTACCTACCTACCTGACTACCTACCTACCTACCTGACTACCTACCTACCTGACTACCTACCTACCTACCTGACTACCTACCTACCTGACTACCTACCTACCTGACTACCTACCTACCTACCTACTTGACTACCTAACTACCTACCTACCTACCTGACTACCTACCTGACTACCTACCTACCTACCTGACTACCTACCTACCTGCCTGCCTGACTACCTACCTGACTACCTACCTACCTACCTGACTACCTACCTACCTACCTAACTACCTACCTGCCTGCCTGACTACCTACCTACCTACCTGACTACCTACCTACCTGTCTGCCTGACTACCTACCTACCTACCTGACTACCTACCTACCTACCTACCTGACTACATACCTACCTACCTGACTACCTACATACCTACCTGACTACCTACCTACCTACCTGACTACCTACCTACCTACCTGACTACTTACCTACCTATCTACTTGACTACCTACCCACCTACCTACCTGCCTGCCCGACTACCTACCTACCTGCCTGC
>JACEFZ010006979.1:132500-257500 GCA_014155875.1 Cepaea nemoralis | reverse complement strand
CTCTCTCTCTCTCTCTCTCTCTCTCTCGCTGTCTCTTTCTCCTAGTCTATCTCAGTGTACATGGCATTTTTCTCTCATTGTCTCTCTACCCTGACGCACACCGTATTCTCTCTGTCTGTCTGCCTCTCTTTCTCTTCTCTCTCTCGTCCTCTCTCGTCTCTCCCATTCTCTCAGTCACTCTCTCGCTCCCCCTCTCTCTCCCCCACTCTCTCCCTCTCTTTCCGTTGTGTTCGGCCATCGAGACACCCCTTTGCCGAGGCACACATGTGGCATGATAGTAGTCAGTGTATACATACTTGTCCATGTATACATGTACTCTGCTAACCAGTGCCCAACTGTCCAGTGTGTCAGCTTGACCGATGGCAAGTGGACCTTGTGGGTCTGTAATGAAGTACCCTCTCCTCTCTCCTTTACACATTAGCGATTGATTGATTGATTGATTGATTAATTGATTGATTTAGGAACCGACATCACAGCATTCGGGGCATTCCCATAAGCGCTCCGTCCCCATCCTCAGAAGCCAGCGAAGAGTTCCAACCCCAATAGTACCAGTAGCAATCTGATTATATGTCCGTCTCGCCTTTCCTCTGAGCGTCGATCGTCGGCCAGATCCCCTCGTCACTCCTCGCTGTCTCATTCTTACCAGACCATGGTGATCCATTTGCTCCTCCGAGGTGTACACGTGCTCCCACAAGGCCGCAACCACGTCTGCCTTGTCATGTATCAATACTCCACCAAGTTTTGCAAAGCCAACCAATCTGTCCACCTGTTCATTCCCCAGCACACCAGCATGCCCCGGAGAAAATATCCAGACGATGCTTGCCACCCGTGACCTCCGAATCGAAGCAAGTTTAGCGAGCATATGCTAAACATGTCCATGATCTTTTTGTCTGGGCAAATAATATTTTTATACCCAATCCGTAATTAAATATAAATCTGAGGATGCCTGCATGCATACATCCTGTCTGTCCGTCTTCCTGTCTGTTTGCCGTTCGTACGCACGTGTTTTGCGTGTGTGCGTTCAAGTGTGTCTTAATTTATATTTTCCTTCCTTACTTTTAACCAGGCATGCGGCAAAGAGGTTACAAACGCAAATCGTAAATCCGCTTGCCGCTTTCGAAACATATCTGCCGGCGATTTAGCAGCAGACCGCCCAGCGTTGGTTTTCATACAATGGCATGAATGCCGGTCGCTCAGAAGCAATGGCAAACTACTGAGAATAAACTTGCCAAGAAACCACAAACAGCTAAATAAAAATGTGGGTGTTGACTGCGACGCCCTGTAAAGTATATGCAACTAACTAAACTTCTCTCCTTTCCACCGTCCATACTTCGTGCGTGTGCGTCCGTGAGTGTGTATATTTGTATCATAAATATATACGTGCGCGTATTTGCATGTGTAATTACCTATGTATTTGTATGCACGTGTGTGTGTGTGTGTGTGTGTGGGTGGGAGGGTAAGAGCGTGCGTGGGTGGGTGCGTGCGTGCTTAGGCTGGCAGGCAGGCAGGCAGGCAGATAAGCGGGTAGGTGGGTGGGTAGGTAGGTAGGTAGATAGATAAGTAAGTAAATAGGTAAGTAAGTAAGTAAGCAAATAGGTAGGTAGTTAGGTAGGTAGGTACGTACGTACACACGTGTGCACGTGTGCATGTGTGCATGTATGCACGTATGGATGGATGTATGCACGTATGGATGGATGTACGGACGGACGGAAAACCGGAAGGAGGGACGGACGGACGGACGGCTGGCTGGACGGAGGACAGACAGACGGAAGGACGGACGGCTGGCTGGCTGGCTGCCTGCATGAGTGGGTGGGTGTGTATGTGTGTGTGTGTGTATGTACGGACGGACGGACGGCTGGCTGGACGGAGGACAGACAGACGGAAGGACGGACGGCTGGCTGGCTGGCTGACTGGCTGGCTGCCTGCATTAGTGGGTGGGTGTGTATGTGTGTGTGTGTGTATGTACGGACGGACGGACGGACGGACTTACGTTGGAACGTACGTACGTCAGGCAGACATTAGGCGCCAGAATACGCAGCTGCTAGTGCATACAACAAACCCGGACATCCATTAACATAAGCAACTCTTGTTCTCGCCGCCATATCTTTATGTACATCTTGTCCACACAACTACCAATCGCCGTAGAATATTCCCCCCGCCAGTAATAATTAGCCATTAAAATCTATTCGATAACTTTGAACAGAATTTTAAACATCGCCATCTTGTCGCAGATAAAACGGCCATTTCTGTCGTGACGCAGCGCTGTAAAAGTAGCGCCAACATCCGGAACGCAATAGTTCTTTCCCTTTGAAAACGCCATGTTGTATTATTCCGCTGCTCGTATATTCATTTTTAGCGATGAAGATTGCGATGTAGATAAATCCGCGACACTTTTGAAGGATTGAAAAGGAAATATTGATTGAAACACACAGGTTGTGGATAATAGATGGCCGTCTGTTGTGGATGATGGATACCCGTGAATATGTTTGTTGTGAAGTAGTGTCATTCACAGGTGTTTCTTCGTGATGATTTATTGGACAGACGGGAACATATTGTTTGCATGATTGAAGTTGGATTACAAATGTCAGGACGCCGTAGGTTTACGATTCTTTCTTTCTTTCTGTCGTTCTGTCGTTCGTTCTTTCCTTCATTCTTTCGTTCGTTCTTTCGTTTGTTCTTTCGTTCGTTCGTTCTTTCATTCGTTCTTTCATTCGTTCTTTCATTCGTTCTTTCCTTCGTTCTTTCCTTCGTTCGTTCCTTTGTCGTTCTTTCTTTCTGTCTGTCTGTCTGTCTGTCTGTCTGTCTGTCTGTCTGTCTGGCTGGCTGGCTGTCTGTCTGTCTGTCTGTCTGTCTGTCTGTCTGCCTGCCTGCCTGCCTGCCTGCCTGCCTTCCTTCCTTCCTTCCTTCCTTCCTTCCTTCCTTCCTTCCTTCCTTCCTTCCTTCCTTCCTTGCTTGCTTGCTTGCTTTCTTTCTTGCTTTCTTTCTTTCTTTTTTCTTTTCTTTCTTTCTTTCTTTCTTTCTTTCTTTCTTTCTTTCTTTCTTTCTTTCTTCTTTCTTTCTTTCTTTCTTTCTTTCTTTGTTTGACATGATACCTATTTATCTGACCACATACCATTCTGACTACCTGCCTGTGTACCAGCCTACCTCCGTACCTACCTTCCCACTTACCTACTTACCTACATACCTGCCTACCGACCGACCTACCTACCTGTCTGTCTGTTTGTCTATCCTGCTGTTTTGTCTTTCTGACTGTCCGTTTCTCTTAATGTCTGTCTTTGTATCTGTGATCTATCTCCCAATCAATCTTACTGCATACCTACCAGCCGGAATGCCTACCTGTCTACATCTATCTATCTGTCTAATGTCTGTCTGTCTAATGTCTGTCTGTCCGGCTTACTCAGATGGCATATCTCAGAACGCACGCCGCTCAAGGGTTAACCTATTCTGACATTTTAAAACAAAAGCGAACAACGAACAAAACCTCTGTATGAAAATGTCAAATGGATATAAAAAGTACTCGCAAACACAGAGAAGAACGACGAAATTAAAGGAACAAATCAACATCACAACTGAACAAATATGAAAGCGCAGAGACTGAAGAAGAACAGCCAAGGGATTTAGAAAGAGAGACGAGGAGAAAGAAGAGATCTCAAAGAAAAGAGCCTCTAAATAGAAAGTCCTGCAACATCCAGCTCGGCACAGTATTGTTGCTTCAACAAAAGCAACAACGGGACGGAGTAATTTCTCCGGGTCATCCCATCTCGGCAGCGAAAGCCGTATCGACGACCAACTTAGCAGCGGACAGCTAATTGAGCGTAAGCTGATTAGAATGCTGTCACCATCGATCTGGCTGGGTATTGCAAGGAGGCAGCCTGGCAGGCTCAGTATGGGGAGCCCCGGAGGGAGGGAGGGAAAGAGACTGAATGTGAGACATACTCACTGCAGGGGTAGGACTGTTTGGGGGAGGTATGAAGTTGAGAAGGAGAATGGGGATATATGCCGAATACAATACACACTGTATCAGTAACAGATGTGATGTAGAGGTAACTAGAGATAGACCTTTGCGCGCGCGGACACACACATACACACACACTCACAGACGCGCGTGCGCAAACACATACGACTGTGCGTCGAAGTACACTTGTTTCCTCAACTGGACGCTGTCATTTGGAGGCATTTGAGATTCTGGTGGACCTCGATGTTGTTGTTGTTGTTGTTGTTGTTGTTGTTGTTGTTGTTGTTGTTGTTGGTGGTGTTGTTGTTGCTGTTGTTTCTCTTCCTCTTACTCTGAAACTTCTATTGAGAATAGGCCCACAGCCACGCATGCCAACCCCATTTGTAGACCAGTTCATGATGGGTTTGTTGTTAGCTGACTATGCCCTCGGTGTGAGATACTCAATTTCAGACCCAAACTCTTTGACCAGGTGGGGAAAGCGGTGGAACAGACTGATCACCCGTATGTGGAATGATATTGCTGGCGGTCGGCAGGATTCTGAACGAATTTCAAAACTGAGAGGGAAGACCAGGAGAACTTTCAATCAGATGGCAGTTGGAACGTTTAGTAATATGACTCTTCGCTGGCTGTTGACCGAGGGGACGGAGCATGTGTGGGAATGTTCTGAGTGCAGCGATGTTCAACTTAATGTTCTTAGTTCAACTCAATGTTTACGACATGCACAGGACGCTACTGTTCTTTCTTCCGCCATTTACCGCCACAGTGATACACAGCAGGTTATTACTTTAACTGACAGAAAGTTATTATTTTACACCCTTAAATCCCAGACAGGTATTACTTTAACCACTACAGTCTCAGACGATTACTACCACAATTTGTTCAGTCAGTCATTACTTTAGATTTATACCAAGCCGTACTTACTCTAACATCAGCTAAACTCATCATCATCATCATCATCATCATCATCATCATCATCATCATCATCATCATCATCATCATCATCATCATCATCATCATCATTAAGTGCCATGTCGGCTGACGTAGGCGTTCATGACTATCCACAGATATCGGTCTTTGGTTTAAAAAAGTAGCTTAAATGTCGACAGGGTTGACCTCATTGCACCGGGTTTTATCCCATATGGCTCGGTCTCTTTCTGCAGCGTGGAATGCGTCGCACAAAGCACTAACTCCGTAGCTCTAGCGACGACCCACAGGAGTCTCCAAAAAATTTAACTCGTGAACCGAAGGACGCGGCACTGAATCGAACGCACAACCTTCGGAGCCCGAGGCAAACGGCTTGACCACTTCGCCAGGATCAACTCTGCTGATGATATTCCTCCATTCCACCGTCCCAATCCATCCAGCATTACTTCTCTTTGTCTGCCTCTGCCTCTCTTCTCCTTGATCTTTCCAGTCGTAATGATGTTCTCCAATGCCTCTCTTCTCATCACATGACCAAGAAAAGCTGTTTGCCACTTTCTTATTGTGAAGGCTGGTCTGATTCGCAAGATCAGTCCCGCGTCTAGTGTTCGTTGTCTCGGATGGCGGTGTGAGGTGCACCAAACTGGGATCCTCCCAGCCAACGCAAGTTAGCGAGGCAGGCGTTTCGAGAATGTAACAGCACCGTGCAGCTAAGGTCGTGGTTTGAGCGGGCAAAAGGGCAAATTTGTACGACCGTTCGACAAAGTCTCGATAAGCGTCCACTCTCTCTCGATGAGTAGTGGGCCTGCAGTCAGTAAGCTGGTATAGCTTTTTTTTCTTTTTCGGTCAGTTCTGCCGGCGTAGCTTGAAAGCTCGTCGGTAGGCGTGCAGTGGTTTTGCATGTATCACCTTGTACCGAGAGGGCGCGCTTTAGCGATGCTACTCTTGGCCTGCGTGTGCGTGAATAGTCCGTCTGTTCGATAGATATCTGGTTTATCCTATCAGTATTCATACGCTCGTCGCTTGTCGATTGTCACTACCTTTGTCTTAAAGCTGAAAATTAAACGAATTGACGGAAGGGCCGTTTGCACGAGGCTCTAGGCTACCATTTGTATTTGAGAGCCAATATATACAGGGATAACTGACCGTGGCAGCCTAACGTCCACTGCATCTGCGTCCGTCTCCAGTCGTCTTGCCATGCTCGCCACTGGAACCAGATGGACGCAGACGAGAGAGTGAGGTCGAAGGAGTTGCGCAACCACTTCCTCACTATAATTCAATCTAAAGCGCAAGTCATTCGTTCTTCATCAAATTAAAAGATGCAATGAATGAATGGTCTTCATCATTCGTAATGGACGAACAACCTATTGTTGTGTATAATGTTCTAGTTTCATTAGCTTCTTTCAGGCAGTAGTTTCTAGTTACTTTAGCAGACCAGGGTGTTATTATTGTAAAACTACAGCTCTCTGGGACAATAATGGAAAGATGTGGCCCTGGACCAGTATTAGTACTGTGTTTTCACTAATGATTATTATCCCAGGATTATGGGATTATACATGTGTGTTGATGGCGGGGTAGTGGGTTCAATCCCTACACGCTTAGTCGAGCTGAAATGTTGATATCTCGCACAGAAAGCGACGGTGAACTACTGAATGTAAAATTGTTTAAAATATCAACCCGGGGTTGAGCGCAACGTCTTTCAAAAGACGCGCAACAAAAACTAAATGGATCACGTATTAAGTTCACACGCGAAAGCTCACTGTGTGGATGTCATCTGCAGACTGCATTCTTCTGGTTTCCGGAGGAACAGCCTATGGTGAACGGAAGGCCCAATATACGGAAGTGAGGCTAAGTAGCCATGTGCAGGACGTGACGATTCCTTGGGTGAGCCCAGTACCAGAGCGCCATGTTTCGGCTCTGCAATTATGTAATCCTCCTTGGATGGCGGGGAATGCCCATGGTCTGCCCCTGCCTTCTCTTGAGGGCTGATCAGGATGTCTATGGCTGGCCTAAATGGGCCAGCTGGAATGGGGGATAACACCACAACAGTGAGAGTCAAACGTCTTCAGAAACCCCCGTGAAGGTTAACCCGGTCAACAAATGCCCGCAGAATTGGGATGTGTCGGCCTAAAGGCGCAAGAACGCAGCTCTGCTGTAAACAGACACAACGCTATAACGTACGAAATAAAAAAAAAAAAATTCCGGATGAACGCAGAAGAAGAAGACAATTCTTTCTTCCGTTGATAATACCATTGTGTTTGGGGTGCAAAGAATTACCCTAGCAGACGACAGCCATTCGCTGCATATTGCTTCTCGATTGACTGTGGAACACATTTTTTGATGACATCATGTACCTCAGTTTTCAAATGTGTTCTACATACCAGCACCCCGTATATATTTTCATGCAGTTGTATAGACGTCAGCAAGGCAGTATAAATAAGAGCGCTTGCTTTTAAACTTCTGGTGTACTGATGCTGAGGTAGCGGGTTCAACCCCTACACCGGCCAATTGGACTAAAATGATAACTTCTTGTCCTTGACTTGTGGACATAAATTACAAATATCTCAGAAGTCGGCGTGGTTTCGTCTGAAAGCTTGTCTACACGCAAAAACCAGTCTAAAGCACTAGAAGTAGTAACAAGTGTGTGGACTACGCTTGGATTCAAAACGAGCGAACGCATATATATATATTTATCATTCAGTAGCATGTCCTTTGCAGAATCTCGCTCCCATAACAACCTTCCGGAAAACCTCTCGATCATAAGCAAGATGTCCCGCGTCCGACACACCCATCTGGAGATCATCCGCCACATCCTGCAACCATCTTCTCTTTGGCCTTCCTCTTCCTCTCTTCCCAGGCATATATCCCTCCATTATATAATGGGTATCTATCAGTTTGTGCTTGCTGCTCGTGTTCTAACGAAGGCTGCAGCCGCAACGTTCTTTTCTTCACTTATGACCCTGTTGTAGTTTACATTACCAATTCAATTTCTCGTTTTTGTCGATTAATTCATAACAAAATACCAGCTAAAAAAAAACAAAAAAACAATGTTATATGTAGTTAGGCTACAAAAGAGGCAATGTATCAATGGAATCGGGGCGGAGATAACACAGTGTTTTTTAAACTGTCTTAAAAGTGCTTTTACAAAAATCATCTCAGCGGTGTTTTGCGCATGTTGTTAGTTGTCCTTCCGGTGTTGCACGTTTCCGGCAAATTTTATCACGTGTTAGTTATGTCTAGTTCGTGTCTGCCTAAGCTTTCAATAATGAATTAGACATACTCGTAGTTACAGCCGCTGAGATAGATTTTTGTACATTATGAAGTGGTGCGGATATGACAACCATGAGAAAACAGATGGGAGTAATAGTTAATGAGTTCTGTCTGGCCACCACTCATTCATTTATCATGTGCCTTGCCGGTAAGTGTGGGTGTTCATGTTTCACCATCTCACACGATGACCTCAGTCGTGGATCAGCTCAGTGTTCTTGTCTCGACCATGCCATGTGGCCAAGCCATCCAGGTGTTTACTTCTCTGCCTTCATCTTTTTTCATTCCCCTGCAATCTTACCAGTTGTCACAAATGTTGACTGTCTACGACTAATTTCTCTAATCAGTGTACAGTTTTAATTTGCTTCTTGCAGGACTTGCTCACTGGTTTATCTGTCTGTCCAGCATACTGAACGTAAACTTGTAACGTAAGATGTCTTCTCGGCCTTTTTAGATGGATGGATGAATGCATGGATACACGGACGGACAGACAAGCAGACAACACAGACAGACAGACAGACAGACAGACAGACAGACGGACGGACGGACGGACGGACGGACGGACGGACGGATGGACTGACGGACGGATAGATAGATAGATAGATAGATAGATAGATAGATAGATAGATAGATAGATAGATAGATAGATAGATAGATAGATAGATAGATAGATAGATAGATAGATAGATAGATAGAAATCGTGATTGAATCTTATTTTCTTCAAGTGATTGCCTCCACCGGCATTGTCAATTCATCCGTACTCCCCTGTATCATTGCTCTTCTGCAATCATCACATCACGATCACCTCACATCAAGACAAGCCCTTCCATCCCTCGCGGAAAAGCTCGGTAACTATTACAGTTCAGCGGTTGTTTGATCTGGGCAAACACTTTATTGCTCCTACGGTCTCAGCCATTTCCCCAGGGACTCGTGGCTTCTGAAGCGACAATTTGTGTTGAACTCTATCGAGTGGTTTCGGGGGGCGGCGTTTTACGAAGCGACAAGTGTGAATCAAAAGTTAAGGTCCCTAACCTGGTAAGGGGGTTCCCTACAGGCCACATTTGAGTGGTTGGGTATAGCAATTATAGGCAAGTATACCCCACAACTGGGGCTCCGTGTGGATTAGTAGACCTACGCTATCTGGCAGGCGGTGGGTCCTTGGATAGTCCAGGGCGGTCCAGGGCCGATATGATGCAGAGAGGTAGCCGCATCAGGCGTCACCGTAAGGGGGATTCAAAAGGAGATGGCATTTTTAATAAGGAAAAAATAAAAACATGTAAGGGGCGGCATTTCGAAGACTTGAGAAAATCTACCTCACGGTACTGGGAAAAACAGACTCAGTTTTGTGACCTCCTCCTCCTCCTTCTCCTCCTCCTCTTCCTCCTCCTCATCCGCCGCCGCCGCCTCCTCCTCCTTCTTCTTCTTCTTCTTCTTCTTCTTCTTCTTCTTCTTCTTCTTCTTCTTCTTCCTCCTCCTCTATCGGAATGAAAGTAGTGTACAGACGTTTTTCCCGACGCGATACCCAAGTACCATCTCAGCTGGGTTCTGCGTGGCGGAGTTGCCCTCTCCTCTCCAACGGCAGATGCCAGCGGGGCGTGCTCGACCGGTACTGGAACCTCACATCCACAGAGAGGCACCTAGAACGTAACCAGATCATACAAAAAAGTCTCTTTAAAGTCGACAGGGTCGACTTCATTACACCGGGTTTTTATCCCTTATGACTCAGTCTCTTTTCGCAGCGCGGAAAGCGCCGCACAAAGCACGAACTCCGTAGCTCCAGCGACGACCCTCAGGAGTCTTCGAAAAATGCACTCGTGAACCGAAGGGCGCGGCCCTGACTTTCTTTGATGGCTTTGAACTATTTCATTGCCAACAGTCGCACATAATGCCTAGGGAAGCCAGGGCTATTCAAATGTTCATACTACGAACGGCGCTGTAGCCTAGGGGATAGTGAGTCGCGCAGTTTCATAAGTCCACTACACACCGAGTCGAGTTTTCGAAATCAGCAGCAGGCGATTTGGAAGCAAACCGCTTTGAGTAGATTTTAATAGTATGAGGCGTCAGCCGTTCAGGAAGCACTGGCAATCTACCGGACTGAGTTGAGTGGAGTTGAGTTGGGGGTAAGCATTTTCAACACAGCTCTAAGAAGATTCACATATATGTTTCGTTCTCATCTTCAACAGCCAGTGAAGAGTCCCAATACAAATGATGTCGGTTGCAGTAATAATACCACTGAACACGTTAACAAAGAGCTTCAATATCAGGAGCGAAAGAGCAAGAGAGAAAGAGAGAGTGAGAGAGAGAGAGGGAGGGGGAGAGGGGTGAGACAGAGAGAGGAAGAGAGATAGAGAGAGTAAAAGAAAGTGGGAGAGATAAGAAAGAGATATGTGGAGATAAAGAGATTGAGAGAGAGAGAAGACAGTCCGAAAGAAAGAGAAAGAAAGAATGAACTTTATTTTCAAAGGGTCATAAATCGGGCACAGAAGCCAGTCTCACGTTCAGCCCTTCTAATCACTCATAGAAGGGCAGAATGTTAGACGGGCCTGCGTGCCCAATTCTTAACCCTTTGAAAATAAAGTTTGTTCGTTCGTTCGTTCTTTCGTTCATCAATTATCTATTGTGCATGTTACAATCACGTAGGGGAAAAAAACATTGTCAAAAGAAAGTTGTGAACATAACCAATGCATGTTACCATGTTATGAGACAGGCGGGCGGGCAGCCAGACAGACATATACACGCACATGCATAAACACATGCATACATACATGCATACATACTTACATCATTTACGCAAACTCTCACAGTTATGGACCCACTCAATAACCCACTAATACACACTCACTCACATACACATATAATTACTCATAATCACAAACACACTAAAAAATGTGAAGATAATAATATGATGAGAAAGAGAGAGAGAGAGAGAGAGAGAGAGAGAGAGAGAGAGAGAGAGAGAGAGAGAGAGAAAGAGAGAGAGAGAGAGAGAGAGAGAGAGGAGAGATAGAGAGGAGCGTGAAAAGAGAGAGAGAGAGCTCTGAGAGGAGATAGGGGCGATAGGAGAGAGAGACAGTGATAGGGAAGAGCAAGCGAGATGAGAGAGAGGGGGGAGAGTGAGAAGCGAGAGAGTGAGAGGAGAGATAGGGAAGAGAGTGAGAGGAGGGAGCTAAAGAGAGAGAGAGAGAGAGAGAGCACGTGAGAGGAGAGAGAAAGAAAGAGCGAGAGGAGAGAGATACAGTGAGAGAGTGGGGGAGAGAGAAAGGCGAGAGAGAGAAGAGAGAGAGAGAGAGAGAGAGAGTGGGAGAGAGAGCGAGAGAAGAGAGAAAAGTGGGAGAAAGAGAGCGAGAGGAAAGAGAGACAACCAAAGTGAGAGAGGAGAGAGAGGTGAGAGAGAGAGAGAGAGAGGAAAGAGAGATAGAGAGAGATGAGAGAGAGAAAGGCGAGAGAGGGAGAGAGACAGGAGAGAGAGCGAGAGAAGAGATAGAAAGAGGAGAGAGAGTGGAGAGAGGAGCGACAGGAAAGAGAGCGAGGGGAGAGAGAGCTAGAAGAGAGATATAACAAAAGAGAGAAACAGAGAGAGAGAGAAAAAGGGAGAGAAAGAGAGAGAGCGAGTGGAGAGCGCGAGGAGAGAAAGTGAGAGGAGAGAGAGAAAGAGGGAGCGAGAGAGGAGATATATATATATAGAAAAAAAGAAAGAGGGAGAGATAGCACGCCGCGTTGTTATCCCCAAAGAGTTGTCTTCAAACACTGTAATGAGAAAGATCAGAAATGACCAAAACTGCACACGCTGATCCGCTCTTAATGGACGGAAATCCGAATCGAGACCTCAGACACTAAGACCAGCCAGGTCACCTTTCATACAATGCCTGTGGATTTGAATAGTTCATCTTGTCTGCCAAACGATGAGGACAAGATTAGATCAAAATACAGATGATGCCACTGACAAAATAAAATTCACAAAAATAATATTGGCAATTAGAAATACGGACACGTCAAACTTTTGTGTCATCTGGGATCTATACTTTACAACAGTGTCGAGGGTTGTGGCGAAGTAGTTGCAAATGCAATTCGTAACCCTGCATACCGCATTCAAAACAACAGCTGCGGGCAATTTGGAAGCAGACCGCCTTGTGTTGAATTTCACACAATGGTATGAGTTCCGGTTGTTCAGAAAGCAATGGCAAAATCCATCCATCAATCATGTGCCATGTCGATAAGCGTGGGCGGTGATGATTCGCCATTTCACTCGATCATCAGAGTCGTGGATAAGCTCAGTGTCCTTATCTCGATCACGCCCCGTGACCAAGCCATTCAGGTATTCACTTCTTTGCCTTCCCCTTGTTTTCTTCCCTCGATCTTGTCAGTTGTCACCAAGCTCTCCAATTTATTTCTTCTCATAAATTTGCCAAGAAATGACAAACAGCCAAAACATCATGGGGTTGACTGCGACGTCCCGTAAAGGATATGCAACTAACTTTCACAAAAATGGAACTGCCCATTGTGTCTTTTACGTTATTGATTTGTGTCTGTTTGCAGCACAGCTGCGATAGTTATCATTTTCGGCCGACACATCCGAATTCTTTCCTGTATTTGTTTATCTGTGCGATATTCTCTGGTAAATGACAAACAGAATTTGTCATATGTCATATTACCTGTGCAATATTCTCGGGTAAATGACAAACAGAATATGTCAAATGTCATATGATGTGTGTCATTGAGGTCGAATGAATGCTATCGTTCTTAAACATCCGGTGTGCTGAGGTAGAGGGTTCACCCCCAACACCTGTAAGTTTAACTAAAATATTGACCTGTTGTCCTTGACTTGGGAAGTAAATAACAAGTACCTCTGGGGTATGAGTGGGTTCGCCTGATGCCGAGGGACACAGGTAATAGGGAAAGCTAATCCACATGCAAAAATCAGTCCAGTACTACTATTATGAGTAGCGTCTATGGACTACGCTTGATTTCAAAGATAGCAAGCGCCAAAAGAAAAGAACAATTAAGTGAAGAAATGAATAATACTTCGACTGAAATACTTTAAAAAAAACAACAACATAGACACTGATATTGTTCGAATGTGGAACATTGTTTTTTCACTCCCACGGTAAACACAGATTTAAAAAGAAGTCTTTATGTGCTAAACTGCAGCCATACATGTAACAATGAAAAGACTTTGTTGTACATTGTATATGACGAACGATAAACGATTGTTCACATACACCGATGCGTTAGTAATTATACTGTTGCAACCAAATTTGTGCAGACAAAAAGACTTCGTTTTAAATTAGCGATTACCGTGGGGATAACTAATACTCCACATTAGAACAGTATAGTCGTCTTCTATAGGATTGTGCACTGTAAAGAGAGCAAGGAAAGATATACTGGTCCGCCGAATCAATCTAAACTTCGAGCTCTATGTAGTTAAACTGGAACTTAAAGTCGAATTCATCGTAGGAATTCATCAGACTGTGCAGTCTTCCAGTAGAAGAAGAAGAAGAAGAAGAAGAAGAAGAAGAAGAAGAAGAAGAAGAAGAAGAAGAAGAAGAAGAAGAAGAAGAAGAAGAAGAAGAAGAAGAAGAAGAAGAAGAAGAAGAAGAAGAAGAAGAAGAAGAAGAAGAAGAAGAAGAAGAAGAAGAAGAAGAAGAAGAAGAAGAAGTTACCCATACAGTAAAGATTGTTTCAAGCTAACACTGAAATTGATGAATCTATGCTAACAGGTCTTATCACTAGTTGCAATATAAGCCATTACGACATGTCAGCGTTAATATAGGCGTATTCACAATCAATAGACTACGATAACAATCAGCTAAAGGTTGCTATCTACCGAGAAAGACATTATATATTGCTATATTCGTAGTATATATTCAATAAATAAATACTTGAATAAATAAACTAACCATCCAATCAGCTAAGTAGTCTCCTAATTGTCTCTCTGTTTGCTTGTTTGTTTGTACAACTGTCCTTCTATGAATTTTTCCATTATTCCAATTATCGAGCCAGCTGTACGACCGCCCATCTGTGCGTCCGTCTGTCTGTCTGCCTGCCTGTCTGTGTGCTGTCTGTCTGCCTGTTTGTCTGTGTGCTGTCTGATCAATCAACAAATGCACTATATATATAGCTTTTTAAATAACTTGTTGAAAACAGGGCACCAGCCTGGCAGTCTCGCTGGAAAACTCAAACACTGTTAAAGTTACCCGCATGTCTATTACAGGTCGTTGTAGTCAACCCCAGAATTTATTGCATGTTTATTATTTACTAAACAGTTCTACGTTCAGTAAATTACCATTGCCTTGCTGAACGACCGACCATCGAAATCAACGCAAAGCGATCTGCAGCCAAATCGCACGCAGGATGTTTAAAAACAAAAATAAAACTCGATATGTCGGGGAATTGTGAAACTGCGATTCACTAACCCCCACGCCTCACCCCCGACACATACGCATGTAATGCCACTGAAATAAAACCACCTTCAGTACAGTCAGCCCGACCTGAAATCACCGCATCCGCAAAAAAAGAGACAACTATTTACCACACGTGCCCGAGATAAAAGCGCACAAGTTTGTCGAGATAGTTTACTTTCTTAACTCTTTTTTTATTTTCCCCCGCTGTACTGTCTGAGAATTAAGAAGGTTTTCTTTGATAATTTCCACATTCCATTTTCAAAAGGGCCCTTTCTTACGTTCAACCTTTAGCAGACAGGTGACAAATGTCCCTGAGATATCTTTTGCTTTTGAACCAGCTGAATGTGCAGTCCCCGGGGTTTAGCTTAAGAGAGCGTGCTAGAATTGTATGTCAATATCCTAGGACCCAGGTCCCACATTCTATCGGGCGTTGTTTGGCCGGGGATAATGTGCAGTGCTGGTGACACTACCTTTGTGGGCAAAAACCAACATATAATGCTCAGGTGAACAAGCAATAATAGTAGTAGATAAGGTGTACAGGACAGCTTCTGAGCGATGAAATCACGACGAAATTAAGTAAATTGTAGATTACGTTTCATGAAATCTCCTAACCTTTTCTTCTGGTGCATGATAATAATATTTTCTATTTCGTCGCTTGTATAGGACAAATTCTAGGCGATGAAATCACAATGAATAATATACATTTTTGTTACGTTTCGAGGAATTTCATAACCTCTTCTTCAGGTGCATCCTCAGCGTGCTTGCTTGCGTTCGCTGGCTGTGAACTCCAGCGTGAAGTCCTGTATGTCGGATGAAGACATCCTATTGTCCAACATCAGTGTGATGTCATACCGGACTAAGGTTTGCGTGAGTATCCGTTGTCACATGTCTGGCCTATTGGTGTGCAGACTGGTGGGACCTCGCCGTGCAGGCAGATACTCTCCGACTTCGGAGGAATCCACAGGATAAAAACAATAATATTTTCTATTTCATAAGGTGTATAGGACAGGTTCTAGCCGATGACATCACAGTGACATCACAATGAAATCACACAAATTGTAGTTATGTTTCGATGAACTTCATTAATTCTTCTTCAGGTGTAAACACACAAACAATAATAATAACATTTTCTATTTCACAGATGAGCGTCTAAGACTTGTATACTTCTGGCAAGTTATATCGTTACTTTTTGCAGTTGTCTGCTAATCTTTGTCAACAAGGCATTTGTTCCCAATTATACTTATTTTCCGAGGTGGGAGGGGAGCCCTGGTTGTGAGGTTATGATGGGCGCCTAAGGCTAGAGGGTAATGGGTTGGATCTCATAAGAGAGTGGGGATTCCTTCCAAGAACTATTGGTGCCTAATTATATCACGTGTCCGCTCCCCTCCCAGCATTGTTTGGCTAAAGTCATGGCATACGCAGCCTTCTCGAGTAAAGCGCGATAGGACAAACCTACAGAAAGACATATAGACATACATACAGAGAGACAGACGGAATGGTAGACATATCACGGTTGGACGAAAGGACTCATGGAGGGTTAGACAGACAGACATACATATGGGCATGCTTACAGAGAGACAGACGGAATGGTAGACTTATCACGGTTGGACGAAAGGACTCATGGAGGGTTAGACAGACAGACAGACAGACAGACAGACAGACAGACAGACAGCTTTATCTTTATTATTTTTATTTTCAAAGGGTAACAAATAGGGCACGCAGGCCTGTCTTACAGTTGGCCCTTCCAATCACTCATCTGTCATTCATCAATTGTGCATGTTACATTCACATTGGAAAAAAAAAAACATTGTCAAATGGATTTTGTAAACATAAACAATTCATATTACCATGTTATGAGACAGGCAGACACACGCACACACGCACATTCATAAACACACACGCACACATACCTACATACATACTTACATCATTTGCACAAACTCTCACATTTATGTAAACACTCAATAATATACAAATACACACTCCCTTGCATACACTGCATGCATGCACACATTAGCCATTAGTCGCGGTTCTAACATCACAGCAATGGGTCGTCACCATTATGCTCCGTTTCCGTGTCAGTGAATATCGCATAAAATGTTTCTCAATGCCCCATTAGCATGCACACACACCCACCCAAACATATACACACACATACACGAACATACATACACATACATACACGAACATACATACACATACACACACACTTACGCGCACGCACATACACACATATCGCACACATACACACAAACACACAACATACACATATATACATATGTGACATGTTTGATTGAGTTGCCAGAGGACCTAGTTAGTAGTGTTCTCTGGAGATATATCTTGAATAATAAATACCAAGATAAAGGATATGATTTAGCACGTTTTGTCTAGAGGTCACTCAAATGAGCTAATCATTCCCGCAATAGCCTTTTTGGAGAACATTTTTCTTTGGCTCAACCCCCACTGTGAGACTACTATGTATCTACACAGAAATTTATAAAAGAAGTAACTAGTTCACCCAAGGCCAGAGAAGATCTGAACTATTAGCGCCTGTACAACTGAGGATCCCTCTCACTCATTATACTGTTGACAGTGTGCTGTTCGTCCGTCACCTAGATCTTCTATATATTTTGTCATTATGACCTATATCAGTTCAGGTAGTCCTTCAATTTTTGCAGACAAACAAACTTTAACAATAACTGTACATTACATCTGTTGGACAGGACATCTACATGACAGTTTCTTGACAAAAGTGGAACATACATTCACAAGGAATTGTTTACACCACAAGTGTACAAGATAGACATCATGAGATACCTGACAACATCTATACAGGACTTTTCACAATATGTATAACCAACCACAGCACTTAAGACAGTCACCAGAGACAACACCTGACAGCAACTGTACAAGAAATTCACTGGGGACATGTACTTCAAACACTGGTCCATTGAATACACAATTTATTGGGTTGATGGTAAGTAGAGTGGTGACCATTGCCTCATCTCCTGTCATGTCAACATTTCAATGATTGCATAGAAAATGCATAAAATATGTCACACATGCAGGTTGATAAACAAGATACAACACTTCTTATTTACTCCACCACCCAACAACTACTCCACTCCTCCTCTCCTCTCTAATTACCACTCCACCATTGACTTTTATCTCTTCTTCCACTGTTAATGAGGGCAAACCCAGGTAAGCCATAACCTGGGGCAAGCATAGGGACCCTCTGCTCCACTGGTCTGTTTAATCCTTTTAGCACCTATGATGGGTGTTGGACAAGCTCAGGTTGCAGTTTTCCCCCATGATGATTTTCCAAGTCTGACTAATTATCCCCTACTGTCACAGTTTGAAGAAAAGCCACATCCTTGTCTTTCACTGGTGAGTTGACTGTTTATGAAGTTGAGACTTAGGATGTTGTTCTCCTTTTCCTGTAGAGGAAGATCTAAGATACAAACATGTCCCAGTCTTCTTCCTTCTCCTCAGTCTATCTCACGTACTCTGACTGTTCATGAAGTTGACATTTAGGAATTTGTTCTACTTTTCCTGTAGAGGAAGATCTAAGATACAAATATGTCCCAGCGTTCTTCCTTCTCAGTCTATCTCAAGTCTTCATTCTGAAAACACTGTGTGAGCACCAGGCTGGAGATTAACTAAGATAAGTCCTAGCTAAACAATCCATTGCACCAGTCATTTCACAAGTTGTCTTGAATGGGGTTAACAACCAGACTTGTTGTTTTCATTCTCAGATGATTCTGATAATTATGATCACTGGAGCCCTCAGAACCATTTTTCTCCCTTATTTATATCCAGCTGTTTGAGAGCTGAGCTGAAAGTCTCTAGGAAATTCCCATATTGTGGGTTCTAGAAGATTTCACTTGTAGAGAGTTGGTTCTGGATTCTGGGACCACTGGTTAGTTTTCCCAGATGATATATGGATGCCTCTCCTCCATCCTCTGTTCTCTGTTGATATATAGAATGGCACAACATCTCTTCACATGTGTTAAAAGATGATGTTATCATACATTAATATACACAGATGGAGATGGGGAAGGTTAAGGTTGATGATGTAGTGAATTTCACTGTGATGCACTGTGGTAATCACAAGACCATATGCTGAGACAGGGTAGCTTAACACAATTACAAGCAGTTATGGGGTCTAAGTTCCACCATGTTTGAACCACAGTAGACCTGGGCACAAGGAGGACCAGACACAGTACCGCAATCATTGTGACATAGCAACATGGGACAGGCATTGTGAAGGGAAATGGAAAATAGGCATTTACAACTGCAATATGCATTATGTATTAACTAATGGCATTTACCAAATTAGCAGACCAGACATCCATTCCTATGGCTGTGATGTTGGTGCATGAATGTCCTATTCCATATTCACACAGCAATGCCAGACCTCACCCCTTTTCTCAGACAGACCTGACTCACAGGTACATCATCTTCATCATCATCATGTGCTCTTTCCCCACTGAGTAATTTTCATGTCTACTACAGTAGGTAACAGAAGCTCAATTGCATAACAACTGTTCACATATGCACCAAGCACATATGTGGAAAAACATGTTTAGTCCTTGTAAATTTGAATGAGTCATACATTATATTCAGCCAACTAAGACACAGGTTCACACACCTATGGTTCTCTGAGGAACTAGTTTATATGAACCATCCAACAGTAGAGGTAATAGTGTAATACTTCAGGGAGAAATTGTATTAATTCTCCTGAGCATATAGCTACCAGGCATCACATGGACTTAGCAATTCTGGCGTGCCACATACAACCTGTTTACATATGGATATTGAAGCATCTTTCCTTCCACTAGATGTGAGAGGCTATTTATCAAATCACCAACTCACTTACTCCATCATTCTCTGCGTTTTACAAAGGAACTTGTACATGTTTCATCACTCATTCCCATTCAGACTGCCATTTGTTAACTCGCACGAGAGCAAAGGTACAGTTGATTTTAAGAATAAGTCATCCTAGGCATGGAGAATGCACAAGGGGTTTGGGTTTGCGAATCTGCATGAGTGTACTACATTCCTCAAGCATACGCAACCAGTCACAACAAGGGATTGATAGGCACTTGGAGTATACAGCGTGAAAGACGTGTCAAGGTTGAAGAAGCAGTATTCAGAATACTGGCGCACAGAAGTTAGGTTTTCCACTTTCACATTTTATTCATAAAATACTCTTATATTCTTCTCTTTCGTACATTAGGTCTAGCCACAACATTAAAGTATGTTTTAAAGTGGTACCTGTTGTCCAGAGAACAATATTATTGAATCTTTAAGGGCATTGGTGGGTCATCACATCACTCTAGCGACCGCTCTTGGTGAAATTCCCGCTCCTACTAATTAGATTTTAAAATATGGCCCAGGAATAGCGTGGGCTCATTACTTATGAACCAATCAAAAGACAAGTGCATACCGCCGCCTCCCCCAACTCGTTCTAGAACATACGATCTAAGAATAGCCCTTATATTTGGGATGGTCCCCGTTAAGACTTAAAGTATATTTATGAAATGTGTCGGACTGGAAATGGGGATTCTGTTCCATCATGCTACAACATACATACACACATACACGTACACATACATACACACAAACATATATACGCTCTCATGCACATAATACATACACACATGCACGTAAACAGCCAGACAGACAGACAGATAAGTGGGTGGGTCGGTGGAGGTTGGATGGATGGATGGATAGATGGATGGATGGATAGATAGATTGATGGATAGATGGATGGATAGATGGATGGAAGCATGCATGCATGAACGAATGGTCGGACGAACGAAAACAAGACAAAAGACAAAGTAGGAAATAAATGACTATACACGGATCGTGACAATCGAATACAACATCTGGCTTAAGATTTACTCACCCGTCAAAACTCTACCATTCTCTCAAAGCACCGTTGTAAAGGCCCACACAGTTTGAGAATCACTGCAGAAGTAAGCCATGCAAACCGATAGGGGAAAACCCTTTAAAGCGCTATTTAAACAGGTCCTACCAAGGTCTTTCAGATTAGTCACGTCCGAGCAAACCACATAAGTAGTCCACTGAGGAGCAGTGGGCCGAGATCACGGCAAAGCAATATACAGACCTCATGACCACAAGAATGCGAGCCATTCTAAGAAAAACATGGCTCTGGGAAGAGTCAATTAACAGTAGATTTCCGGTTTTATAGCGTGAAGAATATTTTATTCATAGTTAAAGTACTATCTGTTGTTGTTAGGAGACGATGTTTGGTGCGCTTTCTTGTGTCTTTTCTTTGATATTTCTCACACCACTTCCAATTATTATCATCTTAATGGCTCATCGCCACCCTTTAATAATATCATCATCATGTGCCATGCCGGAAAGCGTGGGCGGCCATCTTACACGATCTCCATAGTCATGGATCAGCTCTGTGTTTCTTGTCCCGACCATACTACGTGGCCAACCCATCCAGATATTTACTTCTATGCCTTCCCCGTGTTCTTTTCCTCTCAATTTTGCTAGTTGTCTCCAAGTTCTCCAATTGATTTCTTTTCATAACGTGCCCAAAATATGTGATTGTCTACGTTTAATTTCTGATGTGCTTCAGCTTGTCTGCTCATCGTCCACGTTTCACATTCATTAAAACCAAACTTGTATAATAGAAATTCTCCTAGCAATAGCACGGTATATTTACCTCAGAGAATTATATTTGCTATGTCAAAATTATTAATATTATTGAGTAATGTAATAATGATTATTGCACGTGTTTTCATATTATTATTGTTGTTATTATCTAAGCTGGTGATTACCCCACATTTTGCCAACCTTGGGCGAAGGAGTGCAAGCCTTACCTACTGCTAGGAAATGCAACCTAAAGACTAAATATCATGGTATGGCAGACCAGACCCTAAGTCTTGGTCGGTAGCTGGTCTAGGATCGAAGCTCCGACAGGCGGATAGTTAGAGCATTGCTTTATTGATCCGGCAGCTTCTGCAGCTTGTCTTGTTTCAGACGTATTGGTGTTATCTTTCCTCAGAAGTAAACTAGGCAGACCGAGAGAGTGATCATGCTGCATGGGCAACACATGGTCTCTAAATTCAGCCCAGGCTTTGTGTTATGAAGAGGTATGACTCCATTTTACAAACTATCGTCTGTCAAGACGGCAAGGTGCTAGTCATTGACTAAGAATAGCTTCCTAAATGATGTATCAATGAAAATATGTATGCCAGCAGAGAGATAAGAAGGACAGAGTATCAGACGGCGTGAGTAATTCTTAACTCTTTGAAAGTAAAGCTCGTTTGATAGTGCGATGGTCAGAAGCTTTGTATATTGGAGTTTTAAGAAGATCTTTTATGGAGCATATCATTTATGAAGTAGACAATTTATGAAGAAGATCATTTATGAAGTATGTCATTTATAAAGCAGGTCATTTATGGAACCGATCATTCATGGAGCTGATCATTTATGGAGTAGATCTCCCCATACTACCCAAGGCTCGTAGAGGGCTATTTTTTTAAAAAAATTAACTGATTCAGTGCCAAGTGCCAAACACAATGTCTGGTTGGACCAAACATGGCACACAACCAAATGAACAAGTGTTACCATGTAATTTCCGTTCACTGAGTATTGGAACTGGGGAAGTTACACGAAACTATGTAATATACAAGTAAATGGGCATATTCCTAAACTAGTTAATCGGTACAACTATCTCAGTACAGTTATAACATCTAATGGGAGATGCCTTGAAGAAATTAGAACAAGAATTGCCATTGCGAAGGTAGCCTTTTGCAAGATGACAAACATACTGACCAATAAAAAGATATCAACTGAAACGAGAAAAAGAGTGTTGAAGTGCTACATAGAACCTGTACTTTGTATGGATATGAAGCGTGGACAATGAGCAGACAAGCTGAAAAACATTTTATGGCTGTGGAAATGTGGTTTCTGAGGAAAATGCAAAGAATACCAATGGACAGACAGAAAAACCAATGAACAATGTCCTCAAGAAACAAATGAAGATCGTAAACTGATTAGAGTCATTAGACGTAGACAGTCAAAAATTTTTGGCATGTTATGAGAAGAAATGACTTGGAGAACTTGGTGACAACTAGGCAAGATCGAAGGGAAGAGACCAAGGAAAGACAGAGAAGTAAATACCTGGATGGCTTAGCCACATGGCATGGTCGAGACAGAAACACGGAGCTGATCCACGACTCTGGTGATCGAGCGAGATGGCAAAACATGACCGCCCACGCTTATCGGCATGGCACATGATGGATGGCTGGACACGAAACGAAACCAATAATACAATGATCCTAATACGGTGATATGTCGTCCTTCTGTTCAATTGGGAGTCACATTTGGCGATATATTATCCTTCCGTACTGAATCAGTTAATTTACGTGGTCTGTAGAATAAACAGCGCATTTCGTGTTCGTAATCCCTTCTGTTCTGACTGAGGGTATATGCATTTATTTACATATGTTTTTATCTTGGCATAAAACCCGTGTACACTACACACAGACACACAGATATATATATATATATATATAGAGAGAGAGACTTGGACAGAGAGAGAGAGACAGAGAGAGAAGAGAGACAGACAGCGAGAGACACACAGGGATAGACATAGACATACAAAGAGAGAGAGAGAGAGAGAGAGAGTGACAGACACATACAAAGAAATAGAGAGACAAAGACACACACACATACAGAGAGAGAGAGAGAGAGAGAGAGAGAGAGAGAGAGAGAGAGAGAGAGAGAGAGAGAGAGAGTCACGCACACATTCTCACATAAACGCACAATCACATCCAGTAGAGGAGGCAAATTAGGAAGTTTCAAACCCATAACCCCTGTGGCGGTAGGTTGAAAGTCTTAATGAAAAGCTACATAACTGGGACTGAAAACTTCTGAGGTAATTGTAATTTACGTCACAAGTCAAGGACGAGAAATCAACATCAATGGATAGAAAGATCAATTTAATCTCAATATATCTGTCCATATAGAGAATTATCAGTTTCACCGCAAGTATATCCTGAACCGTGGATAGCACGATCAATTTCATTGGAAATATATCATGATCAGTATTCAACAATCGCCAGCTTCCGGTATACCAAATTTCCCACAGTTTATGTCAGTGTTTCCCAACGTGGGGCCCACGCCCCACAGGGGGGCAATTCGATTGTTAAGGGGGGGGGGGGGCAATTCGAAAATGGAAGCAATCGGCTGGATATAACAAAACGGGGAGACTTGAGACTGAAGTTAACTAAATTGGAACCTGACATAAAATTTCTTTGCAGCAAGCATCAAGCGCAAGGATCTCACTAAATTTAAATAATTACTAATAATTAAAATAATATAGAAACATCTTTCCTTATAATTATTTTGTACTTGAATTTCAGTTCTCCATTATATGGTTTGAAAATTTACTTACTGTGTTTGCTCAATAATTTCCTAGTGATTTCTTCCTAATACATGTCGGTCCTTTGGCTAGGATGGGTGCATTTGCTACTCTCCCCCCCCCCCCCCCCCCAGTAGTGCGCCTGGTCTGGTCAGGGGCCGGGATGATCAAATAAAAACCCATCACATATCTTCACCTTAGATGTGGGCCTGATGGACCACTGTGGGCAATAGCTCACAATGAGACCAAGGGTCCACACAAAAAAAGGGGGAGGACGGGGGAACCAGCTTGTCTGGGGTAACCGCCAAACCAAAAAATAAAATAAAAAATTCACCCAACACAACCAACACACAGGGACGCGGGACCTGGGGAGGGGGGGGGGGTATGGAGGAGCTCTGGCCCCTTTGGGAACCGTGAGCCCTTCTAAACAAAAAAATCATTCAAGTTTCTTTAGTGAACATGCCAATTTTTGAATATTAAAAATGATGCATATTTTGGGTGGGGGGGGGGGGGGCATAAGAATTAAGAAAGGCTTACTTTAGGTGGGGCATAGCACAAAAAAGGTTGGGAAACACTGGTTTATGCCGTCTGGCGTTGGTGATCATGTCTGTACACAACCCACTGTCTCGTGTGCTGTCAATCATTTCTGATACCGAGGTTCCTCCACGCCATTCTGTCAAACTGCCCAGAATCATCTGTCTTGGTCTCCGCCTCTCTGATTCTCTTCCCTTCTAACCTTCCCGTTATGACGAGGCACTCCAACTTTCCCTTTCTCATGACATGCCAACAGAATGTAGCATGTCCTTTTCTGATGTGAGTAACCTGTTCTCTTTATGAGTTAACCTGTTTTCAAGATTCTTCATTGCTCTTTCTATCTGCCCATAGTGTTCTCATTATTCTTCTAATATTCTTAGCTTTCACAGTTCCTCACAGTATCTGTTAAATGTCCATGATTCGCTTCAGTATATCAGGAGTAGCTTAGTATTAAGCTATTAGAAACTCTTTTCCTCCTCAATTTTGCTGGCAAAGACAAATTGCAGATAATATTCTGCATCTTGTTATAATGTTGTCTTGATTTGGACTAGTCTACATTTAATTTCGTTAATACGTCTAAGTAAATTCATAAATAGCACATCTCTGAAACACGTTAAAGAATTAAAATCTTCTTAAAAGTTTGATCACAGAAAATGACAGGAAAAGATAGAAAAATCGAAATCAGATAAAATAAAGAAAGTCCTCTTATATGTCACCTATCACCCATACTAAAACATCCCAACATACCAATGTCCAGCAAAACGACAGATAATATATAACACATTCACATCAACCCTATGCTACCAATATCAACCTAGTACATTATCCAAATCACATTTAAGCAAAATCCGCACCTATGAGATGAGATGCTTGAGGAAAGCTGCCAACTTAGCTATCCAAGACCAAATAAGAAATGATGTTATCAGACAGATAGTGGGATCAACACCTTGTGTCACATATATTGAAAGGCAGAAGATCAAATGCGTCGGCCATCTCGCTAAAATGCAACACCATCAACTATCAGCACTGTCCCTATATACAAGAACATCTTCTACGAGAGCCAGAAGACCTCCAGAGAAGAAAATGGATTGATGACATCAAAGACATTATACAATCACGCGGAATGTCACTATCCAGTGCCATCCATCAGAAGATGGAGCGCCAACTATTCATCCCACGATGCGTGACGGCAAAAGTTGAAGATGATGGCGACGACGATGATGATGACTACATCTTCCAGGCTAGGATAAAAGAGTTCATATAATCTGTTCTGAATCCATTCTATAGACCAATCGACGATAACACAGTCCTCTTTAGCAACAAGGGACAAACACCAGGTTGATGCACGGCATCTCTGCCACGGGAACGCCAGCTCATAATAGAAAAAGCCCATTTAGAACCCAGACAAATAAAAAATGTTATCAGCAACGAAACGAAGCGATAATAAATATCAATAATGAAAAGATGGAAGATCTGAAAACAGAACGGGAGAACTGAAACGAAACAAGTCCCAGGAAAATCCCTGCAGATAATCAGAAGCGACGGGCAATGACTCCCAAGAGGCATCCTCTCGCATTTAAGAAACATTCTACAAAAACCAGGAATAAATCCGGCGCTCACCATGCTCAAGTTTATAAATCTGGCACTAAAAGCACTTGATTCCTTTGGGCAAATGCGCCAACAGAAGGTCGACGTATGCAATGTTGTATGCATGGTTGGAGGTCACTGCAAAGACCTGAGCTTATTTCCTTCTTTTTCTTGTGTCCTACTGTTTTTACAGTAAAGTGTCACAGAGAGGCGGTAGACGTAATTTTATGCTTTTGGCGTGTCTGGTCGCTTGTACTAATGCCATATTTGATCTCTCCAATGTCTCTTTAACTCCATCTAGCCAACTCTTGCTGTGTCGTCCTCTCGCCTTCTATCCCGATTTTCTTATGTAGAACGCTCTAGTCGCTTGTTGATCTTGTTCGATTGTAGCTAATGTCCCAACCTTTTAAGTCTTTGGTTTTCCATAGAGTCAGTAATCGGCGGTAACCCTACAATTGTTCGTAGCTTCTCATTTGTCTTTCCATCTATTGTTTTTTTTCCCCCATTAGCGTTCCATATGCATCTCAGACCTTCACTCGGGCATGCTTCCTTAGTGACTCAATGAGTATGCTCAGGAAGACAGAGATGGGGTGGGCCTGAAGATAGTGTTTGTTACCTCTGAAGCGGTCACGGCTGGTAAAGATTAGTTTCATTTTCGTGCCAGGGCATGCGGGTGTAGAAGAAAATGAGCAGGCAGACATGCTTGCAGATAAGGTTACTGAGGAGGGCGAACGAGCCACGGACCAGCCTGATATACTGAATGCTCTACGAGAAGTAAGTCGTTTGTTAGAACCAAGTGACTGCGAGAACAGCAAGTTATGGGGGTGTGACAGAACAAGAACACTATGCAGGAAGCCAAAGAATATTATTATAATAAACCAACACAGAACTTGTGTTTTGAGCCGCTACACGCTGCGCGACTTACCGAGGAGGGGATCTGATCACTAATGGATTGAATGGTTTGATATGCAATGAGGATGATCTGTCGACTAACTAACTATGCATCTCATCTGATATAGTGTGATTTTACGCATGTCTGCTTCAAGACTGTCCATGTTAGGTAATCGTGGGCGGTCATGTTTTGCCTCACAAACTTATACGATCACCAGAGACGTGGATCAGCTCTGTCTTCTTGTCTCGATCATATCATGTGGTCAAGCCATCCAGATATTTACTTATCTGTCTTCCCCTTGTCTATTCCCCTCAATCTTGCCAGTTGTCACCAAGTTATCTAGTATTTTTTCTTCTCTCATAAGGTGCCCAATAGAATCTGAATGACAGCGTCTAATTTCTCTAATCAGTTTACGGTCTTAATTTGTTTCTTGTAGGACCTGCGCATCGATTTTTCTGTCTGTCCATGGTATTCTTTGTATTTTCCCCAGAAACCATATTTCCACTGCCATTATATGTTTTTCAACTTCATTCATTCATTCATTCATTCATTCATTCATTCATTCATTCAGTAGCATGTCCTTTGCAGAACCTCGCTCCCATAACAACCTTCCGGAAAACTTCTCGTTCATAATCAAGATGTCCCGCGCCCGATACACCCATCTGGAGATCATCCGCCACATCCTGCACCCATCTTCTCTTTGGCCTTCCTCTTCCTCTCCTCCCAGGCATATACCCCTCCATTATTGTTCTCTCCAAACTTTCGTGATGTTTCAAGTGACCAAAATATTTCAATTTTCTTTGTTTTATCGACATTAATAACCAAGCTTCTTCAATATTCAGCTCTTGAAGTATGGATGCATTTGTCCTTTTCTTTACCCAAGATATTCTTAGAACTCGTCTATAACATTTATATTCAAAGGCATTTATGCGCTGTTCAGCTTGTTTAGTAAGTGTCCAGGTCTCACAGGCGTATGTTGCAATGGGAAAGATGCATGCTCTTAAAAATCTAATTTTTGTAGTTCTGTCTGTCCTATTCCATAATTTATTCAGTTGTTTTAGTCTTTGAAGAGCAATTGATAGTCGTCGTTTAATTTCTTTCATTGTGTCACCGTTGTTGATAATCAATGACCGAAGATATTCAAAATTTTCCACCTCCTTCCAATTTTTCCTCATTAACATATATTTCTTTCTCCATAGTAATTTTATCTGTATGCATTATCTTTGTTTTTGCTATGTTAAGATATAAGTTGTGATTTTCACTATTCAATTGGGTTGAGGCTATTAGGTATTCTATACCAGTCTGTGCTGTGGATAGCAATACTGTATCATCAACATACCGAATCTCTGGTATGTCATGACCACCGATATTTAGGGCATCATATAGCTCCCTGTTTATATCATCTCTTACATTTCTCATTATATTTTCGGCGTGCAGGCTTAAACAAATAGGGGGACAGCACACATCATTGATGGACTCCTTGCTTGATGTAAAACCAATCTGATGTATCTCCATCTATTCTAACCGCTGCTTGTTGGTCTAGATAGAGCATTCTTATGAGTTGTATTACATGTGGTGGAAAGCCCATATTCCTCATGATTTCCCAAAGTTTCTGATGTTGTACACAATCAAATGCCTTTGAATAATCCACAAAACATGAGAATTGGTTTACATTAAATTCTCTGCACTTCTCTATTATTAAACGCATATTGAAAATGTGATATCTTGTTCCTCTTCTCTTTGCGATTGACATCTTTGTATTCGTTAATATGTTTTCCATCTTGCAAAAGGCTACCTTTGCCATGTCTATTCTTGGTCAAATCTCTTCAAGGTACCTCTCTTGATGACCATAATCTCCGTCTTCTTACAGTTTAATTCTAACCACAGTTGTTCACTGTGTACAATAAATATATCTACTAAATATTACAGATTCTGTTCATTGTCTGCAATTAAAACAGTCTTATCGGCATGTCTAATGTTATTGCTGTTGTGTCCCCCCAATGGTGATTAATCACAATTAATCAAGAGCACTAGAGACAGAGATCTGTTTATGCATGATCTGTTTTACGCCAGCTGCCAGGACACATGATGATGAAATAACGTCACCTGATTTCTGACAGTCAACAGACAGATTCAGTCAGTTTAACAAACGAGAGTTTAACAGATGACAGTTTAACAGATAGTGTAACAGCTGACTGTTTATCCGATGTCAGACCAACAGATTATAGTTTAATAGATGACAGTTTACAGATGATAGTTTAATAGATGACAGTTTACAGATGATAGTTTAATAGATGACAGTTTACAGATGATAGTTTAATAGATGACAGTTTAACCGATGGCACTTTAACAGATAGTTTAACAGATGACAGTTTAACAGAGGATAGTTTAACAGTTTAACAGACAACAGTTTAACAGTTGACAGTTTAAAAATGATAGTTTAACAGATGACAATTAAACAGATACCAATTTAATGGATAGTTTAACAAATGACAGTTTACCAATCAATCAATCAATCAATCAATTAGGTGCTTATCCACAATGAAGGTTGGCTGCAATGGATCTCCAACACTGCTTGCCTCTCGCCCTGACTATACATTCTGTCAGACTGATGTTCGTCCATCTCTTGATGTTATCTCCCCACTTGTATCGTTGTCTACCTCTTGCTCGCTTGTCCTCAACCTTACCCGCCAATATGGTTTTTATAAGAGTGTTATGTATTTTAACGTGGCCGAAATATTTCACTTGCCTTTTTTTCATTTCTTTCATCAACTCTCTTTTCATTCCCAGTTTTTCTAGAACCTCTATTTTTGATTGTTTCTGTTTCCATGAAATACGAAACATTCTTCTGTATATCCACATCTCCTGGCATCTATCTATTCGACTTTCTAATTGCTTGTTCAATGTCCAGGTTTCCACGGCACACAATAGTGTTGAGTATTCGTAATATTTGACAATTCTCATGTTTAATGCGTTGTTAATTTTTCTAGATGTTAATACTGATTTCATGCTGTTGAAAGCATTTTTTTGCCATCCCTATTCTCGTTTTGATTTCTATTTCACTTCTGCCATCATCTGTTATTACATGTCCAAGATACTCTAACAACAGCTTTCTTGTAGTCTATAAAACAGACACATACATTTTTCTGAACTTCAATGTATTTTTAAATTAAAATCCTCAAACAGATTATTGCTTCTCTGGTGCTGCTGTTTTTTTGGGAACGCAAAGTGTTCTTCAGCTACTTCCTCATCTATTTTATTTTGAATTCTTTCTTGTATGACTTTGAGTAGTATCTTAGTTATATGACTTAATTAAGCTAATAGTTCTGTAATCCTCACAATCGACAACTCGTGGCGTCTTGGGTAGTGTGACAGTTTACCAGACGACAATTTAACAGAGGACAGTTTAATAGAGGACAGTTTAATAGATGACAATTTAACAGATGTCAGTTTATATATACGAAAATTTAACAGAACACAGTTTAATAGGTGACAGTTTAACAGATGATAGTTTAACACATGACAAATCGACAGATGACAATTTAATAGATACCAGTTTAACAGATGACAGTTTAACATACGACAGTTTAACAGACCACAGTTTAACAGGTGGCAATTTAACGGATGACAGTTTATCACAGGACAGATCAACAGATAACAGGGGCAGTGTGTAGAGAGGAAAATAACGGACAAACATGCCACCAAATCTGCAGCAAATTAGTGCTACAAATTAGAGCATGATAATCCGGGATAGCATGAGATAAGCTCGAGATGTTCCCACAGAAAACAGCTGTACAAGCTTGCGTTGCTACGGAAAGCAAATGCATAGGGATGATACTTTCAGGAAATCATTGCATGCGCGGAAGAAATAAAATGATATGCACTTGGGGTGATGATGCTCATTGAGAATGAATGTACTGATGACGTTTAAGACCTCGGTGATAAATATGAAGATTATACATATCATAAACTTGTGAGCTATAAGAAATGCGCGGCCATGTTTTTGTGGTCAGGGGCGGTTTAGCGTTGATCTGCGATTGTGGGATAATATATGATTTATCTGTATCTGTGTGATGGTTTGTAGATGAGGAAGCAGAAATTAATGAGCCAAGATGAAGTCTACAGTGACAGGAGGGCAATATATTGGGCACGATGTATGGGAGCATTTGTGAGGGAATGGCGGAATGTAGAGGGCGATATATCCTTGCATTTGTGACAGGATGCCGGTATGTGGGGAAGGTTATATACAAGCATTTGTGACAGGATGCCGGTATGTGGGGAAGGTTATATACAAGCATTTGTGACAGGATGCCGGTATGTGGGGAAGGTTATATACAAGCATTTGTGACAGGATGTCGGTATGTGGGGAAGGTTATATACAAGCATTTGTGACAGGATGCCGGTATGTGGGGAAGGTTATATACAACCATTTGTGACAGGATGCCGGTATGTGGGGAAGGTTATATACAACCATTTGTGACAGGATGCCGGTATGTGGGGAAGGTTATATACAAGCATTTGTGACAGGATGCCTGTATGTGGGGAAGGTTATATACAAGCATTTGCGACAGGATGCCGGTATGTGGGGAAGGTTATATACAAGCATTTGTGACAGGATGCCGGTATGTGGGGAAGGTTATATACAAGCATTTGCGACAGGATGCCGGTATGTGGGGAAGGTTATATACAAGCATTTGTGACAGGATGCCGGTATGTGGGGAAGGTTATATACAACCATTTGTGACAGGATGCCGGTATGTGGGGAAGGTTATATACAACCATTTGTGACAGGATGCCGGTATGTGGGGAAGGTTATATACAACCATTTGTGACAGGATGCCGGTATGTGGGGAAGATTATATACAACCATTTGTGACAGGATGCCGGTATGTGGGGAAGGTTATATACAACCATTTGTGACAGGATGCCGGTATGTGGGGAAGGTTATATACAAGCATTTGTGACAGGATGCCGGTATGTGGGGAAGGTTATATACAAGCATTTGTGACAGGATGCCGGTATGTGGGGAAGGTTATATACAAGCATTTGTGACAGGATGCCGGTATGTGGGGAAGGTTATATACAAGCATTTGTGACAGGATGCCGGTATGTGGGGAAGGTTATATACAAGCATTTGCGACAGGATGCCGGTATGTGGGGAAGGTTATATACAAGCATTTGTAACAGGATTCGGTATGTGGCGGTCGATATATACATGTATTTATGACAGGATGCCGGTATGTGGGGTGAGATACACACAAGCATTTGCGACAGGATGCCGGTATGTGGGGAAGGTTATATACAAGCATTTGCGACAGGATGCCGGTATGTGGGTAAGGTTAAGGTATATAAATGCTTGTATATAACCTTCCCCACATACCGGCATCCTGTCGCAAATGCTTGTATATAACCTTCCCCACATACCGGCATCCTGTCGCAAATGTTTGAATGTATCTCACCCCCACATACCGGCATCCTGTCATAAATGCATGTATATATCGACCCCCACATACCGGCATCCTGTCACAAATGTTTGTATATAACCTTCCCCACATACCGGCATCCTGTCGCAAATGCTTGTATATAACCTTCCCCACATACCGGCATCCTGACGCAAATGCTTGTATATAACCTTACCCACATACCGGCATCCTGTCGCAAATGCTTGTATATAACCTTCCTCACATACCGGCATCCTGTCGCAAATGTTTGTATGCATCTCACTTCACATACCGGCATCCTGTCATAAATGCATGTATATATCGACCCCCCACATACCGGCATCCTGTCACAAATGCTTCTATATAACCTTCCCCACATACCGGCATCCTGTCGCAAATGCTTGTATATAACCTTCCCCACATACCGGCATCCTGTCGCAAATGCTTGTGTGTATCTCACCCCACATACCGGCATCCTGTCATAAATGAATGTATATATCGACCGCCACATACCGAATCCTGTTACAAATGCTTGTATGTAACCTTCCCCACATACCGGCATCCTGTCGCAAATGCTTGTATATAACCTTCCCCACATACTGGCATACTGTCACAGATTCATGTATGTATCGTCCCCCACATTCCTGAATCCTGTCACAAATGTTTGTATATATTATATATCCCCCCCCCACATACTGGCATACTGTCACATATGCATGTATGTATAATCCCCACATATAGCCTTCCCTGATGCCGGTATGTGGGGGTCGATATATACATGCATTTATGACAGGATGCCGGTATGTGGGGGTGAGATACATACAAACATTTGCGACAGGATGCCGGTATGTGGGGAAGGTTATATACAAGCATTTGCGACAGGATGCCGGTATGTGGGGAAGGTTATATACAAGCATTTGCGACATGATGCCGGTATGTGGGGAAGGTTATATACAAGCATTTGCGATAGGATGCCGGTATGTGGGGAAGGCTATATACATGCATTTATGACAGGATGCCGGTATGTGGGGAAGGTTATATACAAGCATTTGTGACATGATGCCGGTATGTGGGGAAGGTTATATACAAGCATTTGTGACAGGATGCCGGTATGTAGGGGTCGATATATACATGCATTTATGACAGGATGCCGGTATGTGGGATGAGATACATATACGCATTTGCGACAGGATGCAGGTATGTGGGGTAGGATATATACAAGCATTTGTGACAGGATGCAGGAATGTGGGGATGATACATACATGCATTTGTGACAGTATGCCAGTATGTGGGGCGGGGGGGGGGGATATATAATATATACAAACATTTGTGACAGGATTCAGGAATGTGGGGGACGATACATACATGAATCTGTGACAGTATGCCAGTATGTGGGGGTCGATATATACAAGCATTTGTGACAGGATGCAGGAATATATTTGTGACAGGATGTCGGTATGTGGGGGATGATATATACAAGCGTTTGTGACAGTATGCCAGTATGTGGGGGGGGGGGGGGTATATAATATATACAAACATTTGTGACAGGATGCAGGAATGTGGGGGACGATATATACATGCATTTGTGAAATAATGCAGGAATACATTTGTGACAGGATGCCGGTATGTGGGGGCCGATATATACAAGCATTTGTGACAGGATGCGGTATGTGGGGGGACGATATATACAAGCATTTGTGACAGGATGCGGTATGTGGGGGCCGATATATACAAGCATTTGTGACAGGATGCGGTATGTGGGGGGGACGATACATATAAGCATTTGTGACAGGATGCGGTATGTGGGGGGATGATATATACATGCATTTGTGACAGGATGCGGTATGTGGGGGGACGATATATACATGCATTTGTGACAGGATGCGGTATGTGGGGGGACGATATATACATGCATTTGTGACAGGATGCGGTATGTGGTTGGACGATATATACATGCATTTGTGACAGGATGCGGTATGTGGGGGGACGATATATACAAGCATTTGTGACAGGATGCGGTATGTGGGATGAGATATATACAAGCATTTGTGACAGGATGCGGTATGTGGGATGAGATACATACAAGCATTTGCGACAGGATGCAGGAATATATTTGTGACAGGATGCCGGTATGTGGGGGGACGATATATATATAAGCATTTGTGACAGGATGCGGTATGTTAAAAGGGAGGGGGCCGATATATACAAGCATTTGTGACAGGATGCGGTATGTGGGGGGACGATATATACAAGCATTTGTGACAGGATGCCGGTATGTGGGGGTCGATATATACATGCATTTATGACAGGATGCCGGTATGTGGGATGAGATACATATACGCATTTGCGACAGGATGCAGGTATGTGGGGTAGGATATATACAAGCATTTGTGATAGGATGCAGGAATGTGGGGATGATACATACATGCATTTGTGACAGTATGCCAGTATGTGGGGCGGAGGGGGGGGGGATATATATAATATATACAAACATTTGTGACAGGATTCAGGAATGTGGGGGACGATACATACATGAATCTGTGACAGTATGCCAGTATGTGGGGGTCGATATATACAAGCATTTGTGACAGGATGCAGGAATATATTTGTGACAGGATGTCGGTATGTTGGGTATGATATATACAAGCGTTTGTGACAGTATGCCAGTATGTGGGGGGGGGGGTGTATATAATATATACAAACATTTGTGACAGGATGCAGGAATGTGGGGGACGATATATACATGCATTTGTGACATAATGCAGGAATACATTTGTGACAGGATGCCGGTATGTGGGGGGACGATATATACAAGCATTTGTGACAGGATGCGGTATGTGGGGGCCGATATATACAAGCATTTGTGACAGGATGCGGTATATGGGGGGGGACGATATATATAAGCATTTGTGACAGGATGCGGTATGTGGGGGGACGATATATACATGCATTTGTGACAGGATGCGGTATGTGGGGGACGATATATACATGCATTTGTGACAGGATGCGGTATGTGGGGGGACGATATATACAAGCATTTGTGACAGGATGCGGTATGTGGGATGAGATACATACAAACATTTGCGACAGGATGCAGGAATATATTTGTGACAGGATGCCGGTATGTGGGGGGACGATATATATATAAGCATTTGTGACAGGATGCGGTATGTTAAAAGGGAGGGGGCCGATATATACAAGCATTTGTGACAGGATGCGGTATGTGGGGGGACGATATATATAAGCATTTGTGACAGGATGCGGTATGTGGGGGGACGATATATATAAGCATTTGTGACAGGATGCGGTATGTGGGGGGACGATATATATAAGCATTTGTGACAGGATGCGGTATGTGGGGGGACGATATATACAAGCATTTGTGACAGGATGCCGGTATGTGGGGGTCGATATATACATGCATTTATGACAGGATGCCGGTATGTGGGATGAGATACATATATGCATTTGCGACAGGATGCAGAGATGTGGGGTAGGATATATACAAGCATTTGTGACAGGATGCAGGAATGTGGCGATGATACATACATGCATTTGTGACAGTATGCCAGTATGTGGGGGGGGGGGGGGAATATATAATATATACAAACATTTGTGACAGGATTCAGGAATGTGGGGGACGATACATACATGAATCTGTGACAGTATGCCAGTATGTGGGGGTCGATATATACAAGCATTTGTGACAGGATGCCGGTATGTGGGGAAGGTTATATACAAGCATTTGTAACAGGATTCGGTATGTGGCGGTCGATATATACATGCATTTATGACAGGATGCCGGTATGTGGGGTGAGATACACACAAGCATTTGCGACAGGATGCCGGTATGTGGGGAAGGTTATATACAAGCATTTGCGACAGGATGCCGGTATGTGGGGAAGGTTATATACAAGCATTTGCGACAGGATGCCGGTATGTGGGGAAGGTTACATACAAGCATTTGTAACAGGATTCGGTATGTGGCGGTCGATATATACATGCATTTATGACAGGATGCCGGTATGTGGGGTGAGATACACACAAGCATTTGCGACAGGATGCCGGTATGTGGGGAAGGTTATATACAAGCATTTGCGACAGGATGTCGGTATGTGGGGAAGGTTATATACAAGCATTTGCGACAGGATGCCGGTATGTGGGGAAGGTTATATAGAAGCATTTGTGACAGGATGCCGGTATGTGGGGGGTCGATATATACATGCATTTATGACAGGATGCCGGTATGTGGGGTGAGATACATACAAACATTTGCGACAGGATGCCGGTATGTGAGGAAGGTTATATACAAGCATTTGCGACAGGATGCCGGTATGTGGAGAATGTTATATACAAGCATTTGCGTCAGGATGCCGGTATGTGGGGAAGGTTATATACAAGCATTTGCGACAGGATGCCGGTATGTGGGGATAGGTTATATACAAACATTTGTGACAGGATGCCGGTATGTGGGGGTCGATATATACATGCATTTATGCCAGGATGCCGGTATGTGGGGGTGAGATACATACAAAAATTTGCGACAGGATGCCGGTATGTGGGGAAGGTTATATACAAGCATTTGCGACAGGATGCCGGTATGTGGGGAAGGTTATATACAAGCATTTGCGACAGGATGCCGGTATGTGGGGAAGGCTATATACATGCATTTATGACAGGATGCCGGTATGTGGGGAAGGTTATATACATGCATTTATGACAGGATGCCGGTATGTGGGGAAGGTTATATACAAGCATTTGTGACATGATGCCGGTATGTGGGGAAGGTTATATACAAGCATTTGTGACAGGATGCCGGTATGTGGGGAAGGTTATATACAAGCATTTGTGACAGGATGCCGGTATGTAGGGGTCGATATATACATGCATTTATGACAGGATGCCGGTATGTGGGATGAGATACATATACGCATTTGCGACAGGATGCAGGTATGTGGGGTAGGATATATACAAGCATTTGTGACAGGATGCAGGAATGTGGGGATGATACATACATGCATTTGTGACAGTATGCCAGTATGTGGGGTGGGGGGGGGGATATATAATATATACAAACATTTGTGACAGGATTCAGGAATGTGGGGGACGATACATACATGAATCTGTGACAGTATGCCAGTATGTGGGGGTCGATATATACAAGCATTTGTGACAGGATGCAGGAATATATTTGTGACAGGATGTCGGTATGTGGGGGATTATATATACAAGCGTTTGTGACAGTATGCCAGTATGTGGGGGGGGGGGGGTGGTATATAATATATACAAACATTTGTGACAGGATGCAGGAATGTGGGGGACGATATATACATGCATTTGTGACATAATGCAGGAATACATTTGTGACAGGATGCCGGTATGTGGGGGGACGATATATACAAGCATTTGTGACAGGATGCGGTATGTGGGGGGACGATATATACATGCATTTGTGACAGGATGCGGTATGTGGGGGGATGATATATACATGCATTTGTGACAGGACGCGGTATGTGGGGGGACGATATATACATGCATTTGTGACAGGATGCGGTATGTGGGGGGACGATATATACATGCATTTGTGACAGGATGCGGTATGTGGGGGGACGATATCTACATGCATTTGTGACAGGATGCGGTATGTGGGGGGACGATATATACAAGCATCTGTGACAGGATGCGGTATGTGGGATGAGATACATACAAGCATTTGCGACAGGATGCAGGAATATATTTGTGACAGGATGCCGGTATGTGGGGGGACGATATATATAAGCATTTGTGACAGGATGCGGTATGTTAAAAGGGAGGGGGGCCGATATATACAAGCATTTGTGACAGGATGCGGTATGTGGGGGGACGATATATACAAGCATTTGTGACAGGATGCCGGTATGTGGGGGTCGATATATACATGCATTTATGACAGGATGCCGGTATGTGGGATGAGATACATATACGCATTTGCGACAGGATGCAGGTATGTGGGGTAGGATATATACAAGCATTTGTGATAGGATGCAGGAATGTGGGGATGATACATACATGCATTTGTGACAGTATGCCAGTATGTGGGGCGGGGGGGGGGGATATATAATATATACAAACATTTGTGACAGGATTCAGGAATGTGGGGGACGATACATACATGAATCTGTGACAGTATGCCAATATGTGGGGGTCGATATATACAAGCATTTGTGACAGGATGCAGGAATATATTTGTGACAGGATGTCGGTATGTGGGGTATGATATATACAAGCGTTTGTGACAGTATGCCAGTATGTGGGGGGGGGGGGGGGTATATAATATATACAAACATTTGTGACAGGATGCAGGAATGTGGGGGACGATATATACATGCATTTGTGACATAATGCAGGAATACATTTGTGACAGGATGCCGGTATGTGGGGGGACGATATATACAAGCATTTGTGACAGGATGCGGTATGTGGGGGCCGATATATACAAGCATTTGTGACAGGATGCGGTATATGGGGGGGACGATATATATAAGCATTTGTGACAGGATGCGGTATGTGGGGGGACGATATATACATGCATTTGTGACAGGATGCGGTATGTGGGGGGACGATATATACATGTATTTGTGACAGGATGCGGTATGTGGGGGGACGATATATATATGCATTTGTGACAGGATGCGGTATGTGGGGGGACGATATATACATGCATTTGTGACAGGATGCGGTATGTGGGGGGACGATATATACATGCATTTGTGACAGGATGCGGTATATGGGGGGACGATATATACAAGCATTTGTGACAGGATGCGGTATGTGGGATGAGATACATACAAACATTTGCGACAGGATGCAGGAATATATTTGTGACAGGATGCCGGTATGTGGGGGAACGATATATATATAAGCATTTGTGACAGGATGCGGTATGTTAAAAGGGAGGGGGCCGATATATACAAGCATTTGTGACAGGATGCGGTATGTGGGGGGACGATATATATAAGCATTTGTGGCAGAATGCGGTATTGGGGGGACGATATATAAAAGCATTTGTGACAGGATGCGGTATGTGGGGGGACGATATATATAAGCATTTGTGACAGGATGCGGTATGTGGGGGGACGATATATACAAGCATTTGTGACAGGATGCGGTATGTGGGGGGACGATATATACATGCATTTGTGACAGGATGCGGTATGTGGGGGGACGATATATACAAGCATTTGTGACAGGATGCGGTATGTGGGGGCCGATATATACAAGCATTTGTGACAGTATTCCAGTATGTGGGGGGCGATACATACAAGCATTTGTGACAGGATGCAGGAATATATTTGTGACAGGATGCCGGTATGTGGGGGAACGATATATACAAGCATTTGTGACAGGATGCGGTATGTGGGGGGACGATATATGCAAGCATTTGTGACAGGATGCGGTATGTTAAAAGGGAGCTGGGCGATATGTACAAGCATTTGTGACAGGATTGCCGGTATGTGGGGGACGATAAATATAAGCATTTGTGACAGGATTCGGTATGTTAAAGGGGGGGGGGGGGGCGATATGTACAAGCATTTGTGACAGGATGCCGGTATGTGGGGGGGGGGGGGCGATATATCCACAAGCATTTGTAATAGGATGCCGCTGTTTGTGGGGGGGGGGCGAGGGGGGCGATATGTACAAGCATTTGTGTCAGAATGCGGGTTTGTAAGGGAGGATATGTACATACATTTGTTACAGGATGCTGGAATGTGGAGGACGATATACACAAGCATTTGTGAGGGAATGTCAAAATATGGAGGTCGATATATCCAAGAATTTGTGACAGGAAGTAAGTATTGATGGGACAATATATGCAATCATTTGTGAGGGAATACAAGTATATGGAAAAACAGCTATATACAAGCATTATTTCTGACAGGATGCCAACAAGTGGGGGAGGGGAGGAAGTTACGATATTTTATCATATGTGACAGAATGCCATTATTTGGGCGTGGGAGGTGGGGGAGAGAGGGGGGCATGGGCAAGGGAGAACGATATATCAAAGCATTTGTGAATTAATGCCAGTATGTGGGAGGAGGATGGGGTGGGAGGCAATATATACATTCATTTGTGACACAATGCCATTACTGGGAGGGGCGGGTGTCTTTTGCGAGACGTTCCAATCAACCCCAACCTCTGGTTGATTTTCTAGACAACTTTACGTTCAGTAGTTTGCCATAACAAATTAGGAAGAACTTGGAAGCAACAGAGATGTGGTTCCTGAGACGAATGTTGCGAACTCCTTGTACTGCCAAAGTTAACTAATAACGATTGCATGAAAGAGGCTAATGAAACTAGAACATTATTTACAAAAATAAGAAAGAGAGAAACAGCTTTCTTTAGTCATGTGATGAGAAGAGAGGTATTGGAAAACATCGTGGCAACTATAAAGATGGTGGGGAAGAGAGGCAGAGGCAGACCGAGAGAAATGATGATGGATGGATTGAGTCAGTGGCATGGTTGATCTAGAAATCAAAGACCGAGATTTGCGGAGAGTCATAAACACCTACGCCAGCTGACATGGCACTTGATGATGATGATGATGAGTTTGCCATTGCTTTATGAACGAGAAGTCAACTCTGAAATACAACTGAAGAGTTTGGACTTCTGACCCCCGTCGTCACAGAGAAGCAAATATTGAATACGAAACGAAGGCAAAAAAAATGCATGCAGGCGACAGAACATAAAGAGGAAGGCTAACAGGAATGACAGCAAGGAAAATTAAATACAGGCATCTGTGCCTACGCGTTTATGGCCCCTCATTAGAGATCCTCCTTGGCTTCCCCAGCCCTCTCTTCCTCATTTTTTTTTAAAAAACTAGCTCAACCTTTGGCACTTCTGTTTTCTACAATCTTGAAAGCACATGTGGAATTTATCCGCCCGAATCCGGCTCAGGAGATTTCCAGTTTTCTGCTCATCTTTTTTTTTTCCTTGGGGTATTTAAATTTAACATATTTCCCTCTCCCCTTCAAGGGGTGGGGGTTGGGGGGGGGGGGGGTTACTCTTGTATGTTCGTGTCTATTTTAAGAGGAAGGTCATTTCTGGCAACGAGGATGTGGACAATTCTGGAAAATGAGAGTGGACAGAGATGACAGCTGGTGGGTTTATGGGATGAGGTGCGGAGGAGGAAAGGAGAATGGGTGTGTGGGCAGAAAGCTTGCTTAATGAGAAATGCGGAGACGAAAGAAGTGGGAAGGTGGGAAGTGGGAAGGTTGACTGTGTCATTTGGAAGGACCGATATTTGCAGGCGTATATAAGTGTGTGTGGGTAGGTGTGTGTGTATGTGTGTGTTTGTATGACGGCGTGTGTGTGCCTGTGTGTGTCAGTGTGTATGTGTGTGGGGGGAGGGGGAAAGCGTATATGTGTGTGCTTGTGTGTGTGTGTGTGTGTGTGTGTGTGTGTGTGTGTGTGTTTTCGAAGGCGTGTGTTTATAATTGTCTGAGAGTGTGAGAGTGTGTAGGCCTATGTGTGAATTTTTGTGAAGGCGTGTGTGTAAGCCAACGTGTGTGAATGTGTGTGTAAATGTGGTGTGAGTGTGTGTGAGTGAGTATGTGTGTTAGTGAGAGTGTGTGTGAGTGTGTGTTTTTTCTCCCTCTCTGTGTGTGTGTGTGTGTGTGTGTGTGTGTGTGTGTGAATACGTATGGGGCTGAGTGGTCTCGAGGTATGGTGTCCGTCTCAAGTGATGGAGGTCCCGGTTTGTTTCATGTGAACTTCTAGTAACAAAATTTCCCCTGGTCTCTGGGTAGTGAGATCGGACGTCCGTGTGTATTGTTGTGCACGTAAATATATCCCTTGGCAGTTGGAAATCGAAAAAGCGCCTAACGGCGCTGCCCGGGCAAAATTTCGAGTTAAAAATCTATCCAAAGTATTTCAGGATCCTCGCCGGTGCTACGGAGTTCGTGCACTGAGCTAAGATTCTCCGGACTCAGGCTTGAGTTAGGAGTAGAACGGAGCACTTATGGGTTACACCCGTGTGCCGTGATGTTGATCCGTCGACTAAACTAAATTAAACTGGCGTATACATGTGGAGGCGTGTAAGCACGTGAATGCATGTGTGTGTGTGTGTGTGTGTGTGTGTGTGTGTGTGTGTGTGTGTGTGTGTGAAGGCGTGTGTGTGTGAAGACCTGTGTATATATGAAAGCGTGTAAGTGTAGGGGATTGTTTGTATAAAGGCACGTGTGTGTGTATGAGAGTGTGTGTGTGTGTGTGTGTGTGTTAATGCGCGCGTGTGAATGTGAAGACGTGTATGTGCGTGATGGCGTGTGATTGATTGATTGATTGGTTGATTTAGGAACCGACATCACAGCATTCGGGGCATTCCCATAAGCGCTCCGTCCCCATCCTCAGAAGCCAGCGAAGAGTTCCAACCCCAATAGTACCAGTAGCAATCTGATTATATGTGCGTCTCGCCTTTCCTCTAAGCGTCGAGCATCGGCCAGATCCCCTCGTCACTCCTCGCTGTCGCATTCTTGCCAGACTATGGTGATCCATTTGCTCCTCCGAGGTGTACACGTGCTCCCACAAGGCCGCAACCACGTCTGCCTTGTCATGCATCAATACTCCACCAAGTTTTGCAGAGCCAGCCAATCTGTCTGCCTGTTCATTCCCCAGCACACCAGCATGCCCCGGAGAAAATATCCAGACGATGCTTGCCACCCGTGACTTCCGAAGCGAAGCAAGCCACTCGGCACGAAGCTTGCCAGTCCTCACCCTACTCAGCATGCTTTCTGAGTCAGTTACAATCACGATGTGTGTGTGTATCGGATTCTCCATCCAGCGGAAAGCTGCACTGACTGCCTCCACCTCCATTCTTAAGCTAGATGTTGTGGTATCATAAGCCAGGCTCTCCTGCACCAAACGTCGACCATAAGCTTTGCCAAGAAACCTCAGGCACTTCTACTACCTCTCACCACCGAACCACGACATAAAGAACAAGGTCTGCAAGTCAACTTGGCCGAATGGATATGACCACTTTTATCTTAAACATCCGGTTTGCTGTAATAATCTGAATGAAAATGAGTCTGGTTGAAGAGAGAAGAAATACGAGGGCTAGTCAATAAGTAAGTCACACAGTTCTGTGGGATGGCAGGTAAATGTAGTTGGTGTTTTATACAGATGTCATTAGGTGACAGCAACATCGAACTTTATATTCCCGTTCGTCAGGTGGCGCTAGGTGTCTCATGCGCATGCGCAGCGCATAAATAAAATGGCGACTGTACTTACGGAGTGTACAACCAAAGTGCTGTTGTGCGATATTTGTGGGCAAAAGGACTTTCTGCAAAGGACATTCATAAGGAAATGCTTTCTGTTTATGCTGACAAATGTTTGTCCCGTAAAACGGTGCATAGCTGGGAAGAAATATTTTTTCAAGGACGCTCTAAATCAGTGGTTCTCATCCGGTGGGGAATTCCCCCCCCCCCCTCCCTCCAGAGGGGAATTTCAGGGTTTCCAGGGGGGAATTAAGATTATTTCTAGATTGCGTTAATACAAGAACCGACTACTTGATATTGCTTTTCCCTTCATAATTTACGGTTCTGTACTTATCACTCTTCTGAAATTCATTTTATAACGTAAATAGATCCGCAAATGACGTTTTATGTAGATGCCTAGACTTGTTTTAGTATGCGCTATTAAATTTAGCTTCAATTATTGCGTATACTATGTAGGGGCAGGGAGACATTTTTAGGGAGGAAATACGAAAGGGGGGGGGGGCGACGTTTTAAAAATATGGTGAGGGGGGAATGACGTCCTAAATTATGATGAGGGGGGGGGGGAAGGGGTAATGACGTCCTAAAAATATGGTGAAGGGGGGGGGGCACGGGCCAAAAGAGGTTGAGAACCACTGCTCTATTTTTTGATAAAATTCGATCTGGTCGTCTTGTTGAGATTGTAACAGAAGCATCCGTGCAGCGGATGGAAGAGATGATTAAAGGTGACAGGCGAGTAACGATAGACTCTGTAGCATCTGCAATAGGGTGCTCACACTGTTCAGCATACAGCATAATGCATGACCGAGAGAAATTTAAGAAAGTGTGCTCACGGTGGGTACCCAGACAATTGAAGGAGGAACACAACATGACCGATTTGGCCTGTCCTTGCATCATCTCTGTCGATACGAAGATGGCGGATAAGACATTTTGAACAGGACTGTTACTGGGGACGAATCATGGGTGCATCACTACCAGCCCGAATCAAAGCGTGCTTCAATGCAATGGAAACATCCTTCTTCGCCTTGTGTCCAAAAATTCAAGGTTACACCATCAGCAGGGAAGGTTGTGCTGACAGTGTTCTGGGATTGTCAAGGAGTGCTTTTAACCAATTTTAAGAAGAAAGGTGACAATGTGAATTCTGAATCGTACTGTGAAGTTCTATCGATGAGTCATGATGCAATTCAAAGAAAACGTCCAGGACTGCTGACTAGAGGAGTGTTACTTCTTTATGACAATGCCAGACCACATACAGCTCGATTAACTCAGGAGAAAATCAACCAACTAAGGTGGGAAGTCCTGGAACATCCACATTACAGCCCCGACTTAGCCCCTAATGATTTTCTCCACCTTTTTGGTCCACTGAAAATCCACCGGGGGGGGGGGGGGGGGGGGGGGGAAGAGACATTTCGCGAATGACGCCGAAATTGAATGTGAAATGAAAACGTGGTTTAGAAAACAAAGCAGCAGTTCTATGCAGCCGGTTTGGGAGGACTGATAAAACGATGGGATAAGTGCATCAATGTTGGTGGAAATTATGTTGAGGAAAAAAAAGGGACAATATATGTATACAAATAAACTGGTTTCAAGTGTTATCATATTTAGTTCACGTTCTACAGCCATTTGTGACTTACTTATTGACTTCGCCTCGTAAAATAAGCAGTGTAGTTCAACATGGCCAAACGGATAAGAACGCGTGTTCTTAAACATCCGGTGTGCTGATGCCGAGGTAAGCGGTTCAACCCCTACACCGGACATTTGGACTAAAATGTTAACCTGTCGTCCTTGACTTGAAGACGTAAATTACAAGTACCTCTGAAATCGGAGTGGGTTCACCTGATGGCGAGGGACACTGTTAATAGAGAAAACCAATCCACACGCAAAATTCAGTTTAGCAATGCTAGAAGTAGGGTAAATGGGAATCGAAATGTGAAGTAAAGACACTGACGATGGATAAGACATACATTGAGAAAACCTGACCATAGTATCACTAGACTCACTGTGAATACCCGGAAACGAGAGAGCTGATCGACTGATTAAGGAAGGAGCATTATTAGAACAACCTGATTACATACCACTAAAAGAAAACAGTAATCAAACCAATCCCCAGCTTAAGACGATTGATTACCACCTTATAGACAGCCAGAGTAAACAATTATTCTGCGTCTCAGAACAGGAAACAATAACGCAAGCACATGTGCACAGAACTTGCAGATTGACGAATCAGCACAGTGCACACGTGTATTGGCGCCGCAGACAGCAGATCACATTCTCCACGACTGTCCAAAATAGAGAAACAACAGTGGACGATAAACTCTATGGACCCACTGAGTGAACTAAGAACAAACAGTTAAATTCATACAAGAGACAATGTTATTGACAAATTTTAAGCAACAGGCAGAGGCAGGCAGGCATGTAGGCAGGCAGGCAAGCGGGCAGACAGGCAGGCAGGCAGACGAAGAAGACGAAGACGACGAAGAAGAAAAAGTGTGACTAGAAACTACTTTGGAATTCACAGGGCAAAGAAATACAGGAAGACCTACAAACATACACGAGGAGAAAAGAAGAGACAGAAATGAGAAATATGGGGTTGTTTTGGAAGGAGATGCACGGGATAGTTACAGATAGAACAACTTGAGTGACGGGAACTGGTTGCAGATCTATGTCACAAAGGGAGATGTAGAGCAAAAGGAGATACCGTGTTCTCCCTTATTCCACCTTGGAATTTAAAACACCATTTCGATAGCTGTAAAAAATAGCTGCAGTTAGCATCAGATTCACGTCTTATCTGGAAACGTTTGGATATCTGAAGTCAGTACACGAAAAGGGAGAAGAATCGATACAAAAAACAATAGGCAGCCCATGAAGCGCTGATCGAGCGCAGGGAAAACAAAGAATGACATTGATCGAGAGGTAAATCAAAAAGTAGGAAGACATAATGCGGGAAAAAAAATGAAAAATGAGAAAGAAATTAAGAAACAGTGAAACTTGGAAGAAATAAAGAACATGGGAAGAGAGGAAGACATGAAGAATTAGAAGAAAAATTGTGTATAGGATGTGAATTCTCTTGAAAACTGAATTTTAACTCTTACACTCCACACTGAGAAGAATACTCAACGTATTAAGAAGAGATAAGATCAGAAATGAAGAAATCAGGACTAAAGTGGGGGTTAAAGCTGCTCTAGATTTTATTAGAAAGCAGCAAGTCAAATGGTTTGGCCATGCAAGTAGGTTACCAGTCAACAGCATGCCACAACAAGCAATGATATACAGACCAGATGGAAACAGAGGAAGAGGCCGACCACGTAAACGTTGGACGGAGGGAATAACAGAATCCATGGGAATGTCGATATACGAAGCCCATAACCGGGCACTCTCACGAAGTTTGTACTTCACCTCGACACCGCAAGGTACAAGAGGAACATGATGAGATGAGATGAGACTCCAAGGCTTTGGAGTTCAAGTCGCCTCAGCTGTCGAAAAAAGGGCTTGCCCTCGATCGGCGTCAAGTTGGGGTAGAGACTTCCATCCCAACCTGGTACCGAAGTAATCGCGGGTACTGTGTTACAGAGATCTCCCACCCTTCTCCAAATTCAGAAAAGCGTGTGGCAAAGGCAGGCAAGGCTGGTAAGGTTCCTTTAAAAGGTTTTAAGTATTTGATTGTCCAAAAACTCAAACTTAATGTCCAGATTGAGGAGATAGGAGAGACATACAGAGCAACGTCAGGAGGCCAGCATGACCGAAAGGATACATTCATACACATCATGTGTGCTGATGCCGACGTAGAGGCTTCAACCCCTACACTGGTCAATAGAAATACAATGTTGACTTGTCCTTGACTTGGTGACGTAAATTACTTACGAGTACCTCTAAAGTCGGAGTGGGTTCTCCAGATGGCGAGGGACACTGATAATATGGAAAGCTAATCCACATGCAAAATCTATCTAGTGCACTAGAAGTTATATCATGTGAATGGACTACGACTGAATTCAAAGCGAGCCAGAGCAAACAAAAAGAAAATCCTAAAAAAGCAACCTGGGATTGATCGCACCGTTCTACAAACTACATGCATTATTCTTTCTCTCTCTCTCTCTCTCTCTCTCTCTCTCCTCTCTCTCTCTCTCTCTCTCTCTCTCTCTCTCTCTCGTTCTCTCTCTGTCTCTCTCTCCACCCCCTAAGCCACATACGTCGAAAATAGAATAAATGGTGCTTGAAAGCAAATAAGAGAAGAGCTGAGGAAAGACAGAAAAATGAAAAAGAAAAAGAAATCAAGAACAAAAAAGGCAATAAGGAACGAAGAACAGCGAAAGAATAAATGATGGCTGGAAGCAAATAAGAGAAGAGCTGAGGAAAGACAAAAAAATGAAAAAAGAAATCAAGAACAAAGAAGGCATTAAGGAACGAAGAACAGCGAAAAAGATGAAGAATCCAGAGGGAACACATGAGAAGATCAATAAAGAACAAAGTCAGAGAAGGAGAGATAAGGAAGCGGAGAGAGAACAAAAGCAAAAACAGAAGAAAGGAAGAAATTAAGAGTAAAAAAGTTAAAGTATGTTACATGTTCTTTACAGGATGTAGCAATCAACTCCAGCATTTCTGGAGTAACTGTGGTTTTCAAGGCTAGTTTTCATTCAGTAGTTTGCCATGTTTTTGTATTGCATATCCTACTTACAGGACATCGCTGTCAACACCAGCACTGCTGTTGTTGATGTCTTGGCAAGTCTACGTTCAGTAGTTTGCCATTGCTGTCTGAACGACCGGCTCCCATACAATTACGTTAAACCCCAGCGCGACACGGTCTGCTGCCAAATCGGTCGCAGCTGTGTTTCGAACGCAGGTAAGCGGAATTATGAACCGCATCCGTAACGCCTTTGCCACGGATACGGCGGTTTGCCATTGCTTTCTGACAATAATAGAAGAGAAGAAGCAAATAAGAGACGAGACGAGGAAAGAGAAAAAATGGTCTAGAGCAGTAGTTCCCAAGCTTTTTAAGCAGAGGGCCATATCTACTATTTTCGCTAATTAAGCGGGCCACAATGTTATACAATTTTAAATGTCATTCTTACCCTTTTTTAACTTTCCTAAACAAATTCTAAAACTTTAAAGGCAATAAGTGTCAGTACTACACTGCGGTCATTTTTTGGTCAAAAGTTCATTTAACAATAAATTTTAATCAGTTTCGAAAATCGCTATTAATGTAATTAATTTACAATTGTAACTGTTCTTCATAATCAGATACTTAATTCAGATGCCAGTTTATCAATGTCTGGTGCACGAAGTTGACCATGAATAGGAGCTAGATATCAGTGAATATCAGCTTAAGCACACTTCAGATCTCTCGGACTTTGAAGAAAGTGATTCTGATTTTGAAAATGTGTTTGTATTTAGTGTATAGATGACTGACAATAACAAACAATATTTTGTATTTTGTAAATATTTGTGTTCATGTGTGGACTACTGGCAACATCTGATTATTTATTTCGCATGTGAGTAAAATAATCTGCATTCATTTTCCTTCATTTCGTTTTTTTATTTTACAAAAATCTTTTCACTAACACCCTAGATTTGATGTTTTTACTAACGTAACCCTAAATCTCACTAAACACCTGAAAAATATTGCCCGTTCAGAGTTTACAAAACGGAAAAACGTGTGCCCTGTAAAGGGTTAAATAATGAGGCCTCGCGTGCCACTTTTTTACAGCTGGCGGGCCACAAGTGGCCCGCGGGCCGTGGTTTGGGAACTTCAGATCTAGAGGATGAAATCAAGAAACAAAGAAACAAAAAACGACGAAAGATTTGAAGGAAAACAAAAAGAACGCAAGAAGAGAGAAACAAGTAAAGACTACATAAATATATTTAACGTACAACACAACTGTTTGCAATAGTTGAAGAAATATTAGCAATGAGGCGATGAATGTAACCCTAAAGTCGTAACCCAAGCCGAAGGTTTACATTTCCAGTGAATGCGAACCGTCTAAAAGACAAAAAGCGAGCATAGAAAGAAGTTGATTTACGTCAGACTTGGAAATGTGCAACAAGAGGAGATGAAAATCAAGGTAAAAGTTAATAAAAACAAAGCTAGACATGCGTAACTGACACGTTGGGGTGATATTAGCAAAGGCGATCCTACAATTGCGGCAGGGGTCGGAGTTTTTCCTCCTCACCGACTGGTTTAGCGCCGGAGTCGACCAAGGTTCGTAGACTGAGTGCTGGCTGTTTGAGAAAATAAAGAGAGACGGTTGAACTCTTACAAGTGGAGAGGGAGGGAGTGAGGAAGAGATGGAGAGGGAATTGAGAGGGAGAGAAAGAGGGAGGGCGAGAGAGGGAGAGAGAGAGAAGAGAGAGGGAGAGATAGAGAGGGAGTGAATGGGAGAGAGAGGGAGAAGAAGAGGGAGAGAGTAAGAAACAGAGGTAGAAGAAGGAGAGGGAGGGAAGAGAGAGGGAGAGATGGCGAGAAAGTGTGAGGGAGAGTGAGGGAGGGGAGATATGGAGGACGAGAGAGGAAGGAAAGAGAAAGAGAGAGATGGAGAGGCAGTGAATGAGAGAGAGGGGAGAGTAAGAGATGGAGGAAGATGAAGGGAGAGGAGAGAGGGGATGGAAAAGCGAGGGAGAGATGGAGAGAGAGTGTGAGGGAGGCAGAGAAGGAGAGGGAGAGAAGGAGGGGAGGGAGGGAGGAAGAGAGAGGCAGAGATGAAGAGGGAGTGAGTTGGAGAGAGATGGAGAGGAACGAACGAACGAACGAAATTTATTTTTAAAGGGTCACAAATTGGGTACGCATGACGATGAGAGAAAGAGAAAAAGAAAGACGAAGTGGAGAGAGAGAAGGAGGGATGATAGAGAGAGAGAGAGAGAGAGAGTTGGTGTGTGAGGTAGAGAGAGGGAGGGGTGAAAGAAAGAGATAAAGTGACACGAAGTGGAGAGAGAGAGAGAGAGAGAGAGAGAGCAAGATATAAACAGGAGAGAAGGAGGGCAGATAAGACAGAGAGAGAGAGAGAGAGAAGAGAGAGAGAGAGAGAGAGAGAGAGAGCGGGAGACTGATGTGAGAGAGCGGGGGAGGAATAGAAAGGGAGAGAGAGAGGAAGAGAGAGAAGGAGGCAGATGGATGGGAGAGAGAGAGGAACAGAGAGGGGGAGGGGAGAAAGATAGAGGGAGAGAGAGTGGCAGGGAGAGAGAGAGGGGAGGGGGATGGAGGGAGGGAAGAGAAAGAACCGACGAGCGAATTTTAAGTGCATATGGAAAGTATTTATTGTCTAGGTATTTATTATATGAGTGTTGATAAATCACGAATGACTGGTACATCACAGCGAAGTGTTCTATTACTGACACCATCTAGGTCGTGTGAATTTGTTTCTTTGAGATTTGAGGGAAATTTATATACTTCAGGGAGGGACATCAAGGGAAGGGAGAGACAGATAGGTGAAAGAGAGAGAGGTGAAAAATAGGGGAAAGAGAGGGAGGGATATAGAGGGAGGAAGAGAGAAAGGGAGGGACAGAAAGAGAGAGAGAGAGCGAGGGAGAGAGGGAAAGAGAGAAAGAAAGAGGGGGAAGGAAGGAGACACGAGTAGAGAGAGTGGAGAGGCAGAATAGAGAGTGAGAGATGAAATAAACGAATACATCTGTTTTGAAACGGTTAAGGATTGTATATGCAGGTCCGTCTAAATTTCCGCCACTCTCTCGATTTTCGTTTTTATTTACTCATCTCTTACCAGTGTAAAAAAAAAAAGAACAGCAACATCAGAAGCGGCAACAGCAACAACAATAACAGCAAAAGCGGTGACAAGTAAAAACAAGAACAACAGCAACACGTTCAGCAGAAGCCGTAACAACAACAACCATAACAACAACAATTATATATGTATTATAAACGCATGGATAGTATACAAGTATTACATATTGTATTACTACTCGTCCATCCATCTATCATGTGCCATGCCGGTAAGCGTGGGTGGTCATTATTCGCCATTTTACTCGATCATCAGACTCGTGGATCAGCTCAGTATTCCTGTCTCGGCCATGCCACGTGGCCAAGCCATCCAGGTATTTACTTCTCTGTCTTCCTCTTGTTCTCTTCCCCTCGATCTTGCCAGTTGTCACCAAGTTCTCCAATTAATTTCTTCTCATAACATGTCCAAAAAATGTTCACTGTCTGCATCTAATATTTTTTAAATCCCATATGGTTCCGTCTCTTTCCGCAGCAAACTCTTTTGAAGCACAATATAATAATCTATCGTCTATCAAGACGACAAGGTGCCAGTGTTATTGTTATTGTTATTGTTGCTGTTATTGTTGTTCGTTCGTCAGTTGAAGCAAGGCAGTTATGTAGCACCTGTTTACACCCAAGCTGCGATAATTTCTCCGCCCAACCCCATCCGCCCGACTTCATCACCTTTCCGGAAAGCAACAAACAAGATAAAACAACGTTGTTTTCGGTAGGCCGTGATCACCGCCGCCAGCCGGGCAGTCACAAGGATCTGCATGCTTACCCTGAACAAAAATAGTTGAATCATGTTTTGCTTCGGCTTCCGTACAACGTACTTCACTTCCGTTTTGTTTCCTATAATTTGAATTCTGTTTCCTGTATGACTAGCAAAACCCCGCCCCCAAACACACCTTACCACCCACACCACCCATTTCTCAGAACATCATGAATTAATGGGAACGAGTTTTATTTTTAAAATCTTATTGAAAGCAATCAAGGCTACAGATAATAAGGATGGTTCTTGGAGCTAAGAGAACAAGATTTATGGAGCTCAGACCAAGGATGATTATTGGAGATTTAGGTGTAGGGTGATTCTTAGAGCTGTTGGGATAGGATGATTCTTGTAACTGTAGGAATAAGATGATTCTTTCAGCTGTATGAATAAGATGATTCCTTGAACCCCGTGGATATGAAGAACAATGAGGCTGTTGGAATAGGGTGATTCTTAGAATTGAAGAAATAGATCGATTCTTGGAGCTCTTAGAATAGGATTATTCTTAGAGTTGCAGAAAAAGGTTGATTGTTGGACGTGCGGGATTAGGATGACTCTTAGAGTCGCCTAATAAGATGTAATCAGAACAGGAAGCAGCACAGCACGATCAGACTTGGTGGGATGAGGCTCGGTTGGTGATGCTACACCCACAGGTTAGAGTTATATCCTTGTCGACAGACTGGGTAGGATGAGGCTCGGTTAGTGATTCTACACCCACAGGTTAGAGTTATGTCCTTGTCGACAGACTGGGTAGGATGAGGCTCGGTTGGTGATGCTACACCCACAGGTTAGAGTTATATCCTTGTCGACAGACTGGGTAGGATGAGGCTCGGTTAGTGATTCTACATCCACAGGTTAGAGTTATGTCCTTGTCGACAGATTAGGTAGGATGAGGCTCGGTTGGTGATGCTACACCAACAGGTTAGAGTAATGTCCTTGTCGACAGATTGGGTAGGATGAGGCTCGGTTGGTGATGCTACACCCACAGGTTAGAGTTATGTCCTTGTCGACAGATTGGGTAGGATGAGGCTCGGTTGGTGATGCTACACCCACAGGTTAGAGTTATGTCCATGTCGACAGATTGGGTAGGATGAGGCTCGGTTGGTGATGTTACACCCACAGGTTAGAGTTATGTCCTTGTCGACAGATTGGGTAGGATGAGGCTCGGTTGGTGATGCTACACCCACAGGTTAGAGTTATGTCCTTGTCGACAGATTGGGTAGGATGAGGCTCGGTTGGTGATGCTACACCCACAGGTTAGAGTTATGTCCTTGTCGACAGATTGGGTAGGATGAGGCTCGGTTGGTGATGCTACACCCACAGGTTAGAGTTATGTCCTTGTCGACAGATTGGGTAGGATGAGGTTCGGTTGGTGATGCTATACCCACAGGTTTGAGTTATGTCCTTGTCGACAGATTGGGTAGGATGAGGCTCGGTTGGTGATGCTATACCCACAGGTTTGAGTTATGTCCTTGTCGACAGATTGGGTAGGATGAGGCTCGGTTGGTGATGCTACACCCACAGGTTAGAGTTATGTCCTTGTCGACAGATTGGGTAGGATGAGGCTCGGTTGGTGATGCTACACCCACAGGTTAGAGTTATGTCCTTGTCGACAGATTGGGTAGGATGAGGCTCGGTTGGTGATGCTACACCCACAGGTTAGAGTTATGTCCATGTCGACAGATTGGGTAGGATGAGGCTCGGTTGGTGATGTTACACCCACAGGTTAGAGTTATGTCCTTGTCGACAGATTGGGTAGGATGAGGCTCGGTTGGTGATGCTACACCCACAGGTTAGAGTTATGTCCTTGTCGACAGATTGGGTAGGATGAGGCTCGGTTGGTGATGCTACACCCACAGGTTAGAGTTATGTCCTTGTCGACAGATTGGGTAGGATGAGGCTCGGTTGGTGATGCTACACCCACAGGTTAGAGTTATGTCCTTGTCGACAGATTGGGTAGGATGAGGTTCGGTTGGTGATGCTATACCCACAGGTTTGAGTTATGTCCTTGTCGACAGATTGGGTAGGATGAGGCTCGGTTGGTGATGCTATACCCACAGGTTTGAGTTATGTCCTTGTCGACAGATTGGGTAGGATGAGGCTCGGTTGGTGATGCTACACCCACAGGTTAGAGTTATGTCCTTGTCGACAGATTGGGTAGGATGAGGCTCGGTTGGTGATGCTATACCCACAGGTTTGAGTTATGTCCTTGTCGACAGACTGGGTGATATGAGGCTCGGCTGGTGATGCTACGTCCACAGGTTTGAGTTATGACCTTGTCAACATACTTCATGAGGTCATTATGGCCGAATGAATAAGAGCGCTTGCTCTCTAACATCCGGTGTGCTGATGCTGAGACAGGCTGTTCAACTCCTACACCAGTAAGCTGGTCTAAAATGTTGACTTCTTGTCCTTGACTTGGGGACGTAAATTACAAGTACTTCTGAAGTCGAAGTTGGTTCGCCTGAGGGCGAAGGACACTGATACCAGGGAAAGCTAATACACAAGCAAAACTCAGTCCAGTGCTACTGAAAGTAGCGTGTATGGACTACGTATGAGATGAAATACTTAACATACACAATACCAAAGTAATCACCAATACATCTATATACTTGGCATAAACAATGCAATTTCCGCATAGCAAACAACCACAACAGGACTTCCGCACAACAACACTCAATGTACCAAAAATGCAAACACCCAGAGATATGTATTATCTAAATTGTTGGTGTCATGTAGGCGCTCGGCAAATTTCATTACCCGTGGCTGCTCGCATAGGTCACCCGAATCAATAACACAGAACCGACTGTCTGAATGGCCTAATATGTCCGTTCGTTTCTCTGACGTTGTCAAAGACAACGTAATGTTCCCCCCGAAATGGCTGTAAACGATAAAAGAGAAAACACATTTCTAATCCGAGGATTTGAATTAAAGAAACAGAAATATGGGTGTCATTGGGCAAATTGTGAATGGTTTAGTTGCTTAGTGAGCGTAGCATGAAATGAACAAATAAAATGGTGTTAGTGGTTATGGTGGTGGAAAGAGAGTGTGAGGCAAAAGAGAGATTGAGAGACATTGAGAGAGAGAGAGAGAGAGAGATAGAGAGAGAGAGAGAGAGAGAGAGAGAGAGAGAGAGAGAGAGAGAGAGAGAGAGACTTAAAGGGAATAACAAAGATAATGACAGAGAGAAAGAGAGAGGGAAATTACAGAGAAAAATAATCACAACATGAAAGAGATAAAAAGAGAGAAATGAGAGAGAGAGAGAGAGAGAGAGAGAGAGAGAGAGAGAGAGAGAGAGAGAGAGAGAGAGACTTAAAGGGAATAACAAAGATAATGACAGAGAGAAAGAGAGAGGGAAATTACAGAGAAAAATAATGACAACATGAAAGAGATAAAAAGAGAGAAATAAAAGAGAGAGAGAGAGAGAGAGAGAGAGAGAGAGAGAGAGAGAGAGAGAGAGAGTAAGGAAGAGAGAAAGAGTAAGAGAGAGAGAGAGAGAAATATGAGAGAGGGAGAAGAAGAAACAAAGAGAGATTTAGAGAGCAAGAGAAAGTGAAAGAGAAAGCGAGATATAGTGACAATGAAAGAAAGAGTGAGATACATAGAGAAAGAAACAAAATAGAGAGAGAGAGAGAGAGAGAGAGAGAGAGAGAGAGAGAGAGAGAGAGAGAGAGAGAGAGAGAGAGAGAGAGAGAGCTCGGAGAAAAGTTCGTTGACAAGGATCCAATTGTAATCTTCTTCAATTTACAATTAGTTTCATAAATCGTTCATTGGAGCTGGTCAATGTTTTATAGCGATTTAGAAAACTATTGAAGCTGTCACCAAGGAGAAAAACTTGGTGGAAATTAATGTCAATTGCGCAAAAAGTGCGGACATTGTCGTCAATGACAAAATGGGAATATGTGATGTTATCATCATCAACTTTATCATTATATCCAGTAAGACCAGAACCATCATCATAATAATTAATTTCATCATCATCATCATCATCATCATCATCATCATCATCATCATCATCATCATCATCATCATCATCATCATCATCATCATCATCATCATCATCATCATCATCATCATCATCATCATCATCGAAATAATTATCAGCGGCATAATCATCGTTAACATCACCACCAACATCATCAATAAAACCAACATTGTCGTATCTACGAGAAGGCTTCAGATGAAAACCTTAAATGTTGTTATTGTTTGTGTTTTTTTTTCTTTTTTCGGTTGATATATTCCGAAAAAGTAAAGAACAGATTTATCATTTTTCGATGTATTCACCACAGCGTCCAATGCAAGCCCTCCAGCGCCGATAAAGTGCTTGTATTCCTGCTGAAACCCCCCCAAAAAAATCTCTTGGGTCCCTATTCGATGTTCCTGACCCGGTGTTGAACAGTATGTCACAGAAGTTACGCCGTTATAAAGCTTCCTACTCCTTCTGACACTTGCTGGACTGACAGGCATGCATCACCATACTGGACATTCATTCGCCGATGAATTTTTTAGGTTTCACCCCTGCACTGATTTTAAAATTACAAAAAAAAAAAAACGGATAAAAGAACGCTGCTCCTCTCTGGTGCATATCAAAGTGAGGACATCCATATTTAAACTGTCCTTATGACGTCACCATGTTCCTCTGCGCCATGATGTCACTTGCATAACATTCTTGGTGTCCTTAACAGCATTATTGAGAGGTTACAAGGAAATGGCATGGTTATGGTAATTTCTATCACAATTTTAAGATTATTATTTGAAGCCCCCTTGTATCAATCATCATCATCATCACTCATATCCATCATCATTCATCATCATCATCATCATCATCAGCATCACATCATCCTCATAATCATCACCCTCACCCACCCCACACCACCATCATCATCATCATCATCCACCACAACCACCACCACCACCACCACCACCCCCACCCACCACCACCCACCACCAACATCATTCTCATCATCATCACCACCACACCACCACCACCACCACCACCAACATCATCATCATCATCATCACCACCACCACCACCACCACCACCAACATCATCATCATCATCATCATCATCTCATCATCATCATCATCACCCTCACCATCACCACCATCATCATCACCCTCACCACCACCACCACCATCATCATCATCATCATCACCACCACCACCACCACCACCACCACCAACATCATCATCACCACACCACCACCACCACCACCACCACCACCACCACCACCAACATCATCATCATCATCATCACCCTCACCACCACCACCATCATCAGCACACCACCACCACCAACATCATTATCATCATCATCACCCTCACCACCACCACCATCATCATCATCATCTCATCATCACACCCACCACCACCACCACCACCACCACCACCACCACCACCACCACCAACATCATCATCATCGTCACCACCACCAACAACACCACCACCAACATCATCATCATCATCATCATCATACCACCACCACCACCACCACCACCACCACCACCACCACCACCACCATCATCATGAATCATTATTATCATCGTCGTCATCATCATCATTATCGCCACCACCATCATCACGTCATCATAATAACATCACGATCATCAACCTCATCACATCATCGGGAGTGGCGGTAGAGTAGTAACTAACCCTGGCCTGCCGGCCTGGAAGCTCATGGTTCAATCATCATCGGGGCAGAATCAAATGTTTAAAAGTGATTTCGGCTCCAACTTTGGCCCAGCCTAAAATAGGTACCTGCGACTATCTTGGGAAGTAAAAGAAGCCGAAGCGATAATGACCACATCACCAACCGAGTACCGGTTGGTCTATAAAATGGATAATCTAGCACCATATATCCAATTAGCCTTAAGGGCCCGTTACATGTCTTTCATCATCTCATCTCATCTCATCTCATCTCATCTCATCTCATCATGTTCCTCTTGTACCTTGCGGTGTCGAGGTGAAGTATAAACTTCGTGAGAGTGCCCGATTATGGGCTTCATGTATCGATATTCCCATGGACTCTGCTATTCCCTCCGTCCAACGTTTACGTGGTCGGCCTCTTCCTCTGTTTCCATCTGGTCTGTGCATCATTGCTTGTTGTGGTATGCTGTTGAATGGTAACCTACTTGCATGGCCAAACCATTTGACTTGCTGCTTTCTAATAAAATCTAGTGCTGCTTTAACCCCCACTTTAGTCCTGATTTCTTCATTTCTGTTCTTATCTCTTCTTGATACGTTGAGTATTCTTCTCAGGAATCTCATTTCTGTTGTTGTGATTTTTCTTTTCTCTTTTTCTGTCATTGTCCAGGTTTGGCATTGGTAGCATAGAGTTGGTAGGAAGATTGTGTTGTAAAGTGCTTTCTTAGTAGTTATTGATACATGTTTGTTCTATAATATTGGTGCCATTTGTCCAATGAGTTGTTTGCCTTATTGCATCTATTTTCGATCTCGTCTTCTGATCTGCCATTTGATGATATTATACTTCCTAGGTACTTGAAACTCTTTACTTGTTTCAAGGGATGTTCGCTTTAGGTGAATTGGGTCAGTCCGTTTATACTTCTTAGTTTTTCTACGAGCAGTATGATGATCCCCCTGCCGGCTTGCTAGGCCAGTCGCAGGCTTAGGACACAAATCTGACCACAGGGAGTTCATCCCTTATGACAAGCCACTAGCCCCGTTAGCCCATGACCATGTATGTAATGGACAAATTGAACAATTCCTGTGGAGATGTGGAAGTTTATAGAAGAGGTTAATGGCGAGGGACACTGGTAATTGGGAAAGCTAATCCACACTCAATATTCAGTCCAGTGCTACTAGAAGTAGTGTGTATGGACGACGCTTGAGTTCAAAACGAGTGAGCGCTATAAAAATATATAGAAGCGGTTGAAAGTTCCCTGCACAGCCATAGTGTGAAATGTGAAGATTTTGAGGGAGGCTTAGTCGCAAAGACAATTTATCGCAAACATCAGAAAGAGGCAGTCTTCGTTTATTGGCCACATTATGAGAAGATAAAAACTGGAACATGTTGTGACAACTGGAAATATTTGTAGAAAGAGAAATAGAGGAAGACAGCGAAACAAAATTATTGACAGTCTTCTGCCATAGCATAGAAGGGAGTTAGCATACGCATTGATACATACCGTTGAAGACCGCAAAATGTGGAGCAGCATTATCACTCGCGCCAGTCGGCAAGATACTTGATGATACAGGCACCAATCAATACTCATAAATTGTGGACGAAGTCGTACAAACTTGCGCCGTCAATCAGCGACGACACGAGCATCTGCTAGCGAAAATACTAACTACAAGCTGGTATTACTCAGGCAACTTGAGCCAACTCCGCGTCAGACGCTCAAGAATCCATGAGATTCCTTTACACATCACCAACTATCTTCTGCAGCCCGTCCCCCAGACGACTGCTAGCGCCCATCACTGGATGTATTGACAACCTCAGTTCGTCCACACGTGCGTCCGCTCCAGCATCAAGTGCCACTTCTCCCCCCTTTCCCACCATCGGCTCGTAATAGTTGAAGTAACTAGAGCGAGAGGAAATAAGGAGATTGATGGCTGGTGTCAGGGTTTGCCGCGGGGAAACTGCAGATTGTTTCACCTCGGTACTTGTGGGATTGTCAGATTGAGCCTCGCTTCGTTAAAGTTGATGTGTTGCTTCTCCGGGGGAGTAGTTTGTGTTCCCACTGGAGAATGAACGGAAAAGAACATCTATTGCCAGGGTGTAATAATTGAATGCGAAATCTGTTTAACCCAGAGGAGTGGTTCATATGGTATTGCTAATGTTGTGTGACTTAAGCAGACTAAACGATGTTGTTGTCTTTACAGTCGTTGTTATATGGAAATTGCATGTGTACAACATTTGAGTAAGAAAACTCGACATGTAACAAATTCAAAACAATGCTTTCATGTAGTGAATTTGAATAACCGAAGACACAAACAATAGATTGCATGACTTATTGACTGACATATTTTCTTGCATCTCGTCAGGTACAAACTGCAGAAATCGCACAACATAAACTAAAATAATAAGATAAATCATCCAAGCTGAAATATACGACATACATATTCATACTATAAGTTAAGTTGTCTACCATGGTAATTTTAAACTTACTATCATGTATTTTTGTTTGCACAAAGTTGGTTTCTGTAAATGAATGGCAATTGCCTGTGCCAGCTTTAAGGTGCGACCATTTTGTGTGTTAAACAACAATTCGGCTTTATAAAAAACACAATAAATCCGATTTTAAATGTATGTGTTACCGAAGAGTGTTGAAATACCAAAAAAAGAACTAATTATTAAAGAATATTGGTTATGAGAACAAATATATCTATCCAACAATAACTCAACATTTAAAAAAAATAGTGGTTATCAGAACAAATAGATCTACTCAATATTAAATAATATCGGTGATCAGAGCAAATATATCTACCTAACAAGAACTCAATATGAAAGAATATTGGTTATCAGAACAAACAGATCTATACAACAAGAACTCAATATTAAAGAATATTGGTTATCAGAACAAATAGATCTATCCAACAAGAACTCAATATGAAAGAATATTGGTTATCAGAACAATTTGGATCTATACAACAAGAACTCAATATTAAAGAAAGTGGTATTAGAACCAGAAGAAGAGCGACACAAACCTGCTGCCCTGTACTCTACGTAGACTGGGGAAATTCAAAGACCAGAAAAAGCAAACCCGATAATGTGGGTAGAATGGCCAAATGGATTAGAGAACACGCTCTTAAACTTCCGGTGCGCTGATTCAGCGGTAGCCGGTTCAACCCCTACACCAGTCAGTTGGGACTATTATGTTGTCCCTGGCTCGGGGACGTCAATTTAAATACCGCAGAAGTCGGAGTGGATTCGCCTGATGGCGAGGGATGCTGGTAACAAGGAAAGCTAATCAACATGCAAAAATCAGTCAAGTGCACTAGAGGTTGTAGCATGTTTATGGACCATGCTTGAGCGATTGCAAAAAAAAAAAAAAAAAAAAAAAAAGAAGAAGAACCAGATATAATGCTCGTGGAAGCCATTGCCTAACAAAACAGTGCAACACATTTCAATTTATGATGTGAAATTTATTGTTATAATTCTACCTCATTCTGATCCAGATTGTAAAATAACAACCGCTCCGGGAAAGAAAGAGTTAAATGTAATGAAGCAATACTGATGCTGTTCTCGTGGCATGACAAGCTTGTTTTCACATAAACTAAATAATTAGTAATGGCTGTAGGACACGAGGACGCCAGTCCTTTCCTCGCAGTGGGGTGCTTTCCTAGCCAACAGCGGTCTGTCACACATTTTACGAATCGGTGCACTGAGCCACAGTTTATCGCTTGATTTTGAACAATTGTCGAAGCAGAAAGAGGAAAGTATTCAGTGGATGCGACGGCAGGGATTAGAACCTCTTTGGCCAGCTATGTAAGGCGAATATTCCCGCACACCAACAAAGAGGCACCATCACCGTAGGTTCTGTCTGTCTATTGTGTCTGTCTGTCTTTCTGCAAGTAGATATCACAATAGATTCTGTCTGTCTGTCTGTCTGTCTGTCTGTCTGTCTGTCTGTCTGTCTGTCTGTCTGTCTGTCTGTCTGTCTGTCTGTCTGTCTGTCTGTCTGTCTGTCTGTATGTCTGTCTGGAAATATATATCACAACCCTACTTTCTTTCTTTCTTTTTTTCTTTCTTTCTTTCTTTCTTTCTTTCTTTCTTTCTTTCTTTCTTTCTTTCTTTCTTTCTTTCTTCCTTTCTTTCTTTCTGTCTTTCTTTCTTTCCTTCTGCAAAGAGATTTCATCATCATCGAGTCTGTCTGTCTGTCTGTCTGTCTGTCTGTCTGTCTGTCTGCATGTCTGTCTGTCTGCATGTCTGCATGTCTGCATGTCTGTCTGTCTGTCTGTCTGTCTGTCTGTCTGTCTGTCTGTCTGTCTGTTTGTCTGTCTGTCTGTCTGTCTGTCTGTCCGTCATGTTACCTACAACTCTAACAACATCCCGTCTTCCTGAATGCCTGTCGGTCAGCCGGCCAGTCAGAGGGCTAGCCGGTCAGCCAGCCCATCGACAGACAGTTCGACAAAAAAGTCACCAATTCATCCTTCCGCCCGTCTGTCTGTCTGTCTGTCTGTCTGTCTGTCTGTCTGTCTGTCTGTCTGTCTGTCTGTCTGTCTGTCTGTCTGTCTGTCTGTCTGTCTGTCTGTCTGTCTATCTGTCTGTCTGCATGTCTGTCTGTCTGCATGTCTGCATGTCTGTCTGTCTGTCTGTCTGTCTGTCTGTCTGTCTGTCTGTCTGTCTGTCTGTCTGTCTGTCTGTCCGTCATGTTACCTACAACTCTAACAACATCCCGTCTTCCTGAATGCCTGTCGGTCAGCCGGCCAGTCAGAGGGCTAGCCGGTCAGCCAGCCCATCGACAGACAGTTCGACAAAAAAGTCACCAATTCATCCGTCTGTCTGTCTGTCTGTCTGTCTGTCTGTCTGTCTGTCTGTCTGTCTGTCTGTCTGTCTGTCTGTCTGTCTGTCTGTCTGTCATGTTACCTACAACTCTAACAACATCCCGTCTTCCTGAATGCCTGTCGGTCAGCCGGCCAGTCAGAGGGCTAGCCGGTCACCCAGCCCATCGACAGACAGTTCGACAAAAAAGTCACCAATTCATCCTTCCGCCCATCTGTCTGTCTAATTTTCTGCCTGTCTGTCTGCCTGGTTGTCTGCCTGTCTGTCTTTTGCCTGTCTGTCTCTCTCAGCTAATTTCCTAAATATCCAAGCTTCACACTTAAATGTTGTCACAAAATGATCGCTCCTGGTTGCACGACTATTCTTGTCATATCTGTCCCAACACATAAAGGGTTTTATTGCTTTAGCTTGTATAGAGCAATGCTTGTTCTTCTTGTAATTTCTGTCATCACATTTCCATCGCCCATCAGCAGAAAACACAGCTGTTCACAAGACAATTATCTCAGTTTCATGCCGAGAGTAAATAAAGCAAGTCTCATCTCATCTCATCTTATTCTTCTTGTACCTTGCGGTGTCGAGGTCAAGTACAAACAGCGGGAGAGTGCCCGTTTATGGGCTTCATGTATCGAGATTCCCATAGACTCTGCTGTTCCCTCTGTCCATCGTTGACGTGGTCGGCCTATTATTCTGCTTTCGTTTGATCTGCACATCATTGATTGTTGTGGTTTACTGTCACTGTCATTTACTGCCAACATAGTACCTTACGGTGTATGGCAAGAGGTCTTGAGCCTGAGGAATAAAGGCCGCCTGGCTAGCGCAGTCGCCGCGAACTGTGCAGGTTAGAGTTGTCTTTTTGCCCCCGACAGAAAAAACTCCACACATTACCGATGATTCGAACCCGGGTCTCCCGAAGGAGAATATGGCATTCTAGCTACTTGACCAGCCGCTTCTTAGTTGGAAATCTAGTTATATGGCCAAACCATTCGACTTGCTGTCTTCTAATAAAATCTAACGCTGCTATACTTTAGACACTTACTTACACTTTAGACCTGATTTCTAAATAATAATAAAGTAAATAAAAGACCCTTTTTACGCCCCTAAACGCGCAGTGGTACATGGTGCTACACCCATATTTATATAGACCGTTCGGCACTGGGCACTCACGTAGACATGTTGAGTGTTCTTCCGCGCAACTGATGCTCCCTACAGAGCACACATCACTTATTGATGCCAGTCCTCTACTGATAAGGTTGGTGACTCAGGAGTCATTGCCCCTTTGCGGCCACTCCTGTTCCGGTTTGGCCAGACCCACGACATACTGAAGACCTCCTAGTGTGGTCTTAAGGAGGAGGATGTATCACTAACGGATGGAGACCCAGGGTGATGAGAATAATCCTTGATTACAGCCCAGCAATAAATCAAGGAATATTGAGACAGGAAACCACAGGGATTATTCAGAATTCTTAAGCGACGTCTAATTTCCACTTCGCTCACTTGGCTACTGTAAGTGGTTAACTTCTCGTCCTTGACACGAGGACGTAAATTACGAGGGACACTGGTAAAAGGGAAGGCTAGCCCGCATGTAAAATCAGTCCAGTGCACTTACCAGTAGTTGCAAATAATAATAATAGACCGTGTGTTGACAACCCTTGAGTTCAAAGAGAGGGCGAGCGATAATAACAATAACAATAATAATAATAATAACAATAATAATAATAATTGTTGGCGTTCTCTCACTTTGAACACAAGTGTAGTCCATACACGTGCTACTACTTAAGTGCGCTGTGCCACATAGTGGTCACACTCACGCGCACCACCTAATAGGAATTAGGAGATTCCCAGTCTAACAATAGAATGACTTGACCACTAGAAAACTAAGGACGACGTAAGCATCGTCAGGACAGCAACGGGGGTCGCTTCGAGAAAGGACATAAAGTCAGCTCTGTTTTCCTTTGAGCTCCGTGATAAATAAAAGGATTTGATCGTCTAGGCGAGGCATATTTACTGAGAGAAGGGATCGCCTGTTTGTATGGCATTCATACCATGTGTAGAACCGGGACATAAATTATAGACGACGAATTTGCAACAGTTTGCGATAGTCCTTGAGAGACTGAGCAATTATAGAAAGACACGAACAGCTGGGTTTGTATTGACATGTAACGTCCCGTCCCCGTATCAGGGGCCCGTTATATTTTTACAACAGTGTTTTGTCTATTTCTGAAAAGGAGATCAAATCTGAATAAAAGGATTGTCTCAAACTGCACCAGTCTTTAAGGTGAGCGACTTTGTTACATTTACTCCAGTTGAGTTTTAACGCTTTGGCGGTTGAATGACATTGAGACACATTGGACTGATTTTTGCATGTGGATTAGCTTTCCCTATTACCAGTGTCCCTCGCCATCAGACGAACCCACTCCGACTTCAGAGGTACTTGTAGTATACGCCCTGAAGATAAGGACGAGAAATCAACATTTTAGTCCAACTGACCGGTGTAGGGGTTGAACCCGCTACCCCGGCATCAGTACACCGTCCTTTTAAGAGCTTGCGCATTTATCCATTCGACCATGCTGATGTCATCTTAAGAGATAAAACGTGCAATCTTCTAGAAGAGTTGATTAGAGTCAAAAACCCTCTTCACATCATTCCGGATATTCCCATACGCGCTCCGCCCTCATCTTCAACAGCTAGCGAAGAGTCACAATACAAACGGAACCATTAGCAGTCTAATTATGTGTCCCTCTGACCTTTCTTCGGTGTCATGAGTGTCGGCCTGATCCTCTGGCCACTCCCTGCAGCACCAATCTCCCCGGGGCGTGATGATCTATCTGTTTTTGCGCATGATCCCAAAGGAATCCGACCGTATCTGCCTTATAATCTTCTAGAAGATTCACAAACAACTATCCGGCCAAAGTACTTAAGAAAACAAAGTGCCGTAGAAGGCACTCGCTGTGGGTATGTGATGTTTTAGGACTGAAAGCACGGAGGAATATATGGCCAGTCTTTTCTTCAAGTAGCGAACGGCAAGTGCAGGAAACGAATCCTACTCCTATCCTGGGCGTTCATTGCCAGCTTAAACTCCTAACGATTACACGGAATAAAAATAAATGACATCTTCTTTTTTTACGGATGTGCTGGTTGGAGAGGTGGAGTGGTAACGTACAAGAGGAAGACACCGTAACACTTGGATGTACAACATCAAGAGATGGACTGAAAGAAGCGAATATGCTTTCAGGAAGACGTAAAACAGAGGATGCTTTAAACGCTTTACAACCGGGAGTTTAATACGAAAATGGCACAGATTGATTGACTGATGATTGATTGATTGACTAAAGATTGATTGATTGATTGATTGATTGACTGAAGTTGCTTCTCGGGGTAGTAGTTTGTGTTCCCAATGGAGGATGAACAGAAAAGAACATTTATTGCCAGGGTGTCATAATTGAAACCGAAATGTGTTTATCCCAGGGGAGTACATCACATGGTGTTGCTAATGTTGTCTGACTTCACGATGTTGTTGTCATTATTGTTGTTGTTGTTATATGGTGGTTGTCGGTCTCCCTGGCCTAGGATTTAAACGACTTTTTCCGAAATACCGTTTATCCACGTAGGGTAACGCAGGGCGCCAGAATTGATAGCGGTTCTCGCCGCGTTGGTGACTTACGGGATAAGTGAGCCGTCCGCGCAGAAAGAAATGACAAACTATTGAGCGTAATCTTGCAAAGAAATCAACAACAGCGGTAAAACTGCTGGTGTTCACAGCGACTGTCCTGTAAAGGATAGTGCGAAAAAAACCAATGGAGATTGCATGTGTACAACATTTGAGTTGTGGCAACTATCTTCTGGATAGCTATCTCTTCAAAGATTGCCTTGGCAGCAGAAATTTACGCAGGCACTTCTCTGCAGCAGCAGTTCTCAAAGCCAATACACACGTTCTTAATTGTCAGCAGTAAACCGTTAGACCTTCATTCACAGAACTCATACTCTAAAAAATTGTTCCTCAATATCTCCCTCTGACGTGACTTTTCCTTGAAGGGGTTGGGAGGCCTTCCTGGTGGAATTATAGCAAAGGTTAATGGACGGTGTTTAGTGCTGGAGAGCCTGGCATATGCTACCATGACAATTAGTCTGAGACCCCCAGTGACCCTCAGGATCTATGCTGACGCTATCGCAGATACTGGTAAGATCTTCCATCTCGGACAGCTCCCGGAATAGAAAACAGGCGCAGAGAGGCACAAGCCTGCTGCCTTGTTGATATACTATAGACAGTCTCGGGAAAGAAACTGGAAAAAAAATGTTTGTCGAAGTCGGATTTACTGATCCGCATACTTGACGAAACTGCGGTGCAATTCGCTTGACGATGTCGATGTACTCCTGAATCTGCCAGCATCTGACCACCTATTCCCTTTCAAATAGGGTATTGTATTTATGGACAACTTTATCAAGACACTCCTAAATTCTTTTGTCCTGGAGAGAGAATAACAATGTTTGCATGTTACAAAGAACCTGTTTTAATGTATGGTTGGGATACCTTCACAATAGTAAACTAACAATGTTATTTGCTTGTCGATCCAGTTTCATAAGCATGGTACCAGACAATTTTACGGAAATTGCCTGGAAAGGAAAGACGACGAGGGAAGAGGAAGTAAACTGTCTATTCCACTCATATGTCGTGACCTAGAATATCTGAAGGCCTAACATTTCACATCCGAATGTTAGTATTTACTTTGGGTTTAACTTTACATTCACCATTTTACTATGTGCCACTGTGCCATACAGAAAGATGTCATGGTGAATTTTAAATTACAAATTACAGTGTGTGTGTGTTTGTGTGTGTGTGTGGGGGGGGGGGGGGAGGTGACCACGGAATAACAGAAGCTCCACATTGGAGCATTACCTGTGATCGTGTGTTTTAACTATTTCAGCTTAAGTTTATTCATTTATTCACTTCATATGATGCATAACTCTCCAGTATGCACCAGGCTAGATGCAGTGAAAATGTGCCAGACAATAAATCGCGCAACATATTGATGGTGGCTTCTGTGTGTACAATTTACATTTTGCTCTAATTTAATCCAGTGGGGTTGAACGGAGTATGATCCTTTAAAACAGTGGTTCTCAATCGGTGGGGAATCCCCCACCCCCGTGGGAATTTTAGGGTTTCTGGGGGGGGGGGGGGGGATTAAGATTATTTCAAGATCGCATTAACACAAGAACCAGTTACTTGATATTGTTTTTCCCTCTAAATTTTACGGTTCTGTACTTCTTGCCCTAATGAAATTCGTTTTATAACGTAAGTAGACCCGCAAATCACGTTTTATGTAGATGTCTAGACTTGCTGTAGTATGTGTTATTAAATTTAGCTTCCATTTGTATGTATACTGTGTAAGGGTGGGGGGATTTATAGGGAGGAAATTCGAAAGGGGGGAATGACGTTCTGAACATATGGTAAAGGGGGGCAAGGCCAAAAAAGGTTGAGAACCACTGCTTTATAACAAAATCAAAATCACAGATTTACAACGCCTGACCCACTTAACAATTGCTCTAAACCAATAACGGAAGGAACGAAAATGGACAACAAAGAAGACAGATCCAGCAACAGAGGCGAAAACTCACATTATTTTCTCTTGCGGGAAATGCTGTCTTTGTCTGCAAGTGATTCTTGTGGGTTTGTTTTTTATCCTTTTTTTGAAAACTAGTTCCAGACCAATACCTGAAAGAAAGGGAAAGGGAAATATTACATTTCATATACTTGTAATCAATGTACGGCATAGACTGAAAAGGAAAACAATAGTAACAAGGAGCATTCAGTAATCGGGTAAAGGGCAGTAATCCTAATGAACATACATAAATTATTGCTCCTTGAATCCTCTCTTCCGTGTTCTTTTTATTTTTGATTGTGAGGAGAGTACATCGCACGTGTAGTCTGTGTCTCTAGTGTGAATGAAATGTAATGTAGTTTGACAATTCTCCGATATACCGGGATTGGGGGGGGGGGGGGGGTTGTCGGGAACAGGAAGGGAACCCTTAACCAACCACGCTTATGACATTGTCAGCTTAACATGCTAACCATTGAAATAACGATCTCTGAGCTCATGGCGTTATTGTCCTTTGGCACCTTGACACTCAGCCACTTTCCCGTCACATCCACATTTCCGCTCTCTCTCTCTCTCTCTCTCTCTCTCTCTCTCTCTCTCTCTCTCTCTCTCTCTCTCTCTCTCTCTCTCCTCCTCCTCCTCCTTCTTCTTCTTCTTCTTCTTCTTCTTCTTCTTCTTCTTCTTCTTCTTCTTCTTCTTCTTCTTCTTCTTCTTCTTCTTCTTCGAGTGGGAGTGGGTAAAGGATGTATGTGAGGGCGGGGGATGTGTGTTTGGCTGGGTGGATGGGATGTGTGATTGTGGGTGGGTAGATGGGAGATGTATGTGTTGATGGGTGGGTGGGGGTAGTGTGGGTGTGAGTGGCTGAGGGATGAATAGGTGAGTGGTTGAATATATGTGGGAGATGAGTGTATGGGTGGAAGATGTGTGTGTGTGTGGATGGGAAGATGTGTGTGGATAGGGATGTGTGTGGGTGGTGGGGTGTGTGTGGGTGGGAGGTATGTGTTTGTGGATCGGGATGTGTTGGTGGGTGAGGATGTGTGTGGGGGATGTGTGCATGGGTGGGGAGATCTGTGTGTGTGAGTATATGGGTGGGATGTGTGTGGGTGGGGGATGTATGGTTAAGAGATGGGTGGTTAAAGGGTGTGTGATTGGGGGATGAGTGATTGGGGGTGGGGGGGGGGTGGGTGGAAGTTTGTGGGTTGGTGAGTGTGTGTAGGTTGAGGGTGGGTATGTGTGTGCGTATGGGCGTGGGGTATGTGGGTGGGTGGGGGAAGATTGTGTTGGTGGGGATGTGTGAAAGTGGGGGATATGTGGATGGATGCTAGTTTTGTGTGTGGGTAGGAGCGTGATGTGTGGTTTGGCGGGAATATGTATATGTGTAGGTGGGGATGTGTGGTTGGGGGATGTGTGTTTGACTGGTCGGTTGGAGGGTCTGTGCGTGGGTGATGGAGGATATGTGGGTGAGCGAGTGTTGATGGGTTATGGGATAAGTGGAGAATATGTGTGTAGGTGGGGAGATGTGTGTAGGTGGGGAGATGTGTGTAGGTGGGGGATGTGTGGGTGGGTGATGGGTGGGTGGGTGCATGTATGTGTGCCTAGGGGTGTGTGTGGGTAGTAGGATGGGTGGGGGATGTATGTGCGCCTGGGGGTGTGTGTGTGGTTGGGTGGAGGATGTGTGGGTGGATGGGGGATGGGTGAATGGTTGGGGTATGTGTCTCATAACATGGTAATATGCATTGTTTATGTTTACAACATTCATTTGACAATGTTTTGTTTTCCTATGTGAATGTATTATGCGTTATTTATGAACGAAAGATGAGTGATTGGAAGGGCCGAATGTAAGCCTGCGTGCCCAATTTGTTAGCCTTTGAAAATAAAGTCCATTCGTTCGTTCGTTCGTTCTCTCTCTCTCTCTCTCTCTCTCTCTCTCTCTCTCTCTCTCTCTCTCTCTCTCTCTCTCTCTCTCTCTCTCTCTACATATATATTCATGTGCAGTTCTTCGTGTAGTTGTATCAGTGTGTGTGTGTGTGTGTGTGTGTGTGTGTGTGTGTTGTTTGTGTGCTACCTAATGCTTTAGCCGCAACGTTAACTCTGTTACTTAGGATCGTGCTCTAGTCAAGCTTACCAACTCCACTTCTCATTGTTTGGTGATTCGTCCATTGTATTTAACTGATTAATTGCCATGTGATGATTAATCGTCTCAAACGACTTCCTGTCTCTGCTTATATACAATAGTTTTCCCTATACAATCCCCTACATACAACAATATGTCTACTACGATATTAACAACTTTTATATCATAATTGTGACAAATTCTTACTGAAATCATAGCTGTGACACACTCTTCTCATTTTCCGCCATCCATTAGTTATTGGTCCAAGTCAACATTGTGTTTGACATTGAATCTCAAGGTGTGAAAATTGGATCCTGTGTTATCATTACAAAGATATAGGGTGCATTTTTAATGACTGCACAGCGTTTGATAATATTGCCTGTCCAAGCTTTGTATTCACCCTCTGTAAAGTTCATGCAACATAACAGATAAATAGACAACTTGGACTTGCAATATTTTCAGACACTGCACAGTTATTAAAAATATACGCTACATATAACAGGTATTAAAAGAGGATCGAAATTATTGCACCGGGTTTAATCCCATATGGATTGATCTCTTTCTGCAAGAGCGACCTGCCGAAAGCATCACACAAACCACTAACTCCCTAGCACACGCACCGACCCCCAGGAGTCTCCGAGAAAATGCACGCATGAACCGATGGACGTACTCCGTAATCGAACCCCAAACCTTCGAAGCGTGAGGCAGACAGCGTAACTACTTCGCCACAGAGACTCCCTTATTATAGCTCTAGAATGTTGACTTCTCGTCCTTGACTTTGGGGGCTAAATTACAAGTACCCCAGAGGTAGGAGCTGATGGCGAGGGACACTGGTAAAAGGGAAAGCTAATCTACACGTAAAAATCAGTCACGTGCACTAGAAATAGTAACACATGTATGGACTACGCTTGAGTTCAAAGCAAGCGATTAACACAAAATAATAATAATAATAATAATAATAATAATAATAATAATAATAATAATAATAATAATAATAATAGGCGAGCCGCAGACATAATGTAATTTATAATGGGTTAAGTTTAAAAAGATTTACTATAATCTTTGTATTCGAATGTCAGGGCACAGATGAATATAAACAGCGAACAGTATCTCTAAAATATACAACCAGGTTTTCCATGCAACCTTTAAGAATATTCGAGAACGCCGTTGGAGCAGGACTTCAAATGAGAATGTAATATACAGCTGCATGCTAGCCAAAGTGATTGTCAATATGTATACACAGACATTTACAACCACGGAATCATTATTCCTCTTCTGTATCACATTTCTACCTCTTATTCTGTATACCGGTAGACTTCATAAATATTAGATTCCTTCACAAGAATTCCTTCCGGAGATATATGATCCTTGAGCACACACTTGAGAATCCAATCTCACACAGTCGCATGTTGTACTCCGTGGTTCGAATATCTCCTTTATTGCTAACCTTCCTTGTTTTCAGCATCTATTCGTGTCGTGAGAGACCGGGCGATAAGGCTCAACCAGTCAGGGTGAAGATTTCATTACTATCATCAAGAGCTTCGTAGAGTGTCATAGGCGATTATGTCTTTCTGCAGGCATGGCTTTCTGGTGTTGTTAATTAATGCTTGCGATGATACCAGCCAGTTTTCTTCTTCTCTATTTTCGCAGTTGTTAACCTGGATATCATCATCAGCATGCCCTGCAGACTGACGTATGCGATCATGTCACCTCGCATATCTCGGTTCCTAGTTTTCTGGATCAACTTTGCTGATGATATTCCTTCAGTCCACCGCCAGTTTTGTGGAAAAAAATAGACTTTCCACCTCGTTTAACCTGCTATAGAAGCGTTGGTTATAATTTTGGTGGTTCAGTGTGCTGGTTTATGTTCTCTCGACTTCTGTATCAGTATTAGCTGATTTTTCGATTCCGCAGAGTTTATACCTGTGACGTCAGCAGTGGGTTTGGCTGGCGGGTTTTCCTTTGTGTCCGTTTCTTCTTGCTTTTTTCCCCGTTTGTCAGTGTTGTCTTCTATCTCGTCTGTTGTGAATGGGTGTAATCTTTAGAAGGACTTATCCATTGGTTCAGCTGAGCTCGCCATGAGTACGTCAGACAAAAACTTGGCTGTTTCCGCAATATTTTCGCTGTCCCATTCGGATATATCTTTATAATTTTTGACAGGTTGATCGGTTTTCTCCTCTAGACTGACAAGACTTGCGTCATCCAGCATCATTTCTCTGCCTTTACTTCTTTTCCTAGTGATCTTTCCAGATGTCACGATGTTCCCCAATGTCTCCATTCTGATCACATGACCAAAGAATGCTGTTTGTCTCTGTCTTGTAATAATGTACAGTCTTCTAGTTTCATTAGCTTCCTCCAGGCAACTATCAATATCTGCAGGTGCCTCGTCAGCTGCCATAAGCGTTAAACAGCAGAATACACGAAATATATTACACATACAATTCATTGTGACTTAGACAATGATTTTACTAATGCAATGGTGAAGGATACTATATCGTCAGAAGTGACCTCACATTTGGACAGAAGAACGGTATATAGGTATATATGACTTCCCATTTGGAAAGTAGGACGATATATCACCACATGTGACCCCCACCCCAATTTTGTACTGAAGGACGATATATCGCCACATATGACTTCCCATTTGGACAGAAGGACGATATATCGCCACATATGACTTCCCATTTGGACAGAAGGACGATATATCGCCACATATGACTTCCCATTTGGACAGAAGGACGATATATCGCCACATATGACTTCCCATTTGGACAGAAGGACGATATATCGCCACATATGACTTCCCATTTGGAGAGAAAGACGATATATCGCCACATATGACTTCCCATTTGGACAGAAGGACGATATATCGCCACATATGACTTCCCATTTGGACAGAAGGACGATATATCGCCACATATGACTTCCCATTTGGAGAGAAAGACGATATATCGCCACATGTGACCTCCCAGTTGGAGAGAAAGACGATATATCGCCACATGTGACCCCTCCCCCCAGTTGGACAGAAGGACGATATATCGCCACATATGACTTCCCATTTGGACAGAAGGACGATATATCGCCACATATGACTTCCCATTTGGACAGAAGGACGATATATCGCCACATATGACTTCCCATTTGGACAGAAGGACGATATATCGCCACATATGACTTCCCATTTGGACAGAAAGACGATATATCGCCACATATGACTTCTCCATTTGGAGAGAAAGACGATATTATCGCCACATATGACTTCCCATTTGGACAGAAGGGACGATATATCGCCACATATGACCTTCCCATTTGGAGAGAAAGACGATATATCGCCACATATGACTTCCCATTTGGAGAGAAAAGACGATATATCGCCACATATGACTTCCCATTGGACAGAAGGACGATATCTCGCCACATATGACTTCCATTTGGACAGAAAGGACGATATATCGCCACATATGACTTCCCATTTGGACAGAAGGACGATATATCGCCACATATGACTTCCCATTTGACAGAAGGACGATATATCGCCACATATGACTTCCCATTTGGAGAGAAAGACGATATATCGCCACATATGACTTCCCATTTGGAGAGAAAGACGATATATCGCCACATGTGACCTCCCAGTTGGAGAGAAAGACGATATATCGCCACATGTGACCCCTCCCCCCAGTTGGACAGAAGGACGATATATCGCAACTTGTGACCTCCAATTTGGACAGAAGGACGATATATCGCCACATGTGACCCCCAGTTGGACAGACGGACGATATATCGCCACATATTACCTCCCGTGTGGACAGTAGGACAATATATCGCCACATATGTCCTCCGACTTGGACAGAAGGACGATATATCGCCACATATAACCTATCAGTTTGACATAAGGACGATATATTGTCAGATGTGACCTCCCAGTTGGACAGAAGAACAATATATCGCCACATATGACCTCCCAGTTGGACAGAAGGACGATATATCGCCACACATGACATCCCAGTTTTACAGAAGGACGATATATCGCCACATATGACCTCCTATTAGGACAGAAGGACGATATATCGTAACATATGTCCTTCGAGTTGGACAGAAGGATGATATATCGCCACATATGACCTCCTATTTGGACAGAAGGACGATATATCGCCACATATAACACCCAATTTGGTAGAAGGACGATATATCGCCACTTTGACCTCTCATTTGGACATAAGGACCTATATATCACCACATGTGACCCCCCCCCCCCCCCCCCCACCCAGTTGGACAGAAGGACGATATATCGACACATGTAACCTTCCACCGAATTTGGACAGAAGGACGATATATCGCCACGTATGACCTCCCATTTGAACAGTAGCACGCTATATCGCCACATATGTCCTCCCACTTGGACATAAGGACGATATATCGCCACATGTAACCTCCCACACCAATTTTGGAAAGAAGGATGACATATCGCCACATATGTGCTTCCATTTGGACAGAAGGACGATATATCGCCACATATGACCTCCCATTTGTACAGAAGGACGATATATCGTCACATAGACCTCCCAGGTGGAGAGAAGGGCGATATAACGCCACACATGTCCTTCCAGTTGGACAGAAGAATGATATATCGCCACATATTACCTCCTATTTGGACAGAAGGGCGACGTATTGCCACAATGTCCTTCCAGTTGGACAGAAGGACGATATATCGCCACACGTGACCTCCCATTTGGACAGAAGGACGATATATCGCCACATATGTCCTTCCAGTTGGACAGAAGGAGGATAAATCTCCACATATGACCTTCTATTTGGACAGAAGGACGATATATCGCCACATGTGACCTCCCAGTTGGATAGAAGGACGATGTATCGCCACACATGACCTCCCAGTTTTACAGAAGGACGATATATCGCCATGCTAGGGACATCGAGTTATTTGTTTTGTTTCTATGTATCTTCCGCAATGCTCGGCGAGTTCGAAATCTATGTGTGATTGTGTAGCGTGTTTGATCCATACCTATGTTTGACGCTGAATCAGTTAAATTAGAGCAAACATATTTGAAATATATGTAATAACCTGAAAACTTTCCGCCATAAAGTGAACAGAGTTTCATGTCTGTATTCGACGAACAATAAACGATTTCTCAAATTCATCGAGGAAATAGCAATTAAACATCTAAAACCGGGATTATGAAGACAGAAAGATTGTCATAATATTGCTCCACATTCGAATAATATAGGGTGCGTTTTTAATGACTGTGGGGCTTTTGAAAATATTGCCGTTCCAAATTTTGTATTCACCCTATGAGGAGTTCATGCAACATGGAAGATAAATATAAAACTTGGAACGGCAATATTTTAAAAAACCCTACAGTCGTTAAAAATACACCCTGTAACAGTGACTGTGTATGTTATGTTCTTCAGCCTAAATATGATTATTAATCTATTCACGTCACACTATTTTATAATTATATATTTTAAGCCTGAAAAGATGCAGTGAAATATACCAGGCAATACAGCGTGCAACCTATTGTTTGCGGCTTCTGTGTTTAAGTATAATATTGTTAGACTTTAATTCTAAAGTTTGGAGCAACACCAACAGAGGGGAACAGCCACAACAATAACATAATTAATGCCTCTTTGTCTGGCTTGTACGTTTGTTATATTCGTTTACCTGTGCATTTCTTTGTGTGTAACCCATTGAATCTGACATTTAGTATCCAAATAGCATTCTTCATACTGTTTTCTCTCTCTCTCTCTCTCTCTCTCTCTCTCTCTCTCTCTCTCTCTCTCTCTCTCTCTCTCTCTCTCTCTCTCTCTCTCTCTTTCTTCCTCCCTCTCTTTGTGTGTTGTTTCGTCTGTTTTAACGAACTCAGATCCGGCAAACGTAAATCACAGGCTAAAAATATCAACGCTAATTTTTTAAAAAAAATCATATACAAATATGTTAACTTTATTTACTTTAGTCGATGGATCAACATCACGGCACACGGGTGCAACCCATAATTGCTCCGTTTTCCTCCTATCTCAAATCTGAGTCTGAAGAAACTCATCTCAGTGCACGAACTCCGTAGCACCGGCGAGGATCCTGAAAATACCCTGGGTAGATTTTTAACTCGAAATTTTTGCCCGGGCAGTGCCGTTAGGCTACTTTTTTCGATTTCCAACTGCCAAGGGATTGTTTTACGTGCGCAACAAAACACGCGGGCGTCCGATCTCACTACCCAGAGACCAGGGAAAATTGTATTACTAGAAGTCCACGTGAAAAAATCCCGGTCATCACCAGGACTTGAACCCGGGAACTCCAGCACTCGAGGCGGACACCTTACCTCGAGATCACGCAGCCCCCGCACAAAGCCACCCGCACGGGCCCCCGCAGCCCGTCGACTTTTAAGCGACAAATATGTTAAACCACAACACAACGAATCAACGTGTCGATCACAGTAATCTTCATCAATAACTACACAAACATATCTAAAGAAAAACATGACATTAGAAAATTTTATTAACAATTAAAACCGAAAAAGAAAAAATGAAGGTATGAAACGTTGTTAAGCCATTGCACATCCTTTATTTCTAGGACGGCCCCGCAGACTTTCTAGAAACGAATTATGTGCAGTGTTCATTGTAAGGTATGTACACAATCTTCTTCTTCTTCAGCTTTCCGAGCCATTGAGGTTCTTTGCTGCAAATACAATCCGTCTCCATTCGTCTCTCTGGTGGACCTTCTCTTGCCAGTCGTTGATTCCAAGTGCTTGTAGGTCTGTACATGTATTATCTCTCCACCGTCTTCTTGGTCTACCTCGGGGTCTACGGTCATTTATTTCCTGAGTGTAAGCGAGTTTTGTTTCCCTATTATGTTCCATTCTTTCTATATGCCCCAGCCATTGTAGTCTATTAGCCTTCACAATGTCTGTGTTTATTATCTCTCACTTGTTTTTTCGCAGAGCTGCACGTACCAAACTGTTCTATTGTGACTTGTTATTTCCTGCTGCAGGAGTAACTGCTCCCATCTTTCATTTTAGTTTTCTCCTTCTACAACTGCTCCTATCTAACCGCGACCTTCATGTCTCTCTGCGGAAAATATGGTATTCTATATCCGTGTCTCACTATGGAAACTATGATATTCTATATTCGTGTCTCACTATGGAAACTATGATATTCTATATTCGTGTCTCTCTATGGAAACTATGATATTCTATGTTCGTGTCTCTCTGTGGAAATTACAGTATTCTATATTCGTATATCTCTTGGGAAAATATGATATTCAATATTCGTGTCTCTCTACGGAAACTATGATATTCGCTAATGGTGTCTCTCTAAGGAAACTATGATATTCAATAAGGGAGGCACTATTAGCAATTCCATTGCGAATAGAAAAAAATTATATTCGTAATGGAATTGCGAATAGAGAAAAATTATATTCGCAATCGAAGTAGGTCACGTGATTATTCCTATATGTGTGTGTCCATATTACAATATTTTGTTGATCTGTTAGCGTGTCCTCAGTAGTGGTTAGCGTCTCTGCCTGGTACACGGGAGTTCGAGGATCGATTCCCACCCGGGGAGGTGACGTTTTTGTTTTTTCCATTTTCAGGAATTAGGTGACACCAATGCTAGTCTGATGATTTCGCTTTAGGCATATGTTTTCTACGGATTTTATGTATTAGGTGTTGTTTATCTTGCTCCACAAGAACCTGCACACTTGTCTTTCTGTTCTTATCTGTCCTCTACTTTTGTTGTCATGGGAAAGGAGCTTAGCCACCCGAACACGAGTTCTCTCTCTCTCTCTCTCTCTCTCTCTCTCTCTCTCTCTCTCTCTCTCTCTCTCTCTCTCTCTCTCTCTCTCTCTCTCTCTCTCTCTCTCTCTCTCGCTCTCGCTTTAAGTCTCGATCTCCCACCTCTCTCTTTCTTGTCTTTACCACTCTTTAATGTCTTTCAATACATCTTTCTCATATCTCTGACTCTCACACTATCTTCGTTATCTATCTCTCTCCTCTCTCTTGTCCACCTGCCTCAAATATACCGTGTTTTCCTGCACTTTATATGCGTAGCATTTCCTTTTCCTTGTTTATTTATTAATTAATGAGGCCAGTCAATCGAAAGCCTGGTGTTTGAATTGCCTAATCATGTCTCGCTGAGGCGAAACATATTACTGTCAGCTTGGACCAGAACAGAGTCATTCAGAGAGGATGCAATGGAGGCCATAGAAAGTGTCAAATTAAGAGAATCATCACTGCTGCGATATTATCAGGACATAAATAGTAGGACGGTAACGTAAACAAACATGCATGCCTGGTAACAGTAAGTGTACAGAAACGAAAGTTAACAATTCTTGAACTCGCCTCGGGACACAATTATTTGTAGGGATCGTTATTTGTATTGGGGATACCTGTTGTGAAAAATTATTCTTGATATTTAAACAGGACTAACGTAATGTAAAAATAAAACGGGATGCCAAAAGAACGGACAGAAGTAAGAAGAAGAGTGATTCATTAAAAATTACGGAGAAATCGGCAGAATTAAACTCGCAACAGTCGACATTCCTATTTAAATTAACCACCTTCTTAGACTTCTTAATGGCCCAAACTAAAATTGCGAATAGTGCCTCCCAAACTGATATTCTATATTCGTGTCTCTCTATGGAAACTATGATATTCTATATTCGAGTCTCACTATGGAAACTATGATATTATATATTCGTGTCTCTCTATGGAAACTATGATATTCTATGTTCGTGTCTCTCTGTGGAAATTACAATAATCTATATTCATATCTCTTTATGGAAAATCAATCAATCAATCATGTGCCATGCCGAAAAGCATGATATTCAATATCCGTGTCTCTCTATAGAAACTATGATATTCTTCTTCCTCTTCTTCGTTCATCAGGAGTTTTTTTTCCGGATGTGATTGCGTTGTGCCTGTTTACAGCAGAGCTGCGTTCTTGCGCCGTTAGGCCGACACATCCGACTTCTGCGGGCATTTGTTGACCGGGTTAACCTTCCCGGCTATGATATTCTATAATGGTGTCTCTCTAACGATATTAAATATTCGTGTCTCTATATGCAAACTATGAAATTAAATATTCGTGTGTCTCTATGGAAACTATGATAATCTATATTTGTGTCTCTCTATGGAAACTATTATATTCTAAATTCTTGTCTCTCTATAGAAACTATGATATTCTATATTCATCTAGACTACCCAATGCTATACGGCGCTGTGGCGAAGGGGTTTCGAACACGACTAGCAATCCCACATACCCCGTTAGAAACACAGTTGCGGGCGATTTGGAAGCAGGCATTCGTGCGCTAGTTTTAATACTATGGTGTGAGCGTCGGTCGTTCAGAAAGCAATGACAAACATCTGAGCGTTAATTTGCTTAGTAAATCACAAATAGCCGAAATATGTTGGGGAATGACTGTGACGTCCTATAACTAACTTATACAACTAACATAACCCAATACGGCTTTATTTGAAACAGTCTATAACTGACTCTGCCCCAGGTTTGTCCACCCCGTTTATACCTACCCTCACACTTATGTGTGTGTGTGTGTGGGGGGGGGGGAGCCGTGGTAGCGAGTGGACATTAGACTGCCTGCCTGTAATCATAGGTTCAAATCCGCATCGAAGAGCTTTTCAATAATTTATCGGGACTCCCGGATCGTCCCAGTCTGACATGGATAACAGGCAATGAGGATGAGTTATGAGAAATCTGGACATTTTGAGGGACGCTAGGTCGCGAAGATAAACATCAGAAAGAGGCAGCCATTATTTTTTGGCCATATTATGAGAAGAAAAAACCTGAACATGGTATGACAACCGGAAAAAGTTGTGGGGGAAAAAGAGATAGAGGAAGGTAGGGTGAAAAAATTCTTAACACTCTTTTGTCAAGGCACGGAAGGGAGTCAACACACTAATTGATCAATGCCGTCGGAAATGACGATTTGTGAAGAAGCATTATCGCCCACGACAGCCGGCAAGGCACCGGATGATGATGGTGAAAAGTAAATGTCGTGGGAAGTAATAGCGACGTGCGTAATATTGACCACATCATCTCCGGAGTACCGACTGGTCTAAAATAGGCTGGGTTTATAGCTATATATCCGTAGATCTACGCCGGAGTGCATTGGCAAAACACGTGTCTGCTGACCTAGAGGTCATGGGTTCGATCCTCAGCTGGGAGGATTCGGATATTTTTAAAGTGTATCTGGGCTCACACGTCGACCCAGCCTAAAATTGGTACCAAGAATATCTTGGGAAGTGAAGACGGCCGGTGTGATACTGACCATCACTCACCGGGTCCCGATTGGTCGATACAAATGTGAGTCTTGCACTGTATGCTCGCTCCGACTTGAGTTGTGTTATAGGATCTTTGATCTGTTTTACTTACCACAGGCCCATTACGTCTTAAGGCTTCTATAAGGGTCCTATACTTTCACCTGACCTCACTTGACCTGACCTGACCCCACTTGACCTGACCTGACCCCACATGACCTGACCTGACCTCACCTGACTGTACTGTACGGCACGGCACATAAGTGTACTGTACTGTACTGTATGGTACGGCACGTCACGGCACTGCACTGTACTGTAACTGTACTTTATTTTACTATTCTTCATCTCACGCCACTTCATTTTATTAGATATACCTTTAAAGTATTGCTCACTGTTCTATTCGATCTCTTTCTTTGTTCTCCATCCCTGCCTAACACCTCCCTTTGAACGCTTGTTACTATCCGATTATTCATATCTCTCCCCCAGTTTGTTCTCCACTCACCTCGATCTCCCCACCACCACCTCCCTCACCTGTCTATCTGTTATCGTGGAATGATTCCACTCTGCCTCAATGCTTGCCTTTGTTCTTCATCTCTCTCCTTCAATCTCTCCCTCCTTCAATTGTCTAGCCGTTATCAGGGGGAAATACCAGGCCATGTTCCCTGTACTACGTTACACAAGAACGCAGGCCTCTTGAAACCCTCCTATATCCCACTGTTACTTTACAGCCTTATCTTTAAGCTGTCAAGGCATGGGACGAACAAGGCGTCAGAAGACAAGTACCGAGTATCAATCTATCGCTCTGTAAATATTTGCCCAACACGACCGATCCTCATGTTTACCAGATGAATCTGTTTTGATAGCATCGAAGGTGTCTAGTTGGTCGAGCGTCGAAGTACACTTGTTCCCCCAGCGAGACGCAGTCGTCATATGTATCTGATAGGTTCGAATCCTAGTATAGCAATTTATTCTTTTTTTTTCAGTTTCTCTGTTTTCTAACGTGTATTCTTATTTATACTTCTGTCAATTACTTTCTATGTATGCGAATCAATACATGTGACTTTATTTCTTACGTTTGCTTTATAGCATGGCTCCTTGCCGTCTTGACAGACGATAGTTTGTTACATTGTGCTTCAAAAAAGGCACAATAACTACAATCCATGGCTGTAACGAAAGTGATTTTCAGACAAATTCGCGCAGGAATTGTTCGACCATAGTGGATGCATGTGAACACATGGTCATTTCCACCATAACGCACTACCTTACTTCTCACTTGCTCGGTGTGTGACTGCTTTATATTGGTTCTTGCCCATCCATAGGATATTTCTCGACCCATAGGGGCAGATCACAAGGTTTTCGCCTCCGGACGCAGCATAGAGACTGGTTAAACGCACGAAACACACGCATGGACTTCTGATGTCTTTATTTTAAACTACTGTCTATGTGATGCCTGATTGTCCTCTCTACAACAAATTAAGAAACATATACTGATCCACTAGAGAAACACTAAGAGCGCACATGTCAAAAGTCAGAAATGGTTGAAGGAGAAGGAATGGTTCAAGGAAGTCTCCGTGGCGAAGTGGTCAAGCCGATGGTTGTGGGTTATATTCCGGGCTGCGTCCTTCGGTTAACGAGTGCATTATTTCGGAGACTACTGGGGAACGTCGCTGAAGCAACGGAGCTCGTGTTTTGTGTGACGCTTTCCGCGCTGTGGAAAGAAACTGAGCCATATGGGATAAAAACCCGGTGCAATGAAGTCGACCCTGTTGACTTTTAAGCGACTTTTTTTTCATTTTGTTTTTTCTAGAGATAACTATTATATGAATACGGTATTTTTTCACTGGTTTATTGTTGAGAGAGACTGACAGATAGATAGATAGATAGATAGATAGATAGATAGATAGATAGATAGAGAGAGAGAGAGAGAGAGAGAGAGAGAGAGAGAGAGAGAGAGAGAGAGAGATGAAATAGATAGGTTCTAATGCAAGTCTTCCACAACATGACGTAGAGCACACACATGCTAATTAAAAATAGATATAATCCGCCAAGAATAATACCACTTCAACACCACGTAAATAACAGCAGTGAAAATTCCGTCACCGGAAATGTGGCCATTATGAACGAAACATGGCGTGACTTGACACAGTGAAACCACACAATGTCTTTATTGCCAGATGATAATGGTGATGATTATAGGAAATTCACTGAAAAGTACCCAGTAGACTATTATTTTAATGGCTATTGCAACTCCATAGGGCAGATGTAAAACTATATTTCAATGTAACAATAACAGGGCATTTGCCGCCAAAGTGGACAGTCGGCGATCGGGATCGTAGTGATAGGGTATGTCTAGTTGGGAAAAGGTTAAATTTTTTTTCGTCCAGGAGTTTAATCTCTGCATCTTCAAATCTTCTACCCTGTAACCGCACTCCTTTATATCATTGTCTGGGCAATTGAGTCTTCCTAAGTTAAATCTTTTATTGATTGCTTGTTCTAGTTAAAATTACCATTCACATGCCGTATTGTCGACGATCGACATTTATAAACCTCGAAACATGACAGTATAACGGTTCTTTAATAGCATAACGTTTCTCTTCTGATTATACGGTTCACAGGGACGCAGAGGTGTTTCCAAAGCACCAAGGCCGGGTTATATACTGGCCAAGACCTATTGACGCGTCCTCGTCGAGCGTCCTGGGCAACAGGTCCCTTCGGGGTCCTGGCTAAAGTCAGTAGGATCGTCGATTCCTCCGAAGTCGGAGAGTGTCTGCCTGTACGGCGAGGAACCACCAGTCTGCACACCAATAAGCCAGACATGAGACAACGGATACTCACGCAAACCTCAGGTCCTATATGACATCACACTGATGTTGGACAACAGGATACCTTCATCCGACATAGAGGACTTCGCGTTGGAGCTCAAGCCAACGAACACAAGCAAACAAGCAAGCAAGCATACGGTTCACATTGTTTCACATGATCACTCAATCATACTATCAAACATACTATATATACTATACTGATCTAAAACTGTACCACATCGGCGGCAATATATGTTTTGCCATGAACGACTCTGGCTCTGACCCATGCGTTCAGTGCCACGGTCTCAGCTTGAGTGTCCGTTTTTCAACATTCTTGTGTTGATTCAAAGTGCGCAATGCGCCTAAAGCGTATAGCGTACCCAAAACTCAACAAGAGCTAACTTTGGCTTTTGACAAGGCTAAGTTAGCTGCATATCCTTTACATAACGTTATGGTCAACACTAGCATATTTTGCTGTTGTGATCTCTTTTCAAATGTTACGGTCAGTGACCGGCACCCACACCATTTCGTATAAAACCAACGCAACGCCGTCTGCTGCCAAATCTCGCGCAGCTGTGTTTCGAACGCGGGATCATGAACCGTGTCCGTAACACTACGCCACGGAGCTGGCTCATGACAAAGACATACTATTATTATGGCAACATACATTTATTTTATAAATGCATTCTTTCCAGTTGAAACCGAGGTAGTGCATTAACTGGCATGCTTGTCTGACTTCTTACTAGTCAGGTGTTTGCATCCCTTTTTAGGCGAGGTGTTTTGTTGTTTTGTTTGTGTGTGCCTGACTTGGTCTCCCCGATCGATCCAGCCTAAAAGGGACAACAGGGAATTTCATGGGAAGTAAAGACGGCCGTTGTGATACTGACAACAACACCTATCGGGTGCAGATTGATTTAATTACACGAGGCTAGAACCCTCAACTCAATACTTTTCAATGCGGGGTAAAGAGTCCTTTGCTTCTAGTAAAAACCATATACTAAATACGTCCAAAAGTCCTGCACAATGATTCTTTACTAATACAGGTTTAAAAGGCACCATGATTCACTTCATTGCACCGGGTTTTATCCCAAATGGTTCGGTCTATTTCTGTAGGGCGGCTTGTCGAATTGTAACAGCACGTCAACTCTCTCTTGTAACAGAATCATCGGTGACCGTCCAAAAATGATAACCCTGTAACGGCATCACCGGGGATATACAGCAGATTAAACTTTTGAAGTTCCGAAACAATGATCGAAGCTGACTCATGAACTCAAGTCTGATTGCTTGCAGTACTTCGCGTTGTCTCGTTGTGTAAATAATCAAATATCGACAAAGACATGGCCAATGAAAATCCGTGGCAATTGAAATACAAGATCATGCGATTCCACCGATGTAAGATTCAGGTCAATCTTTATTGGAAATTTGTATTAAACAGCAAATCCATAATTCCACAAATTTGACACAAGTCGCTGATGTTATGTAATACCAACTATATAGCATTTCTTAGCGATTCATGGTTAAATTCCACTATTTCCCTCGTCAAAGACACAAATTCTATCAAGTAAACTTTCTTAATTCTCTGAATTAAATTATGTTTTCTAATGTCATTGAAGTTTCTATGATCTGTCCTATTTGTCTTGTACATAATCCTTGTCCTTTATAAATCCAGATGTAATCAAAGCTTCGAAGATCATTCACACGTCCGCACGGGGTGGGATCCAAACACTAACTCTACTAACTTTGATTTTGTTGTCATCTTCTCGTCTCGACCTTCCGTTGTCGAATTTCCCCTGTCACACATGGATACTAATCATAATCTTACTTCGTATATGTTGTGCGTTTTAGTGCGCTGGGAAAAAGGGTTTGTCTTCTATAATTTTATAAATCCAGGCATGATTTCCCATGTACCTTCCTGTTTTAACTAGTTCCTTTAGTCACTGTCCGTAATTTCCTATGTCGCCCTTACAGTCACACTGTTGTAGATTGCGTCGCACAAAGCACAAACTTCATACTCCAGCGACGACCCACAGGAGTCTCCGAAAAAATTGCACTCGTGAATCGAATGACGTAGTCCATAACTTTCGGAGTTCGAGGCCAGCGAATTAGCCACTACGCCACGGAGACTGCCAGGGTTATGTACTGTCCATTGTGCCCATCGAGTGCCTGCTGATCTAGGAATATAGCGCCACCACCATTTACCCAACTCAGTCACAGCAGAGTAACGGCTAGGGGCAGGGGGGCAGGCCTGAACTTACGAGGTCGTAAGTTGGACTTTGCATCGACGAGGGTTTTCAAAATTGACTTGGTTGACCCAACTTACAACGGGTACCATGACGTGTATTGGGAAGTGAAAGCAGCCGGTGTGATGGTGATCATATCACTCCCGGGGCACCCATTGGCCTATACAATTGTGGGTCTAGCACCACATGCCACCCGCTTCGTGGGGAAGGAGCTACAGACCCAGTTTGTAATCCCGCATACCGCGTTCGAAACACAGCTTCGGGCTTATTTGGCAGCTAACCGCCTCGCTTTGGTTTTTATAAACTGGTATGAATGCCGGTCGTTCAGAATGCAGTGGCAAACTACTGAGTGTAAACTTGCCAAGAAATCACAAACAGCCCAAAAATGCTGGAGTTGACTACTACGTCCTGGATATGCAACTAACTAACCTTATGGCAATTGTGTCTATGGCATGTTTTTTTCTCTCCAACTCCACCTCAAGGAGAAGTTATAGTTAAGGTCCATCACCGGCTCAGAATGATAGTCCTGTGACTGAGTCTGCCGCAAAAGCAGCTGCCCATGGTTTTACCCTCACAGGCTTATTAATCCGAAGATGATTATTGTCCATACGCGGTAATATGTTAACGAGTGTTTCACTTTTATCATACTCACAAGGAGCTGAGGCTGCTTACATGTTAGCGTACTTGTCTGCCGGACCGTTGGTCGTCTGTTCAAATCAATTTTGGGTAGGGATTTTCATTGCCGTCGACCCGAGATTCCATTTCCTATTAGAAATCCCAGTCAAAGACTATAGAACCTTTACTACCTTGATCAGACGAAACAGGTGAACTTGCTCCGTATCATAACAGGACACGACAGCGTGAGCAGTCACTTACACTGACTGGAGTTGGTTTAATTAACTCTGTGCACACGTGCGCCGCTGACTGAGCACACAGCCGAACATGTCCATCAAGGCGAACATGTGTGGTCTCAGTTGTGGTCTGGACATTGACCCACAGAGAGAAATTGAAAACTTCCCTACAAAACTTTCTGAGAATCTCAATAGGCTACATACATAACAATGCCAATATTGTTTGAATAACAGTGAGGAGAAGGAGGAGGAGGGGAAAGAAGAAGACATTTCAGGCCTAAAACATATCACAGATCCATATCAGAGATCCATATCACAGATTCAAATCAGGAATCTGCTTCTGGACTATTTGTTTTAAATGTCAGCAGCTCATAAAGTAAAATGTTTACTCTCATAGCATGTGAATTAGAATGCTTACACATATCTGTAATGCACGTATTAAGTAAATTATAATGTCTACACTCATCTTTAATGCAAGTAGCATCCGGATTAGAATGTTTACTCCCGACCTTAATTTTAGTAGGTTACGATGTAGAATGTTTACTGACAATTCTAGTTGCATCTCATGAAGTGGAATGTTTACGGATAACTTTAATGCCAGCAGCTCATGAAGTCGAATGTTTACTGACAACATTAACATCAGTACTTCATAAAGCAGAATGTTTACTGACAACACTAGCCCCAGCAACCCACGAAACAGCATGTTTACCGATAACACTAACATCAACACCGCACAAAGCTGCATGTTTACCGACAACACACCGCAACCGCAGAAGCAGCATTAGTTATGAACAACACGGCATTACCGAAAATATTTTAAAGACCATAAGCCTGGGTCCCGTGAATCGTAGACCGACCTTGCTTGATTAAGTCGGGCGTGTAATGAGATTAGCACGATTATGGCTATCAACAATGCACGGCCTGTTACTGGAATGTTATCTTACTGTGCCATTGAAGATTTATGCACGTTTCTGCCGGTGCGGCGTCTGTGAGCAAAAGCCCTGTCATATATAAAGAATTACAAAGAAAGAGATGCATAAGATGATTGTGCAGAATAGAAGGCGAGATATCTAGAAGGTATAGATATTAAAAGGTGAACTATTGTGTGTGTGTGTGTGTGTGTGTGTGTGTGCGCGCGCGTGTGTGTGTGTGTGTGTGTATATAAATGAGAAATATTGCCTAGATATACAGTTTACAAATATATTAATAAACCGACACGAATTGGTGTCGTTAGCCGCTTCACGCTGCGGGATCTAATGAGAAGAGGATCTGAGGACTTATGGACTGACTGGTTCGATGTGCAATGAGGAGGACCTGTCGACTAATTAAATTTTACAAATATTGCGTAGGTACACATTTTAAAACGCAAGAATCTCGTAAGGTATGCGTAAGAAAGATGATGTAATATTGTGTCGATATCGCGAGTTCTTAAACATCCGTTGTGCTGATGCCGAGGTAAGCGGTTCAACCTCTACACCAGACAGCTGGACTAAAATGTTGACTTGTCGTCCTTGACTTGGGGACGTGCTTGCTTGCTTGCTTGTGTTCGTTGGCTTGAACTCCAACGCGAAGTCCTGTATGTCGGATGAAGGCATCCTATTGTCCAACATCAGTGTGATGTCATACAGGACTTGAGGTTTGCGTGAGTATCCGTTGTCCCATGTCTGGCTTATTGGTGTGCAGACTGGTGGTTCCTCGCCGTACAGGCAGACCCTCTCCGACTTCGGAGGAATCGGCGATCCTATTGACTTTAGCCAGGACCCCGAAGGGACCTGTTGCCCAGGACGCTCGACGAGGACTTGGGGACGTAAATTAAAACTACCTATGAAATCGGAGTGGGTTCGCCTGTTGGCGAGGGACACTGTTAATAGGGTACGCTAATCCACACGCAAAAGTCAGTCCATCACTACTATAAATAGTGTGTATGGACTACGCTTGCGTTCAAAGCGAGAGAGCGCAAAAAAAAAATAGTTTGTTCATATGACCAAGATAGACGAACAGGCATAAAGACACACAGCCAGGCAGGCAAACAGATAACGGCCTGTCAGACAGACATAGCACAGATAGACACTAACTCCTTTATAAAATTTCAGAGAAACAGACAGAAGTAATTTTAATAAAACGAGGACAGTTAATGTGGACACACCAACTAATAGGATCAGAGTGTCAGAGGAAGATTGACAGCCGCGTGTCACTGACACGTTATCTATGGATCAAACCCTGGCACTTTATCTGGGGATCGGAGACTGAGAACTGCGACGAGTGTCACTCAGAAATTGATTGCTCCACGTGAAACGCTAGATTAACAATACAGGTAATAAAAAGGAAATAATTTATTTTGTTTAATTCACAATTTTACCTGGATGAAATGTCTGGTGCAGATATTGGAGGCGGAAAGTTGGGACAGCCACTCACACCTTCCTGGCTTAGTCCGGGATTGTGACAATCTTACCAATTTCTTCTCCTTATTTTTTATTCGCTTGCTTTTAATTCAAGCGTGGCCCACGCACGGGCGATTACTCCTACTGCACTCGACTGATTTTTTTTGCGAGTGGATTAGCTTTCCCTATTACCAGTATCCCTGGCCATCGGGCGAACCAACTCCGACTTCAGAGGTACTTGCAATTTACATCCCCCAAGTTAAGGACAAGAATGCAACATTTTAGTCCAACTGACCCATGTAGGGGTTGAACCCGTTCGTCATCAGCACACCGTAAGTTTCAGAGTGAGCGCTCTGATCCGTTCGTCTACGCTAACAGTGATATGATATATAACTCTGTAGCATGACCGCGATATTATATATAACTCTGTAGTATAACCGCGATATGATATATAACTCTGTAGTATAACCGCGATAGTATATATAACTCTGTAGTATGACCGCGATAGTATATATAACTCTGTAGTATGACTGCGATATTATATATAACTCTGTAGTGTGCAACTGACGAGATGCAGTGAAACAAGCTAGGAAACAATATATGCAGCGGGTTGTTTATGTTATCTTTGTTTATATTGAGTTGAGTTTAGTTGGCTAAGACACGACATCACTGCACTCAGGACATTCCAACACTCGCCCTGTCCCCTTGTTCTACAGCCAGCGAAGAGTTACACCACTAATCATTCCCACTTATATTTGATTGAAAGTTCTCCTGGTCTTCCCTCTCAATTTTGAGATTCTTCCAGAACCCTTGCCGATCTCCTGCAATCTCATTCTTTCCACATATGGATTCTCAATCGCCCCCCCCCCCCCCCCCGACTTCTACACTTAGTCGCACAGGCGTACGACTACCTCTCCCTTGTCCATAGGTAATCTACTACCAAGAGGTGCATTTTCTGCAAGCATATCAGCCTGTTCATTCCCCTGCACTCCCGCATGGCCAGGGCAACAAATTCATACAATTCTCACAATCTGCAATAACGTATCACCATTCCTGACCTCTGAAGCGAGGATAACCATTCCACAAGAAACATTCCTTTCTCCACCTTACTAAGCATACTCATTGAGTCCGCCGTGAATACAATATGTGTTTCAGTGGGATCCTTAAACCAACAGAATGCCGATGTTACTGACCTCCCATTATCACGCTGGAGGTCATAGTCTCATATGCCAGGCTCTCCTTTTTCAAAAATCCTCCATTAGATTTCTCAATGAAACCCCAACCATTACGACTGTTTCTCACCACTGACCCGTCGGTTTCATTCAATACAGGAATAAACTGTTTTGAAAACACAAAGGAATGTCAAACTATCCCAGTTCACGCTACTCCATCTCTATTGTGATGTGTTTTTGTTTTAACTTAAAGGGGGATTTTGTTAACGTCCATTACTAGGAATTGATCTGTACGCAAAAATTAAACAAGGATAATGGAATGAAAATAATTGTAATTCCAACATTCATTAGCGGGTCGCCGGGTGCAGATCGTATCGCCCTACACAGAGCACGGCGGTGGGAGAAGGCTTCTGCTGGTGTTATCTTGTTGCCTGGGACGGTAGATGTCAATCTACTGTAGTGCATTCAGGAAAATAAAGAAATGCAGGACTATTGATAGAAGTAATGGCAGACAGACGGACAGACAGACCGAGAAGTGGAAGGACGGACGGACGGAGGGAGAGAGAGAGAGAGAGAGAGAGAGAGAGAGAGACAGAGAGAGAGAGAGACAGAGAGAGAGAGAGAGACAGAGAGAGAGAGAGAGAGAGAGAGAGAGAGGTACTCAGAGAGACAGACAGAACGAGAATTGGAAGGACGGGCGGAGGGAGAGAGAGAGAGAGAGAGAGAGAGAGAGAGAGAGAGAAAGAGAAAGAGAGAGAGAGAGAACGAGAGGTGGAAGGACGGACGGACAGAGAGAGAGAGGTAGACAGACAGATCGATAGGGACAGACAGACAGACAGACAGACAGACAGACAGATAGATAGATAGATAGATAGACAGATAGATAGATAGATAGATAGATAGATAGATAGATAGATAGATAGAGGGATGTGGGGACGGATGGACGGATGCATGGACGGACGGACAGACAGACAGACAGACAGACAGACAGACAGATAGACAGACAGACAGACAGACAGATTAACAATTAAACTTCGAGACACGCAATTACTTTCTAATCAATCAGGACGAGATATCGTCTCACCATTCCCTCACAATAACTCCTAATTAATGAGCTCGCAGGAATTTAACCAGAAAGTCACTTGAAACTAAAGCAAATTATTCAACAAAAGCGGCACAATTATCTTTCCAGTAAATACTGATTGAAAACAAAAATGGCCAATCTGATGAAGAAGCCCTTGTGACTACGGTTCTCCAAGCGATCTGCCAAGCATGTCAAACGTATAAGGGATTATATTTTATTGTTGGAGATCGAGGGACGATGTAATCTATTCCCTAATGGAGATTAGATGTTCTGGGTCATAGCAATGGAGCTTCGATTGAAGAGATGCATCAGAGATGCACTGTCGGTAGAGGATGGGCATACGAAGGGGGAATGGTTGTTTTTCAGTTCAAATGGATCTATGTATTGAAACTTAATCTGCCGGTGAAAGAAATATTTTCAGGGAAGCAACACCCCCTTTTTAATGTGCTAGTTGGGAATATTGGGGATGCAGTCTTAGGCTCAAGTTGTTCATAATTGGAGAAGACGTTAGGGGTAATTTTGATCGATACTGAAGTGGTAATGTAGTCCATTTGTATAGGGGTAATTTGGGAAATACATCAAGGGTGATGTGGTTAATACATGAGGGGTAATATGGTGACAATAGATGGGGTAACATGGTTCTACATGAGGGGTAAGATGGTGACAATCGGTGGGGTAACATGGTCCTACATGAGGTGTAATATGGTGACAATAGGTGGGGTAACATGGTCCTACATGAGGTGTAATATGGTGACAATAGATGGGGTAACATGGTCCTACATGAGGGGTAATATGGTGACAATCGGTGGGGTAACATGGTCCTACATGAGGTGTAATATGGTGACAATAGGTGGGGTAACATGGTCCTACATGAGGGGTAATATGGTGGCAATAGATGGGGTAACATGGTCCTACATGAGGGGTAAGATGGTGACAATCGGTGGGGTAACATGGTCCTACATGAGGTGTAATATGGTGACAATAGGTGGGGTAACATGGTCCTACATGAGGGGTAATATGGTGGCAATAGATGGGGTAACATGGTTCTACATGAGGTGTAATATGGTGACAATCGGTGGGGTAACATGGTCCTACATGAGGTGTAATATGGTGACAATAGGTGGGGTAACATGGTCCTACATGAGGGGTAATATGGTGGCAATAGATGGGGTAACATGGTCCTACATGAGGGGTAAGATGGTGACAATCGGTGGGGTAACATGGTCCTACATGAGGTGTAATATGGTGACAATAGGTGGGGTAACATGGTCCTACATGAGGGGTAATATGGTGGCAATAGATGGGGTAACATGGTCCTACATGAGGTGTAATATGGTGGCAATAGGTGGGGTAACATGGTCCTACATGAGGAGTAAGATGGTGACAATAGGTGGGGTAACATGGTCCAACACAAGGGGTAATATGGTAAAAATAGGTGGGTTAACATGGTCCTACATGAGGTGTAATATGGTGACAATAGGTGGGGTAACATGGTCCTATATGAGGTGTAATATGGTGACAACAGGTGGGGTAACATGGTCCTACATGAGGTGTAATATGGTGACAATAGGTGGGGTAACATGGTCCTACATGAGGGGTAATATGGTGGCAATAGGTGGGGTAACATGGTCCTACATGAGGGGTAATATGGTGGCAATAGGTGGGGTAACATGGTCCTACATGAGGGGTAATATGGTGGCAATAGGTGGGGTAACATGGTCCTACATGAGGTGTAATATGGTGACAACAGGTGGGGTAACATGGTCCTACATGAGGGGTAACATGGTCCTACATGAGGGGTAATATGGTGACAATAGGTGGGGTAACATGGTCCTACATGAGGGGTAATATGGTGACAATAGGTGGGGTAACATGGTCCTACATGAGGGGTAATATGGTGACAATAGGTGGGGTAACATGGTCCTACATGAGGTGTAACATGGTAACAATAGGTGGGGTAACATGGTCCTACATGAGGTGTAATATGGTGACAATAGGTGGGGTAACATGGTCCTACATGAGGGGTAATATGGTGACAATAGGTGGGGTAACATGGTCCTACATGAGGGGTAATATGGTGACAATAGGTGGGGTAACATGGTCCTACATGAGGGGTAATATGGTGACAATAGGTGGGGTAACATGGTCCTACATGAGGGGTAACATGGTCCTACATGAGGGGTAATATGGTGACAATAGGTGGGGTAACATGGTCCTACATGAGGGGTAATATGGTGACAATAGGTGGGGTAACATGATCCTACATGAGGGGTAACATGGTCCTACATGAGGTGTAATATGGTAACAATAGGTGGGTTAACATGGTCCTACATGAGGTGTAATATGGTAACAATAGGTGGGGTAACATGATCCTACATGAGGTGTAATATGGTAACAATAGGTGGGTTAACATGATCCTACATGAGGTGTAATATGGTAACAATAGGTGGGTTAACATGATCCTACATGAGGTGTAATATGGTAACAATAGGTGGGTTAACATGGTCCTACATGAGGTGTAATATGGTAACAATAGGTGGGTTAACATGGTCCTACATGAGGTGTAATATGGTGACAATAGGTGGGTTAACATGGTCCTACATGAGGTGTAATATGGTAACAATAGGTGGGTTAACATGGTCCTATGTGAGGTGTAATATGGTAACAATAGGTGGGTTAACATGATCCTACATGAGGTGTAATATGGTAAACAATAGGTGGGTTAACATGGTCCTACATGAGGTGTAATATGGTAACAATAGGTGGGTTAACATGGTCCTACATGAGGTGTAATATGGTAACAATAGGTGGGTTAACATGGTTCCTATGTGAGGTGTAATATGGTAACAATAGGTGGGTTAACATGATCCTACATGAGGTGTAATATGGTAACAATAGGTGGGTTAACATGGTCCTACATGAGGTGTAATATGGTAACAATAGGTGGGTTAACATGGTCCTATGTGAGGTGTAATATGGTAACAATAGGTGGGTTAACATGGTCCTACATGAGGTGTAATATGGTGACAATAGGTGGGTTAACATGGTCCTACATGAGGTGTAATATGGTAACAATAGGTGGGTTAACATGGTCCTATGTGAGGTGTAATATGGTAACAATAGGTGGGTTAACATGGTCCTACATGAGGTGTAATATGGTGACAATAGGTGGGTTAACATGGTCCTACATGAGGTGTAATATGGTAACAATAGGTGGGTTAACATGGTCCTATGTGAGGTGTAATATGGTAACAATAGGTGGGTTAACATGATCCTACATGAGGTGTAATATGGTGACAATAGGTGGGTAACATGGTCCTACATGAGGTGTAATATGGTAACAATAGGTGGGTTAACATGGTCCTATGTGAGGTGTAATATGGTAACAATAGGTGGGTTAACATGGTCCTATGTGAGGTGTAATATGGTAACAATAGGTGGGTTAACATGGTCCTACATGAGGTGTAATATGGTAACAATAGGTGGGTTAACATGGTCCTACATGAGGTGTAATATGGTAACAATAGGTGGGTTAACATGGTCCTATGTGAGGTGTAATATGGTAACAATAGGTGGGTTAACATGGTCCTATGTGAGGTGTAATATGGTAACAATAGGTGGGTTAACATGATCCTACATGAGGTGTAATATGGTGACAATAGGTGGGTTAACATGGTCCTACATGAGGTGTAATATGGTGACAACAGGTGGGGTAACATGGTCCTACATGAGGTGTAATATGGTGACAATAGGTGGGGTAACATGGTCCTACATGAGGGGTAATATGGTGGCAATAGGTGGGGTAACATGGTCCTACATGAGGGGTAATATGGTGGCAATAGGTGGGGTAACATGGTCCTACATGAGGGGTAATATGGTGGCAATAGGTGGGGTAACATGGTCCTACATGAGGTGTAATATGGTGACAACAGGTGGGGTAACATGGTCCTACATGAGGGGTAACATGGTCCTACATGAGGGGTAATATGGTGACAATAGGTGGGGTAACATGGTCCTACATGAGGGGTAATATGGTGACAATAGGTGGGGTAACATGGTCCTACATGAGGGGTAATATGGTGACAATAGGTGGGGTAACATGGTCCTACATGAGGTGTAACATGGTAACAATAGGTGGGGTAACATGGTCCTACATGAGGTGTAATATGGTGACAATAGGTGGGGTAACATGGTCCTACATGAGGGGTAATATGGTGACAATAGGTGGGGTAACATGGTCCTACATGAGGTGTAACATGGTAACAATAGGTGGGGTAACATGGTCCTACATGAGGGGTAACATGGTCCTACATGAGGTGTAATATGGTGACAATAGGTGGGGTAACATGGTCCTACATGAGGGGTAACATGGTCCTACATGAAGGGTAATATGGTGACAATAGGTGGGGTAACATGATCCTACATGAGGGGTAACATGGTCCTACATGAGGTGTAATATGGTAACAATAGGTGGGTTAACATGGTCCTACATGAGGTGTAATATGGTAACAATAGGTGGGGTAACATGATCCTACATGAGGTGTAATATGGTAACAATAGGTGGGTTAACATGATCCTACATGAGGTGTAATATGGTAACAATAGGTGGGTTAACATGATCCTACATGAGGTGTAATATGGTAACAATAGGTGGGTTAACATGGTCCTACATGAGGTGTAATATGGTAACAATAGGTGGGTTAACATGGTCCTACATGAGGTGTAATATGGTGACAATAGGTGGGTTAACATGGTCCTACATGAGGTGTAATATGGTAACAATAGGTGGGTTAACATGGTCCTATGTGAGGTGTAATATGGTAACAATAGGTGGGTTAACATGATCCTACATGAGGTGTAATATGGTAACAATAGGTGGGTTAACATGGTCCTACATGAGGTGTAATATGGTAACAATAGGTGGGTTAACTTGGTCCTATGTGAGGTGTAATATGGTAACAATAGGTGGGTTAACATGGTCCTACATGAGGTGTAATATGGTGACAATAGGTGGGTTAACATGGTCCTACATGAGGTGTAATATGGTAACAATAGGTGGGTTAACATGGTCCTACATGAGGGGTAACATGGTCCTACATGAGGGGTAATATGGTGACAATAGGTGGGGTAACATGGTCCTACATGAGGGGTAATATGGTGACAATAGGTGGGGTAACATGGTCCTACATGAGGGGTAATATGGTGACAATAGGTGGGGTAACATGGTCCTACATGAGGTGTAACATGGTAACAATAGGTGGGGTAACATGGTCCTACATGAGGTGTAATATGGTGACAATAGGTGGGGTAACATGGTCCTACATGAGGTGTAATATGGTGACAATAGGTGGGGTAACATGGTCCTACATGAGGGGTAATATGGTGACAATAGGTGGGGTAACATGGTCCTACATGAGGTGTAACATGGTAACAATAGGTGGGGTAACATGGTCCTACATGAGGGGTAACATGGTCCTACATGAGGGGTAATATGGTGACAATAGGTGGGGTAACATGGTCCTACATGAGGGGTAATATGGTGACAATAGGTGGGGTAACATGATCCTACATGAGGGGTAACATGGTCCTACATGAGGTGTAATATGGTAACAATAGGTGGGTTAACATGGTCCTACATGAGGTGTAATATGGTAACAATAGGTGGGGTAACATGATCCTACATGAGGTGTAATATGGTAACAATAGGTGGGTTAACATGATCCTACATGAGGTGTAATATGGTAACAATAGGTGGGTTAACATGATCCTACATGAGGTGTAATATGGTAACAATAGGTGGGTTAACATGGTCCTACATGAGGTGTAATATGGTAACAATAGGTGGGTTAACATGGTCCTACATGAGGTGTAATATGGTGACAATAGGTGGGTTAACATGGTCCTACATGAGGTGTAATATGGTAACAATAGGTGGGTTAACATGGTCCTATGTGAGGTGTAATATGGTAACAATAGGTGGGTTAACATGATCCTACATGAGGTGTAATATGGTAACAATAGGTGGGTTAACATGGTCCTACATGAGGTGTAATATGGTAACAATAGGTGGGTTAACATGGTCCTATGTGAGGTGTAATATGGTAACAATAGGTGGGTTAACATGGTCCTACATGAGGTGTAATATGGTGACAATAGGTGGGTTAACATGGTCCTACATGAGGTGTAATATGGTAACAATAGGTGGGTTAACATGGTCCTATGTGAGGTGTAATATGGTAACAATTAATGGGTTAACATGGTCCTACATGAGGTGTAATATGGTGACAATAGGTGGGTTAACATGGTCCTACATGAGGTGTAATATGGTAACAATAGGTGGGTTAACATGGTCCTATGTGAGGTGTAATATGGTAACAATAGGTGGGTTAACATGATCCTACATGAGGTGTAATATGGTGACAATAGGTGGGTTAACATGGTCCTACATGAGGTGTAATATGGTAACAATAGGTGGGTTAACATGGTCCTATGTGAGGTGTAATATGGTAACAATAGGTGGGTTAACATGGTCCTATGTGAGGTGTAATATGGTAACAATAGGTGGGTTAACATGGTCCTACATGAGGTGTAATATGGTAACAATAGGTGGGTTAACATGGTCCTACATGAGGTGTAATATGGTAACAATAGGTGGGTTAACATGGTCCTATGTGAGGTGTAATATGGTAACAATAGGTGGGTTAACATGGTCCTATGTGAGGTGTAATATGGTAACAATAGGTGGGTTAACATGATCCTACATGAGGTGTAATATGGTGACAATAGGTGGGTTAACATGGTCCTACATGAGGTGTAATATGGTGACAACAGGTGGGGTAACATGGTCCTACATGAGGTGTAATATGGTGACAATAGGTGGGTTAACATGGTCCTACATGAGGTGTAATATGGTGACAACAGGTGGGGTAACATGGTCCTACATGAGGTGTAATATGGTGACAATAGGTGGGGTAACATGGTCCTACATGAGGGGTAATATGGTGACAATAGGTGGGGTAACATGGTCCTACATGAGGTGTAACATGGTAACAATAGGTGGGGTAACATGGTCCTACATGAGGTGTAATATGGTGACAATAGGTGGGGTAACATGGTCCTACATGAGGGGTAATATGGTGACAATAGGTGGGGTAACATGGTCCTACATGAGGGGTAATATGGTGACAATAGGTGGGGTAACATGGTCCTACATGAGGTGTAACATGGTAACAATAGGTGGGGTAACATGGTCCTACATGAGGGGTAACATGGTCCTACATGAGGGGTAATATGGTGACAATAGGTGGGGTAACATGGTCCTACATGAGGGGTAATATGGTGACAATAGGTGGGGTAACATGATCCTACATGAGGGGTAACATGGTCCTACATGAGGTGTAATATGGTAACAATAGGTGGGTTAACATGGTCCTACATGAGGTGTAATATGGTAACAATAGGTGGGGTAACATGATCCTACATGAGGTGTAATATGGTAACAATAGGTGGGTTAACATGATCCTACATGAGGTGTAATATGGTAACAATAGGTGGGTTAACATGATCCTACATGAGGTGTAATATGGTAACAATAGGTGGGTTAACATGGTCCTACATGAGGTGTAATATGGTAACAATAGGTGGGTTAACATGGTCCTACATGAGGTGTAATATGGTGACAATAGGTGGGTTAACATGGTCCTACATGAGGTGTAATATGGTAACAATAGGTGGGTTAACATGGTCCTATGTGAGGTGTAATATGGTAACAATAGGTGGGTTAACATGATCCTACATGAGGTGTAATATGGTAACAATAGGTGGGTTAACATGGTCCTACATGAGGTGTAATATGGTAACAATAGGTGGGTTAACATGGTCCTATGTGAGGTGTAATATGGTAACAATAGGTGGGTTAACATGGTCCTACATGAGGTGTAATATGGTGACAATAGGTGGGTTAACATGGTCCTACATGAGGTGTAATATGGTAACAATAGGTGGGTTAACATGGTCCTATGTGAGGTGTAATATGGTAACAATAGGTGGGTTAACATGGTCCTACATGAGGTGTAATATGGTGACAATAGGTGGGTTAACATGGTCCTACATGAGGTGTAATATGGTAACAATAGGTGGGTTAACATGGTCCTATGTGAGGTGTAATATGGTAACAATAGGTGGGTTAACATGATCCTACATGAGGTGTAATATGGTGACAATAGGTGGGTTAACATGGTCCTACATGAGGTGTAATATGGTAACAATAGGTGGGTTAACATGGTCCTATGTGAGGTGTAATATGGTAACAATAGGTGGGTTAACATGGTCCTATGTGAGGTGTAATATGGTAACAATAGGTGGGTTAACATGGTCCTACATGAGGTGTAATATGGTAACAATAGGTGGGTTAACATGGTCCTACATGAGGTGTAATATGGTAACAATAGGTGGGTTAACATGGTCCTATGTGAGGTGTAATATGGTAACAATAGGTGGGTTAACATGGTCCTATGTGAGGTGTAATATGGTAACAATAGGTGGGTTAACATGATCCTACATGAGGTGTAATATGGTGACAATAGGTGGGTTAACATGGTCCTACATGAGGTGTAATATGGTGACAACAGGTGGGGTAACATGGTCCTACATGAGGTGTAATATGGTGACAATAGGTGGGGTAACATGGTCCTACATGAGGGGTAATATGGTGGCAATAGGTGGGTAACATGGTCCTACATGAGGGGTAATATGGTGGCAATAGGTGGGGTAACATGGTCCTACATGAGGGGTAATATGGTGGCAATAGGTGGGGTAACATGGTCCTACATGAGGTGTAATATGGTGACAACAGGTGGGGTAACATGGTCCTACATGAGGGGTAACATGGTCCTACATGAGGGGTAATATGGTGACAATAGGTGGGGTAACATGGTCCTACATGAGGGGTAATATGGTGACAATAGGTGGGGTAACATGGTCCTACATGAGGGGTAATATGGTGACAATAGGTGGGGTAACATGGTCCTACATGAGGTGTAACATGGTAACAATAGGTGGGGTAACATGGTCCTACATGAGGTGTAATATGGTGACAATAGGTGGGGTAACATGGTCCTACATGAGGGGTAATATGGTGACAATAGGTGGGGTAACATGGTCCTATGTGAGGTGTAATATGGTAACAATAGGTGGGTTAACATGATCCTACATGAGGTGTAATATGGTGACAATAGGTGGGTTAACATGGTCCTACATGAGGTGTAATATGGTAACAATAGGTGGGTTAACATGGTCCTATGTGAGGTGTAATATGGTAACAATAGGTGGGTTAACATGGTCCTATGTGAGGTGTAATATGGTAACAATAGGTGGGTTAACATGGTCCTACATGAGGTGTAATATGGTAACAATAGGTGGGTTAACATGGTCCTACATGAGGTGTAATATGGTAACAATAGGTGGGTTAACATGGTCCTATGTGAGGTGTAATATGGTAACAATAGGTGGGTTAACATGGTCCTATGTGAGGTGTAATATGGTAACAATAGGTGGGTTAACATGATCCTACATGAGGTGTAATATGGTGACAATAGGTGGGTTAACATGGTCCTACATGAGGTGTAATATGGTGACAACAGGTGGGGTAACATGGTCCTACATGAGGTGTAATATGGTGACAATAGGTGGGGTAACATGGTCCTACATGAGGGGTAATATGGTGGCAATAGGTGGGGTAACATGGTCCTACATGAGGGGTAATATGGTGGCAATAGGTGGGGTAACATGGTCCTACATGAGGGGTAATATGGTGGCAATAGGTGGGGTAACATGGTCCTACATGAGGTGTAATATGGTGACAACAGGTGGGGTAACATGGTCCTACATGAGGGGTAACATGGTCCTACATGAGGGGTAATATGGTGACAATAGGTGGGGTAACATGGTCCTACATGAGGGGTAATATGGTGACAATAGGTGGGGTAACATGGTCCTACATGAGGTGTAACATGGTAACAATAGGTGGGGTAACATGGTCCTACATGAGGTGTAATATGGTGACAATAGGTGGGGTAACATGGTCCTACATGAGGGGTAATATGGTGACAATAGGTGGGGTAACATGGTCCTACATGAGGTGTAACATGGTAACAATAGGTGGGGTAACATGGTCCTACATGAGGGGTAACATGGTCCTACATGAGGGGTAATATGGTGACAATAGGTGGGGTAACATGGTCCTACATGAGGGGTAATATGGTGACAATAGGTGGGGTAACATGGTCCTACATGAGGGGTAATATGGTGACAATAGGTGGGGTAACATGATCCTACATGAGGGGTAACATGGTCCTACATGAGGTGTAATATGGTAACAATAGGTGGGTTAACATGGTCCTACATGAGGTGTAATATGGTAACAATAGGTGGGGTAACATGATCCTACATGAGGTGTAATATGGTAACAATAGGTGGGTTAACATGATCCTACATGAGGTGTAATATGGTAACAATAGGTGGGTTAACATGATCCTACATGAGGTGTAATATGGTAACAATAGGTGGGTTAACATGGTCCTACATGAGGTGTAATATGGTAACAATAGGTGGGTTAACATGGTCCTACATGAGGTGTAATATGGTGACAATAGGTGGGTTAACATGGTCCTACATGAGGTGTAATATGGTAACAATAGGTGGGTTAACATGGTCCTATGTGAGGTGTAATATGGTAACAATAGGTGGGTTAACATGATCCTACATGAGGTGTAATATGGTAACAATAGGTGGGTTAACATGGTCCTACATGAGGTGTAATATGGTAACAATAGGTGGGTTAACATGGTCCTATGTGAGGTGTAATATGGTAACAATAGGTGGGTTAACATAGTCCTACATGAGGTGTAATATGGTGACAATAGGTGGGTTAACATGGTCCTACATGAGGTGTAATATGGTAACAATAGGTGGGTTAACATGGTCCTACATGAGGGGTAACATGGTCCTACATGAGGGGTAATATGGTGACAATAGGTGGGGTAACATGGTCCTACATGAGGGGTAATATGGTGACAATAGGTGGGGTAACATGGTCCTACATGAGGGGTAATATGGTGACAATAGGTGGGGTAACATGGTCCTACATGAGGTGTAACATGGTAACAATAGGTGGGGTAACATGGTCCTACATGAGGTGTAATATGGTGACAATAGGTGGGGTAACATGGTCCTACATGAGGGGTAATATGGTGACAATAGGTGGGGTAACATGGTCCTACATGAGGGGTAATATGGTGACAATAGGTGGGGTAACATGGTCCTACATGAGGTGTAACATGGTAACAATAGGTGGGGTAACATGGTCCTACATGAGGGGTAACATGGTCCTACATGAGGGGTAATATGGTGACAATAGGTGGGGTAACATGGTCCTACATGAGGGGTAATATGGTGACAATAGGTGGGGTAACATGATCCTACATGAGGGGTAACATGGTCCTACATGAGGTGTAATATGGTAACAATAGGTGGGTTAACATGGTCCTACATGAGGTGTAATATGGTAACAATAGGTGGGGTAACATGATCCTACATGAGGTGTAATATGGTAACAATAGGTGGGTTAACATGATCCTACATGAGGTGTAATATGGTAACAATAGGTGGGTTAACATGATCCTACATGAGGTGTAATATGGTAACAATAGGTGGGTTAACATGGTCCTACATGAGGTGTAATATGGTAACAATAGGTGGGTTAACATGGTCCTACATGAGGTGTAATATGGTGACAATAGGTGGGTTAACATGGTCCTACATGAGGTGTAATATGGTAACAATAGGTGGGTTAACATGGTCCTATGTGAGGTGTAATATGGTAACAATAGGTGGGTTAACATGATCCTACATGAGGTGTAATATGGTAACAATAGGTGGGTTAACATGGTCCTACATGAGGTGTAATATGGTAACAATAGGTGGGTTAACATGGTCCTATGTGAGGTGTAATATGGTAACAATAGGTGGGTTAACATGGTCCTACATGAGGTGTAATATGGTGACAATAGGTGGGTTAACATGGTCCTACATGAGGTGTAATATGGTAACAATAGGTGGGTTAACATGGTCCTATGTGAGGTGTAATATGGTAACAATAGGTGGGTTAACATGGTCCTACATGAGGTGTAATATGGTGACAATAGGTGGGTTAACATGGTCCTACATGAGGTGTAATATGGTAACAATAGGTGGGTTAACATGGTCCTATGTGAGGTGTAATATGGTAACAATAGGTGGGTTAACATGATCCTACATGAGGTGTAATATGGTGACAATAGGTGGGTTAACATGGTCCTACATGAGGTGTAATATGGTAACAATAGGTGGGTTAACATGGTCCTATGTGAGGTGTAATATGGTAACAATAGGTGGGTTAACATGGTCCTATGTGAGGTGTAATATGGTAACAATAGGTGGGTTAACATGGTCCTACATGAGGTGTAATATGGTAACAATAGGTGGGTTAACATGGTCCTACATGAGGTGTAATATGGTAACAATAGGTGGGTTAACATGGTCCTATGTGAGGTGTAATATGGTAACAATAGGTGGGTTAACATGGTCCTATGTGAGGTGTAATATGGTAACAATAGGTGGGTTAACATGATCCTACATGAGGTGTAATATGGTGACAATAGGTGGGTTAACATGGTCCTACATGAGGTGTAATATGGTGACAACAGGTGGGGTAACATGGTCCTACATGAGGTGTAATATGGTGACAATAGGTGGGGTAACATGGTCCTACATGAGGGGTAATATGGTGGCAATAGGTGGGGTAACATGGTCCTACATGAGGGGTAATATGGTGGCAATAGGTGGGGTAACATGGTCCTACATGAGGGGTAATATGGTGGCAATAGGTGGGGTAACATGGTCCTACATGAGGTGTAATATGGTTTACAACAGGTGGGGTAACATGGTCCTACACGAGGGGTAACATGGTCCTACATGAGGGGTAATATGGTGACAATAGGTGGGGTAACATGGTCCTACATGAGGGGTAATATGGTGACAATAGGTGGGGTAACATGGTCCTACATGAGGGGTAATATGGTGACAATAGGTGGGGTAACATGGTCCTACATGAGGTGTAACATGGTAACAATAGGTGGGGTAACATGGTCCTACATGAGGTGTAATATGGTGACAATAGGTGGGGTAACATGGTCCTACATGAGGGGTAATATGGTGACAATAGGTGGGGTAACATGGTCCTACATGAGGGGTAATATGGTGACAATAGGTGGGGTAACATGGTCCTACATGAGGGGTAACATGGTGACAATAGGTGGGGTAACATGGTCCTACATGAGGGGTAACATGGTCCTACATGAGGGGTAATATGGTGACAATAGGTGGGGTAACATGGTCCTACATGAGGGGTAATATGGTGACAATAGGTGGGGTAACATGGTCCTACATGAGGGGTAATATGGTGACAATAGGTGGGGTAACATGATCCTACATGAGGGGTAACATGGTCCTACATGAGGTGTAATATGGTAACAATAGGTGGGTTAACATGGTCCTACATGAGGTGTAATATGGTAACAATAGGTGGGGTAACATGATCCTACATGAGGTGTAATATGGTAACAATAGGTGGGTTAACATGATCCTACATGAGGTGTAATATGGTAACAATAGGTGGGTTAACATGATCCTACATGAGGTGTAATATGGTAACAATAGGTGGGTTAACATGGTCCTACATGAGGTGTAATATGGTAACAATAGGTGGGTTAACATGGTCCTACATGAGGTGTAATATGGTGACAATAGGTGGGTTAACATGGTCCTACATGAGGTGTAATATGGTAACAATAGGTGGGTTAACATGGTCCTATGTGAGGTGTAATATGGTAACAATAGGTGGGTTAACATGATCCTACATGAGGTGTAATATGGTAACAATAGGTGGGTTAACATGGTCCTACATGAGGTGTAATATGGTAACAATAGGTGGGTTAACATGGTCCTATGTGAGGTGTAATATGGTAACAATAGGTGGGTTAACATGGTCCTACATGAGGTGTAATATGGTGACAATAGGTGGGTTAACATGGTCCTACATGAGGTGTAATATGGTAACAATAGGTGGGTTAACATGGTCCTATGTGAGGTGTAATATGGTAACAATAGGTGGGTTAACATGGTCCTACATGAGGTGTAATATGGTGACAATAGGTGGGTTAACATGGTCCTACATGAGGTGTAATATGGTAACAATAGGTGGGTTAACATGGTCCTATGTGAGGTGTAATATGGTAACAATAGGTGGGTTAACATGATCCTACATGAGGTGTAATATGGTGACAATAGGTGGATTAACATGGTCCTACATGAGGTGTAATATGGTAACAATAGGTGGGTTAACATGGTCCTATGTGAGGTGTAATATGGTAACAATAGGTGGGTTAACATGGTCCTATGTGAGGTGTAATATGGTAACAATAGGTGGGTTAACATGGTCCTACATGAGGTGTAATATGGTAACAATAGGTGGGTTAACATGGTCCTACATGAGGTGTAATATGGTAACAATAGGTGGGTTAACATGGTCCTATGTGAGGTGTAATATGGTAACAATAAGTGGGTTAACATGGTCCTATGTGAGGTGTAATATGGTAACAATAGGTGGGTTAACATGGTCCTATGTGAGGTGTAATATGGTAACAATAGGTGGGTTAACATGGTCCTATGTGAGGTGTAATATGGTAACAATAGGTGGGTTAACATGGTCCTACATGAGGTGTAATATGGTGACAACAGGTGGGGTAACATGGTCCTATATGAGGTGTAATATGGTGACAACAGGTGGGGTAACATGGTCCTATATGAGGTGTAATATGGTGACAATAGGTGGGGTAACATGGTCCTATATGAGGTGTAATATGGTGACAACAGGTGGGGTAACATGGTCCTATATGAGGTGTAATATGGTGACAACAGGTGGGGTAACATGGTCCTATATGAGGTGTAATATGGTGACAATAGGTGGGTTAACATGGTCATACATGAGGGGTAATATGGTGGCAATAGGTGGGGTAACATGGTCCTACATGAGGTGTAATATGGTGGCAATAGGTGGGGTAACATGGTCCTACATGAGGGGTAATATGGTGGCAATAGGTGGGGTAACATGGTCCTACATGAGGTATAATATGGTAACAATAGGTGGGGTAACATGGTCCTACATGAGGGGTAATATGGTGGCAATAGGTGGGGTAACATGGTCCTACATGAGGTATAATATGGTAACAATAGGTGGGGTAACATGGTCCTACATGAGGGGTAACATGGTAACAATAGGTGGGGTAACATGGTCCTACACAAGGGGTAACATGGTAACAATAGGTGGGGTAACATGGTCCTACATGAGGGGTAACATGGTAACAATAGGTGGGGTAACATGGTCCTACATGAGGGGTAATATGGTGGCAATAGGTGGGGTAACATGGTCCTACATGAGGTGTAATATGGTGGCAATAGGTGGGGTAACATGGTCCTACATGAGGGGTAATATGGTGGCAATAGGTGGGGTAACATGGTCCTATATGAGGTGTAATATGGTGACAACAGGTGGGGTAACATGGTCCTACATGAGGTGTAATATGGTGACAACAGGTGGGGTAACATGGTCCTACATGAGGTGTAATATGGTGACAACAGGTGGGGTAACATGGTCCTATATGAGGGGTAATATGGTGGCAATAGGTGGGGTAACATGGTCCTATATGAGGGGTAATATGGTGACAACAGGTGGGGTAACATGGTCCTACATGAGGGGTAATATGGTGGCAATAGGTGGGGTAACATGGTCCTACATGAGGGGTAATATGGTGGCAATAGGTGGGGTAACATGGTCCTACATGAGGTGTAATATGGTGACAACAGGTGGGGTAACATGGTCCTACATGAGGGGTAATATGGTGACAACAGGTGGGGTAACATGGTCCTACATGAGGGGTAATATGGTGGCAATAGGTGGGGTAACATGGTCCTATATGAGGTGTAATATGGTGACAACAGGTGGGGTAACATGGTCCTACATGAGGTGTAATATGGTGACAACAGGTGGGGTAACATGGTCCTACATGAGGGGTAATATGGTGGCAATAGGTGGGGTAACATGGTCCTATATGAGGGGTAATATGGTGTCAACAGGTGGGGTAACATGGTCCTATATGAGGGGTAATATGGTGTCAACAGGTGGGGTAACATGGTCCTATATGAGGGGTAATATGGTGGCAATAGGTGGGTTAACATGGTCCTACATGAGGGGTAATATGGTGACAATAGGTGGGGTAACATGGTCCTACATGAGGGGTAATATGGTGTCAACAGGTGGGGTAACATGGTAACAACAGGTGGGGTAACATGGTCCTATATGAGGGGTAACATGGTAACAATAGGTGGGGTAACATGGTAACAATAGGTGGGGTAACATAGTAACAATAGGTGGGGTAACATGGCAACAATAGGTGGGGTAACATAGTAACAATAGGTGGGGTAACATGGTAACAACAGGTGGGGTAACATGGTAACAATAGGTGGGGTAACATGGTCATACATGAGGGGTAACATGGTAACAATAGGTGGGGTAACATGGTAACAATAGGTGGGGTAACATGGTAACAATAGGTGGGGTAACATGGTCATACATGAGGGGTAACATGGTAACAATAGGTGGGGTAACATGGTAACAAAAGGTGGGGTAACATGGTAACAATAGGTGGGGTAACATGGTAAACAATAGGTGGGGTAACATGGTAACAAAAGGTGGGGTAACATGGTAACAATAGGTGGGGTAACATGGTAACAATAGGTGAGGTAACATGGTAACAATAGGTGGGGTAACATGGTAACAATAGGTGGGGTAACATGGTAACAATAGGTGGGGTAACATGGTCCTATATGAGGGGTAACATGGTAACAATAGGTGGGGTAACATGGTAACAATAGGTGGGGTAACATGGTAACAATAGGTGGGGTAACATGGTCCTACATGAGGGTAACATGGTAACAATAGGTGGGGTAACATGGTAACAATAGGTGGGGTAACATGGTCCTATATGAGGGGTAACATGGTAACAATAGGTGGGGTAACATGGTAACAATAGGTGGGTAACATGGTAACAATAGGTGGGGTAACATGGTCCTATATGAGGTGTAACATGGTAACAATAGGTGGGGTAACATGGTAACAATAGGTGGGGTAACATGGTAACAATAGGTGGGGTAACATGGTCCTATATGAGGGGTAACATGGTAACAATAGGTGGGGTAACATGGTCCTATATGTGGGGTAACATGGTCATACATGAGGGGTAACATGGTAACAATAGGTGGGGTAACATGGTAACAATAGGTGGGGTAACATGGTAACAATAGGTGGGGTAACATGGTCATACATGAGGGGTAACATGGTAACAATAGGTGGGGTAACATGGTAACAAAAGGTGGGGTAACATGGTAACAATAGGTGGGGTAACATGGTAACAATAGGTGGGGTAACATGGTAACAAAAGGTGGGGTAACATGGTAACAATAGGTGGGGTAACATGGTAACAATAGGTGAGGTAACATGGTAACAATAGGTGGGGTAACATGGTAACAATAGGTGGGGTAACATGGTAACAATAGGTGGGGTAACATGGTCCTATATGAGGGGTAACATGGTAACAATAGGTGGGGTAACATGGTAACAATAGGTGGGGTAACATGGTAACAATAGGTGGGGTAACATGGTCCTACATGAGGGGTAACATGGTAACAATAGGTGGGGTAACATGGTAACAATAGGTGGGGTAACATGGTCCTATATGAGGGGTAACATGGTAACAATAGGTGGGGTAACATGGTAACAATAGGTGGGGTAACATGGTAACAATAGGTGGGGTAACATGGTCCTATATGAGGGGTAACATGGTAACAATAGGTGGGGTAACATGGTAACAATAGGTGGGGTAACATGGTAACAATAGGTGGGGTAACATGGTCCTATATGAGGGGTAACATGGTAACAATAGGTGGGGTAACATGGTAACAATAGGTGGGGTAACATGGTAACAATAGGTGGGGTAACATGGTCCTATATGAGGGGTAACATGGTAACAATAGGTGGGGTAACATGGTCCTATATGTGGGGTAACATGGTCATACATGAGGGGTAACATGGTAACAATAGGTGGGGTAACATGGTCCTATATGAGGGGTAACATGGTAACAATAGGTGGGGTAACATGGTAACAATAGGTGGGGTAACATGGTAACAATAGGTGGGGTAACATGGTAACAATAGGTGGGGTAACATGGTAACAATAGGTGGGGTAACATGGTAACAATAGGTGGGGTAACATGGTCCTATATGAGGGGTAACATGGTAACAATAGGTGGGGTAACATGGTAAACAATAGGTGGGGGTAACATGGTAACAATAGGTGGGGTAACATGGTAACAATAGGTGGGGTAACATGGTAACAATAGGTGGGGTAACATGGTAACAATAGGTGGGGTAACATGGTAACAATAGGTGGGGTAACATGGTAACAATAGGTGGGGTAACATGGTCCTACATGAGGGGTAACATGGTAACAATAGGTGGGGTAACATGGTAACAATAGGTGGGGTAACATGGTAACAATAGGTGGGGTAACATGGTCATACATGAGGGGTAACATGGTAACAATAGGTGGGGTAACATGGTCCTATATGAGGGGTAACATGGTAACAATAGGTGGGGTAACATGGTCCTATATGAGGGGTAACATGGTAACAATAGGTGGGGTAACATGGTCCTATATGAGGGGTAACATGGTAACAATAGGTGGGGTAACATGGTCCTACATGAGGGGTAACATGGTAACAATAGGTGGGGTAACATGGTCCTACATGAGGGGTAACATGGTAACAATAGGTGGGGTAACATGGTCCTACATGAGGGGTAATATGGTGGCAATAGGTGGGGTAACATGGTCCTACATGAGGTGTAATATGGTGGCAATAGGTGGGGTAACATGGTCCTACATGAGGGGTAATATGGTGGCAATAGGTGGGGTAACATGGTCCTATATGAGGTGTAATATGGTGACAACAGGTGGGGTAACATGGTCCTACATGAGGTGTAATATGGTGACAACAGGTGGGGTAACATGGTCCTACATGAGGTGTAATATGGTGACAACAGGTGGGGTAACATGGTCCTATATGAGGGGTAATATGGTGGCAATAGGTGGGGTAACATGGTCCTATATGAGGGGTAATATGGTGACAACAGGTGGGGTAACATGGTCCTACATGAGGGGTAATATGGTGGCAATAGGTGGGGTAACATGGTCCTACATGAGGGGTAATATGGTGGCAATAGGTGGGGTAACATGGTCCTATATGAGGTGTAATATGGTGACAACAGGTGGGGTAACATGGTCCTACATGAGGGGTAATATGGTGACAACAGGTGGGGTAACATGGTCCTACATGAGGGGTAATATGGTGGCAATAGGTGGGGTAACATGGTCCTATATGAGGTGTAATATGGTGACAACAGGTGGGGTAACATGGTCCTACATGAGGTGTAATATGGTGACAACAGGTGGGGTAACATGGTCCTACATGAGGGGTAATATGGTGGCAATAGGTGGGGTAACATGGTCCTATATGAGGGGTAATATGGTGTCAACAGGTGGGGTAACATGGTCCTATATGAGGGGTAATATGGTGTCAACAGGTGGGTAACATGGTCCTATATGAGGGGTAATATGGTGGCAATAGGTGGGTTAACATGGTCCTACATGAGGGGTAATATGGTGACAATAGGTGGGGTAACATGGTCCTACATGAGGGGTAATATGGTGTCAACAGGTGGGGTAACATGGTAACAACAGGTGGGGTAACATGGTCCTATATGAGGGGTAACATGGTAACAATAGGTGGGGTAACATGGTAACAATAGGTGGGGTAACATGGTAACAATAGGTGGGGTAACATAGTAACAATAGGTGGGGTAACATAGTAACAATAGGTGGGGTAACATAGTAACAATAGGTGGGGTAACATGGTAACAACAGGTGGGGTAACATGGTAACAATAGGTGGGGTAACATGGTCATACATGAGGGGTAACATGGTAACAATAGGTGGGGTAACATGGTAACAATAGGTGGGGTAACATGGTAACAATAGGTGGGGTAACATGGTCATACATGAGGGGTAACATGGTAACAATAGGTGGGGTAACATGGTAACAATAGGTGGGGTAACATGGTAACAAAAGGTGGGGTAACATGGTAACAATAGGTGGGGTAACATGGTAACAATAGGTGAGGTAACATGGTAACAATAGGTGGGGTAACATGGTAACAATAGGTGGGGTAACATGGTAACAATAGGTGGGGTAACATGGTCCTATATGAGGGGTAACATGGTAACAATAGGTGGGGTAACATGGTAACAATAGGTGGGGTAACATGGTAACAATAGGTGGGGTAACATGGTCCTACATGAGGGGTAACATGGTAACAATAGGTGGGGTAACATGGTAACAATAGGTGGGGTAACATGGTCCTATATGAGGGGTAACATGGTAACAATAGGTGGGGTAACATGGTAACAATAGGTGGGGTAACATGGTAACAATAGGTGGGGTAACATGGTCCTATATGAGGGGTAACATGGTAACAATAGGTGGGGTAACATGGTAACAATAGGTGGGGTAACATGGTCCTATATGTGGGGTAACATGGTCATACATGAGGGGTAACATGGTAACAATAGGTGGGGTAACATGGTAACAATAGGTGGGGTAACATGGTCCTATATGAGGGGTAACATGGTAACAATAGGTGGGGTAACATGGTCCTATATGAGGGGTAACATGGTAACAATAGGTGGGGTAACATGGTCATACATGAGGGGTAACATGGTAACAATAGGTGGGGTAACATGGTAACAATAGGTGGGGTAACATGGTCCTATATGAGGGGTAACATGGTAACAATAGGTGGGGTAACATGGTCCTACATGAGGGGTAACATGGTAACAATAGGTGGGGTAACATGGTAACAATAGGTGGGGTAACATGGTCCTATATGAGGGGTAACATGGTAACAATAGGTGGGGTAACATGGTAACAATAGGTGGGGTAACATGGTCATACATGAGGGGTAACATGGTAACAATAGGTGGGGTAACATGGTAACAATAGGTGGGGTAACATGGTAACAATAGGTGGGGTAACATGGTAACAATAGGTGGGGTAACATGGTCATACATGAGGGGTAACATGGTCATACATGAGGGGTAACATGGTAACAATAGGTGGGGTAACATGGTAACAATAGGTGGGGTAACATGGTCCTATATGAGGGGTAACATGGTAACAATAGGTGGGGTAACATGGTAACAATAGGTGGGGTAACATGGTAACAATAGGTGGGGTAACATGGTCCTACATGAGGGGTAACATGGTAACAATAGGTGGGGTAACATGGTAACAATAGGTGGGGTAACATGGTAACAATAGGTGGGGTAACATGGTCATACATGAGGGGTAACATGGTAACAATAGGTGGGGTAACATGGTCCTATATGAGGGGTAACATGGTAACAATAGGTGGGGTAACATGGTCCTATATGAGGGTAACATGGTAACAATAGGTGGGGTAACATGGTCCTATATGAGGGGTAACATGGTAACAATAGGTGGGGTAACATGGTCCTATATGAGGGGTAACATGGTAACAATAGGTGGGGTAACATGGTCCTATATGAGGGGTAACATGGTAACAATAGGTGGGGTAACATGGTCCTATATGAGGGGTAACATGGTAACAATAGGTGGGGTAACATGGTCCTACATGAGGGGTAATATGGTGGCAATAGGTGGGGTAACATGGTCCTACATGAGGGGTAATATGGTGGCAATAGGTGGGGTAACATGGTCCTACATGAGGGGTAACATGGTAACAATAGGTGGGGTAACATGGTCCTACATGAGGGGTAACATGGTAACAATAGGTGGGGTAACATGGTCCTACATGAGGGGTAACATGGTAACAATAGGTGGGGTAACATGGTAACAATAGGTGGGGTAACATGGTCCTACATGAGGGGTAACATGGTAACAATAGGTGGGGTAACATGGTAACAATAGGTGGGGTAACATGGTAACAATAGGTGGGGTAACATGGTCCTACATGAGGGGTAATATGGTAACAATAGGTGGGGTAACATGGTCCTATATGAGGGGTAACATGGTAACAATAGGTGGGGTAACATGGTCATACATGAGGGGTAACATGGTAACAATAGGTGGGGTAACATGGTAACAATAGGTGGGGTAACATGGTCCTACATGAGGGGTAACATGGTAACAATAGGTGGGGTAACATGGTCCTACATGAGGGGTAATATGGTAACATTAGGTTGGGGTAACATGGTCATACATGAGGGGTAACATGGTAACAATAGGTGGGGTAACATGGTAACAGATAGGTGGGGTAACATGGTCCTACATGAGGGTAACATGGTAACAATAGGTGGGGTAACATGGTCCTATATTGAGGGGTAACATGGTAACAATAGGTGGGGTAACATGGTCCTATATGAGGGGTAACATGGTAACAATAGGTGGGGTAACATGGTCCTACATGAGGGGTAATATGGTGGCAATAGGTGGGTAACATGGTCCTACATGAGGGGTAATATGGTGACAATAGGTGGGTTAACATGGTCCTATGTGAGGTGTAATATGGTGTCAATAGGTGGGGTAACATGGTCCTATATGAGGGGTAATATGGTGTCAACAGGTGGGGTAACATGGTCCTATATGAGGGGTAATATGGTAACAATAGGTGGGGTAACATGGTCCTATATGAGGTGTAATATGGTGACAATAGGTGGGTTAACATGGTCCTACATGAGGTGTAATATGGTGACAATAGGTGGGGTAACATGCTCCTATATGAGGTGTAATATGGTGACAATAGGTGGGGTAACATGCTCCTATATGAGGTGTAATATGGTGACAATAGGTGGGGTAACATGCTCCTATATCAGGTGTAATATGGTGACAATAGGTGGGGTAACATGCTCCTATATGAGGTGTAATATGGTGACAATAGGTGGGGTAACATGCTCCTATATGAGGTGTAATATGGTGACAATAGGTAGGGTAACATGCTCCTATATGAGGTGTAATATGGTGACAATAGGTGGGGTAACATGCTCCTACATGAGGTGTAATATGGTGACAATAGGTGGGGTAACATGCTCCTATATGAGGTGTAATATGGTGACAATAGGTGGGGTAACATGGTCCTACATGAGGTGTAATATGGTGACAATAGGTGGGGTAACATGGTAAAAATAGGTGGGGTAACATGGTCCTATACGAGGGGTAATATGGTGTCAATAGGTGGGGTAACATGGTCCTACATGAGGGGTAATATGGTGTCAATAGGTGGGGTAACATGGTCCTACATGAGGGGTAATATGGTGTCAATAGGTGGGGTAACATGGTCCTACATGAGGGGTAATATGGTGTCAATAGGTGGGGTAACATGGTCCTACATGAGGTATAATATGGTGACAATAGGTGGGGTAACATGGTCCTACATGAGGGGTAATATGGTGTCAATAGGTGGGGTAACATGGTCCTACATGAGGGGTAATATGGTGTCAATAGGTGGGGTAACATGGTCCTACATGAGGGGTAATATGGTGTCAATAGGTGGGGTAACATGGTCCTACATGAGGGGTAATATGGTGTCAATAGTTGGGGTAACATGGTCCTACATGAGGGGTAACATGGTAACAATAGGTGGGGTAACATGGTCCTACATGAGGGGTAATATGGTGTCAATAGTTGGGGTAACATGGTCCTACATGATTTGTAATATGGTGGCAATAGGTGGGGTAACATGGTCCTACATGAGGTATAATATGGTGACAATAGGTGGGGTAACATGGTCCTACATGAGGTGTAATATGGTGACAATAGGTGGGGTAACATGGTCCTACATGAGGTATAATATGGTGACAATAGGTGGGGTAACATGGTCCTACATGAGGTGTAATATGGTGACAATAGGTGGGGTAACATGGTCCTACATGAGGTATAATATGGTGACAATAGGTGGGGTAACATGGTCCTACATGAGGTGTAATATGGTGGCAATAAGTGGGGTAACATGGTCCTACATGAGGTATAATATGGTGACAATAGGTGGGGTAACATGGTCCTACATGAGGGGTAATATGGTGTCAATAGGTGGGGTAACATGGTCCTACATGAGGGGTAATATGGTGTCAATAGGTGGGGTAACATGGTCCTACATGAGGTATAATATGGTGACAATAGGTGGGGTAACATGGTCCTACATGAGGGGTAATATGGTGTCAATAGGTGGGGTAACATGGTCCTACATGAGGTATAATATGGTGACAATAGGTGGGGTAACATGGTCCTACATGAGGTATAATATGGTGTCAATAGGTGGGGTAACATGGTCCTACATGAGGGGTAATATGGTGTCAATAGGTGGGGTAACATGATCCTACATGAGGGGTAATATGGTGTCAATAGGTGGGGTAACATGGTCCTACATGAGGGGTAATATGGTGTCAATAGGTGGGGTAACATGATCCTACATGAGGGGTAATATGGTGTCAATAGTTGGGGTAACATGATCCTACATGAGGGGTAATATGGTGTCAATAGGTGGGGTAACATGGTCCTACATGAGGGGTAATATGGTGGCAATAGGTGGGGTAACATGGTCCTACATGAGGTATAATATGGTGACAATAGGTGGGGTAACATGGTCCTACATGAGGTGTAATATGGTGGCAATAAGTGGGGTAACATGGTCCTACATGAGGTATAATATGGTGACAATAGGTGGGGTAACATGGTCCTACATGAGGTGTAATATGGTGTCAATAGGTGGGGTAACATGGTCCTACATGAGGTGTAATATGGTGACAACAGGTGGGGTAACATGGTCCTACATGAGGTATAATATGGTGGCAATTGGTGGGGTAACATGGTCCTACATGAGGTGTAATATGGTGGCAATAGGTGGGGTAACATGGTCCTACATGAGGTGTAATATGGTGTCAATAGGTGGGGTAACATGGTCCTACATGAGGTGTAATATGGTGTCAATAGGTCGGGTAACATGGTCCTACATGAGGTGTAATATGGTGACAACAGGTGGGGTAACATGGTCCTACATGAGGTATAATATGGTGGCAATTGGTGGGGTAACATGGTCCTACATGAGGTATAATATGGTGGCAATAGGTGGGGTAACATGGTCCTACATGATTTGTAATATGGTGGCAATAGGTGGGGTAACATGGTCCTACATGAGGTATAATATGGTGGCAATAGGTGGGGTAACATGGTCCTACATGATTTGTAATATGGTGGCAATAGGTGGGGTAACATGGTCCTACATGAGGTATAATATGGTGGCAATAGGTGGGGTAACATGGTCCTACATGAGGTGTAATATGGTGACAATAGGTGGGGTAACATGGTCCTATATGAGGGGTAACATGGTCCTACATGAGGTATAATATGGTGGCAATAGGTGGGGTAACATGGTCCTACATGAGGTATAATATGGTGGCAATAGGTGGGGTAACATGGTCCTACATGAGGGGTAAGATGGTGACAATAGGTGGGGTAACATGGTCCTACATGAGGTGTAATATGGTGACAATAGGTGGGGTAACATGGTCCTACATGAGGGGTAATATGGTGACAATAGGTGGGGTAACATGGTCCTACATGAGGGGTAATATGGTGACAATAGGTGGGGTAACATGGTCCTACATGAGGTGTAATATGGTGACAATAGGTGGGGTAACATGGTCCTACATGAGGTGTAATATGGTGGCAATAGGTGGGGTAACATGGTCCTACATGAGGTGTAATATGGTGTCAATAGGTGGGGTAACATGGTCCTACATGAGGTGTAATATGGTGGCAATAGGTGGGGTAACATGGTCCTACATGAGGTGTAATATGGTGTCAATAGGTGGGGTAACATGGTCCTACATGAGGTGTAATATGGTGTCAATAGGTGGGGTAACATGGTCCTACATGAGGTGTAATATGGTGACAACAGGTGGGGTAACATGGTCCTACATGAGGGGTAATATGGTGTCAATAGGTGGGGTAACATGGTCCTACATGTGGGGTAATATGGTGACAATAGGTGGGGTAACATGGTCCTACATGAGGGGTAATATGGTGTCAATAGGTGGGGTAACATGGTCCTATATGAGGTGTAATATGGTGACAATAGGTGGGGTAACATGGTCCTACATGAGGGGTAATATGGTGGCAATAGGTGGGGTAACATGGTCCTACATGAGGGGTAATATGGTGACAAAAGGTGGGGTAACATGGTCCTACATGAGGGGTAATATGGTGTCAATAGGTGGGGTAACATGGTCCTATATGAGGTGTAATATGGTGTCAATAGGTGGGGTAACATGGTCCTATACGAGGGGTAATATGGTGTCAATAGGTGGGGTAACATGGTCGTACATGATTTGTAATATGGTGTCAATAGTTGGGGTAACATGGTCCTACATGATTTGTAATATGGTGGCAATAGGTGGGGTAACATGGTCCTACATGAGGGGTAATATGGTGACAATAGGTGGGGTAACATGGTCCTACATGAGGGGTAATATGGTGACAATAGGTGGGGTAACATGGTCCTACATGAGGTGTAATATGGTGTCAATAGGTGGGGTAACATGGTCCTACATGAGGTGTAATATGGTGACAACAGGTGGGGTAACATGGTCCTACATGAGGTATAATATGGTGACAATAGGTGGGGTAACATGGTCATACATGAGGTGTAATATGGTGACAATAGGTGGGGTAACATGGTCTTACATGAGGGGTAATATGGTGGCAATAGGTGGGGTAACATGGTCCTATATGAGGTGTAACATGGTGACAATAGGTGGGGTAACATGGTCCTACATGAGGTGTAACATGGTGACAATAGGTGGGGTAACATGGTCATACATGAGGTGTAACATGGTGACAATAGGTGGGGTAACATGGTCCTACATGAGGTGTAACATGGTGACAATAGGTGGGGTAACATGGTCCTACATGAGGTGTAACATGGTGACAATAGGTGGGGTAACATGGTCCTACATGAGGTGTAACATGGTGACAATAGGTGGGGTAACATGGTCCTACATGAGGTGTAACATGGTGACAATAGGTGGGGTAACATGGTCCTACATGAGGTGTAACATGGTGACAATAGGTGGGGTAACATGGTCCTACATGAGGGGTAACATGGTAACAATAGGTGGGGTAACATGGTGACAATAGGTGGGGTAACATGGTGACAATAGGTGGGGTAACATGGTAACAATAGGTGGGGTAACATGGTAACAATAGGTGGGGTAACATGGTAACAATAGGTGGGGTAACATGGTAACAATAGGTGGGGTAACATGGTAACAATAGGTGGGGTAACATGGTAACAATAGGTGGGGTAACATGGTAACAATAGGTGGGGTAACATGGTAACAATAGGTGGGGTAACATGGTAACAATAGGTGGGGTAACATGGTAACAATAGGTGGGGTAACATGGTCATACATGAGGGGTAATATGGTGACAATAGGTGGGGTAACATGGTCATACATGAGGTGTAATATGGTGACAACAGGTGGGGTAACATGGTCATACATGAGGGGTAATATGGTGACAATAGGTGGGGTAACATGGTGACAATAGTTGGGGTAACATGGTCATACATGAGGGGTAATATGGTGACAATAGGTGGGGTAACATGGTCATACATGAGGGGTAATATGGTGACAATAGGTGGGGTAACATGGTCCTACATGAGGTGTAATATGGTGACAATAGGCGGGGTAACATGGTCCTATACGAGGGGTAATATGGTGTCAATAGTTGGGGTAACATGGTCCTACATGATTTGTAATATGGTGGCAATAGGTGGGGTAACATGGTCCTATACGAGGGGTAATATGGTGACAATAGGTGGGGTAACATGGTCCTACATGATTTGTAATATGGTGGCAATAGGTGGGGTAACATGGTCCTACATGAGGTATAATATGGTGACAATAGGTGGGGTAACATGGTCCTACATGATTTGTAATATGGTGTCAATAGTTGGGGTAACATGGTCCTACATGAGGTATAATATGGTGACAATAGGTGGGGTAACATGGTCCTACATGAGGTATAATATGGTGACAATAGGTGGGGTAACATGGTCCTACATGAGGTATAATATGGTGACAATAGGTGGGGTAACATGGTCCTACATGAGGTGTAATATGGTGACAATAGGCGGGGTAACATGGTCCTATACGAGGGGTAATATGGTGTCAATAGTTGGGGTAACATGGTCCTACATGATTTGTAATATGGTGGCAATAGGTGGGGTAACATGGTCCTATACGAGGGGTAATATGGTGACAATAGGTGGGGTAACATGGTCCTACATGATTTGTAATATGGTGGCAATAGGTGGGGTAACATGGTCCTACATGAGGTATAATATGGTGACAATAGGTGGGGTAACATGGTCCTACATGAGGTGTAATATGGTGACAATAGGTGGGGTAACATGGTCCTACATGAGGTATAATATGGTGACAATAGGTGGGGTAACATGGTCCTACATGAGGGGTAATATGGTGACAATAGGTGGGTAACATGGTCCTACATGAGGTATAATATGGTGACAATAGGTGGGGTAACATGGTCCTACATGAGGTGTAATATGGTGACAATAGGTGGGGTAACATGGTCCTACATGAGGTATAATATGGTGACAATAGGTGGGGTAACATGGTCCTACATGAGGTGTAATATGGTGACAATAGGTGGGGTAACATGGTCCTACATGAGGTATAATATGGTGACAATAGGTGGGGTAACATGGTCCTACATGAGGTGTAATATGGTGGCAATAGGTGGGGTAACATGGTCCTACATGAGGTATAATATGGTGACAATAGGTGGGGTAACATGATCCTACATGAGGTGTAATATGGTGTCAATAGGTGGGGTAACATGGTCCTACATGAGGTGTAATATGGTGACAACAGGTGGGGTAACATGGTCCTACATGAGGTATAATATGGTGACAACAGGTGGGGTAACATGGTCCTACATGAGGTGTAATATGGTGACAATAGGTGGGGTAACATGGTCCTACATGAGGTATAATATGGTGACAACAGGTGGGGTAACATGGTCCTACAAGAGGTATAATATGGTGGCAATTGGTGGGGTAACATGGTCCTACATGAGGTGTAATATGGTGACAACAGGTGGGGTAACATGGTCCTACATGAGGTGTAATATGGTGACAATAGGTGGGGTAACATGGTCCTACATGAGGGGTAATATGGTGACAATAGGTGGGGTAACATGGTCCTACATGAGGGGTAATATGGTGACAATAGGTGGGGTAACATGGTCCTACATGAGGTGTAATATGGTGACAATAGGTGGGGTAACATGGTCCTACATGAGGGGTAATATGGTGTCAATAGGTGGGGTAACATGGTCCTACATGAGGTGTAATATGGTGGCAATAGGTGGGGTAACATGGTCCTACATGAGGTATAATATGGTGTCAATAGGTGGGGTAACATGGTCCTACATGAGGTGTAATATGGTGTCAATAGGTGGGGTAACATGGTCCTACATGAGGTGTAATATGGTGGCAATAGGTGGGGTAACATGGTCCTACATGAGGTGTAATATGGTGGCAATAGGTGGGGTAACATGGTCCTACATGAGGTATAATATGGTGTCAATAGGTGGGGTAACATGGTCCTACATGAGGTGTAATATGGTGTCAATAGGTGGGGTAACATGGTCCTACATGAGGTGTAATATGGTGACAATAGGTGGGGTAACATGGTCCTATATGAGGTGTAATATGGTGGCAATAGGTGGGGTAACATGGTCCTACATGAGGTGTAATATGGTGTCAATAGGTGGGGTAACATGGTCCTATATGAGGTGTAATATGGTGACAACAGGTGGGGTAAAATGGTCCTACATGAGGTGTAATATGGTGACAACAGGTGGGGTAACATGGTCCTACATGAGGTGTAATATGGTGACAACAGGTGGGGTAACATATTCCTACATAAGGGGTAATATGGTGACAACAGGTGGGGTAACATGGTCCTACATGAGGGGTAATATGGTGACAATAGGCGGGGTAACATGGTCCTACATGAGGTGTAATATGGTGACAATAGGTGGGGTAACATGGTCCTACATAAGCGGTAATATGGTGACAATAGGTGGGGTAACATGGTCCTACACAAGGGGTAACATGGTAACAATAGGTGGGGTAACATGGTCCTACATGAGGTGTAATATGGTGTCAATAGGTGGGGTAACATGGTCCTACATGAGGTGTAATATGGTGTCAATAGGTGGGGTAACATGGTCCTACATGAGGTGTAATATGGTGTCAATAGGTGGGGTAACATGGTCCTACATGAGGTGTAATATGGTGGCAATAGGTGGGGTAACATGGTCCTACATAAGGGGTAATATGGTGGCAATAGGTCGGGTAACATGGTCCTACATGAGGGGTAATATGGTGACAATAGGTGGGGTAACATGGTCCTACATGAGGTGTAATATGGTGACAACAGGTGGGGTAACATGGTCCTATATGAGGTGTAATATGGTGACAACAGGTGGGGTAACATGGTCCTATATGAGGGGTAATATGGTGGCAATAGGTGGGTTAACATGGTCCTATGTGAGGTGTAATATGGTGACAATAGGTGGGGTAACATGGTCCTATATGAGGTGTAATATGGTGACAACAGGTGGGGTAACATGGTCCTACTTGAGGTGTAATATGGTGACAATAGGTGGGGTAACATGGTCCTACATGAGGGGTAATATGGTGGCAATAGATGGGGTAACATGGTCCTACATGAGGGGTAACATGGTCCTACATGAGGGGTAACATGGTCCTACATGAGGGGTAACATGGTCCTACATGAGGTGTAAAATGGTCTCGGTACGATGTAAAACATAATCAGTACATGACGAGTATCATGGTCATTACGATTAGTGTGGCGGTTATCTATCACCTTGACCTTTCCGTAGACGTCCTGAATACTTGTCCTTAGATGCTATTCAACAAAGAACGTAAATTGGCACGGCCAGACACGAGAGCTACATCGGTAAAACGAGGGGACTCGTCGACCAACACAGAATTGGCACTAGTATCCACAGGACGCTGATGCATATCCTGGGGTGAGGATCTGAGCACCCGTAGACCTGTCCGGTGTGTAATGACGATACCCCCAACTGATAACTGATAAAGAACATAAATACCAGGAAAGGCCAAACGGACACTATAATCACACTGCTACTGGTATCATTAGTATTGGGACTCTTCGCTGGCGATTGCAGATGAGGACGGAGCAAGCATAGGAATGTCCCGAATTATGTGATCTGGGTTCTTGACTAATCTCAACTCAGTTGAAAAGCATCGATACTAAGAGAAAGTGGAAGCCATGACTACTGCTGATGATTGAGTCCCAGGTCGCAAGTTCTTAAGGTCGCAATTCGAACCGGATTCGTGTGGAGGCGACATGTTTGAATCCCTGGTGGTTACTATCTCTTTAAATTTTTGTTTCTAGTTCGTTCTTCAGTCTTTTATTCTTTGAGCTACTTCTAAAAGCGCAAAACAATACGTGTATATTTATTTAAAAAACTATCTTAAATACACTGGACTTTAAAAAACATATTTTCAGAAACTCAACACTAAATTATCGAAACAAATATCATCTTATTCTTATAATCCTACGCTGTGTGGCGTTGGTGATCATGTCTGTTCACAGCCTTAGGTCTAGCGTGCTGCTAGTCATTTCTAATACTCATGTTCCCTTATGCCAAGATGTCAAACTGTGTAGCATGTATTCTCTTGGCCTCCTCCTGTTTCTACTTCCCTCTATCTTGCCTGTTGTTACGACATCATCACCATTATCATTATCATGTGACTTGCCAGCTGGCGCAGGCGTTCATGTCTCTCCACAGATCTGAGTCTTGGTATTCTGGATCAAATCTGCTGATGATATTCCTCAATGTCACCGTTCTCAGTCCAATCAGCATTATCTCTCTTGGTCTGCCCTTGCCTCTCTTCCCCTTGATCTTCCAAGTTGTCACGATGTTCTCTCATGCCTCTCTTCCCATCACATGACCAAAGAAGCTGTTTTTCTCGTTCTTATTATTAAATATAATGTTCTAGTTACATTAACCTCTTTCAGGCAGTCGTTGTTAGTTACCCTGGCAGTTCAAGGAATTCAAAAACATTTGTATTCCAAGTTCTTCCTAATTTTTTCATGTAAATTCCAAGATTCACTGCCATCCAGTAAAACATGTTCATTTAATACTTCAATACTCATCTCATCTCATCTCATCTCATCATGTTCCTCTTGTACCACTTTCTTAATTTAAGTGATAGTTACTTATTACATAAGATAACGTTTATGTTACGATATAAGTATACAAAAACTGCATAATATGCCATCAGTTAAAAAAAAAAAAAACATTGATACCTTACTAATGCACGCTGCAAAGTGACGTGTAGGTAATTGATGTTTTGTTGTTCTATTCTTAATTACAGCGTTAGTATTATCATGTGACAATCAATAGACGAGCTTGAGCATACGGGATTCTCGCGTGTTGGTTCAGTGTCACGTGGTTGGGTTCTGGCAGTAATGCGGTAATTGCGTTAGTGATTTAGCACCTGAATCAGAAGTAATATTTAGCAGTAATAGTGGTAGTAGTTGTAGTTTATAGGAATAATAGTTGGTAAATGCATCCATACTTCAAGAGCTGAATATTGAAGAAGGTTGACTATTAAAGACGAAAAAAACAAAGAAAATTGAAATATTTTGGTCACTTGAAATGTCACAAAAGTCTGGAGAGAACAATAACGGAGGGGTATATGCCTGGGAAGAGAGGAAGAGGAAGGCCAAAGAGAAGATGGGTGCAAGATGTGGCGGATGATCTCCAGATGGGTGTATCGGACGTGGGACATCTTGCTTATGATCGAGAGGTTTTCCGGAAGGTTGTTATGGGAGCGATGTTCTGCAAAGGGCATGCTACTGAGTGAATGAGTAGTAGTTGTAGTAATAGGAGTGATACTGGGGGAAGTAGGAGAAGAAGAAGAAGAAGAAGAAGAAGTAGTAGTAGTAGTAGTAGTAGTAATAGTAGTAGTAGTAGTAGTAGTAGTAGTAGTAGTAGTAGTAGTAGTAGTAGTAGTAGTAGTAGTAGTAGTAGTAGAAGTAGTAGTAGTAGTAGTAGTTGTTGTTGTTGTTGTTGTAACGATATAGTAGTAGTAGTAGTAGTAGGTGTTGAAGTAGTAGTTGCAGTAGTAGTAGTAGCTGTAGAGTTAGTAGTAGTAGTAGCTGTAGCGATAGTAGTAGTAGCTGTAGTAGTAGTTGTAGTAGTTGTAGTATTAGGAGTAGTAGTAGTAGTAGTAGTAGTAGTAGTAGTAGTAGTAGTAGTAGTAGTAGTAGTAGTAGTAGTAGTAGTAGTAGTAGTAGTAGTAGTAGTAGTCTTCTGTGTATTGTTGGGAAAGTATTCGCCAGAATTGTCCTGCGCAGACTTCAAGTCCTGGGAGATCAAGTCTACCCCGAATCACAGTGCGGCTTCCGTCAGAACCGGTCTACCATTGATATGATATTCTCATTGCGACAGATGCAAGAAAAATGCCGGGAACAAAATCAGCCACTGTTTATTGCCT